>WPIO01000190.1:130000-469805 GCA_009760855.2 Cristatella mucedo | reverse complement strand
ATATATATATATAGTGATAGAGACTGAGAGTGGGGACACCGAAAAGCAGGCAGTGAGAGAACAAGAAAAACAGAGAGGCAGAGAGAGAGACAGGGGCGAGATAGAGAGAGATAGAAAGAGGAATTTTGTGCTTTAATTGCCACCAAAACTAGTGCAAAAGTTGTCGGTTGGCCCGCAATAGGAAAGCTGACGTTAGCTTCTTAGGTTCTACTAATTACGTCCGCATTGATGAAAGTTTTTGCCTAAGCCAGCTCGTAGGCAGCTCGTGGAGCAAATCGTTAGGCTGTGATTCTGAATTTGAACACACTCACAATGATGTTCTACTCTTCTTCAACCCGCAAAGCAGACATCTTGAGTAACTATGGACACGGAGACGTCAGTTCTCAGAGTTTGTTCCTGCCTTCTTCGTCGCAGCTGAAGAGTGGCATATCGACGTGGCGCACGTGGCGGGTTATTATTCCTACGCTTGGCTTTACAGTACACGCAAAGTAACCTCGTCGACTGCGGCGGTTCCAAGGAAATTCCCTACTTACGACATGTTATGCTCGGGATGTCGGCTGACTTAATTGACCACAACCGAGAGACTGCTTGCGGGAAAACCCCGACTGCTGAGGCTGGAATTCCGCAGATGCGCCTCGCACGATGAAAATAAGGCCGCTGTCTGCTCGCACGGGCATCGGCCGCAATGCGCAGCTTCAAGTCAGGCCGCTTCCTCAAGCACCGATCGAGCCAACTTCGCAGCAGCCGACGACGCGTAGCAGCCGACGCCGAGAAGCAGCGCGAAGCAGCACCAGCCCACGACGAGCTTTGCAGCGTCGGCTTCGGCACGACTCTCGCTTCTCGCGGCACTGTCGATAGACCGCTCTGATCGCTCCAAGCCCGCCGATCGACGGCGATCGAGCAGCTCTCCGGCTTCCGGCGGACGGTCGGCGCCGACGACGCCGGATGTCCGGTAGACGATGCCGAGTGTCCTAGATGAACACTCGACCGGTCGGCGCCCCGCTGAACCTAGCCGGGCTAACGAAGACTGCAGCTTTCGATATACGACCGGGAGGTGAAGCCTCGGCGCATGCGCGCCAGCCGCCGAATGCCGCATGCGGTGTCTCGAGGAGCGAGACGTGCGCCGAGTCAACTTGGTTTGACGTGCATCCGAGAAAAAAATAGCCGAGGCGCTGCTGCGGCTAATATTCCTTACCTGAGCGAGCTCTGTGGGGGGGATGGGGGTTTCTGCAGTCGCGAGAGCTCACTGCCTGTGGACTCGCTACGCTGAGTCATCGTAGACGTACAATGCTGTACATAAATATACACCTCTATAGCACGTCATTGCAGGAAGTACTGGTCGAGATGCTTCGCCGTCTTCCCACGTGACGGAAGGATGCCAACTTTCCGTTCGACGGAAAGACGAACTTTCTCTCTTTAATTAGTAGAGATCGGAGTTTTACGGTGTAGGCTGCTCGCAGGTTAGCGTTCGGCGGAGCTGGAGGTGGGTAGTGTTACAAACGTGGTGCAGCGGCTTCCGCTACCGGGCTGAATTAGGCCGAAAACTGGTCGCGAAGTCTGCTTCACTTGCAGCAACTGTAAAGTGCTTAGAAAGAGAGCGAGTTCTCTGAGGGCGCTATACCAAATGTGCTATTATTACTATTATTATTAAAAAACTGCAGCGGTGCTAATCTCAGCCGACGAACGACGTATACCGATGAACAGTTCTGGACTGTTTACCGAATCTAGTGACTTATAGGCGCAGCACCGATGATCGAAGGAGTGGCGGCAGTAGCGGCACGTGGCGGCGATGAAGAGCGCCTATACTTTGAGATGACAAGTTCATATCCAGAGCCTAGAGAAGTCCATTCGACAGCGACGGAGGGTCTGGCACGCCTGGTGCTTAGAGACAGACCTCAGAGCAGCAGCCGACGGGCGCGAAGCCTCGGGCGCAAAACGTCCGCCTGGCTCAACGTCTAGAGCTCAACTCTTGTCTGGCTAAAAGCCTCTTCGGTCGATTTCCTTAACCCGAACAATGCTAAGACCGCACTTTTACTCACTGGACACTCCAAGCTTGCGGCCGATCTAGCAGCATTGTCTCTTCTAGTTGGCGATGGTATGAATCCGCTGAAATTGCTAACGCTTCACTGAGAAGACTGCTTTCAAAGCTAGACACCGCGTTCGATCGGCATCCAAGATTAGGGTCTGTCTACCACAGTGGCTTGCTAGAAATCTAACTAGGCTCCCTGGCTCTGTCTACGCTGCAATTCCGCTTTGGCCAGGCTACGTAAAAAACCCATTAAGCCTTGGCAGCAGCTGATGATTATGGTTGCAAGGCTAGTAAAAAAAATCCTAGTCGGGTCGGCCACGTGTCTCCTTAGTTGAAGGAGCTTCGCTGGCTCTCGGTTGATAGACGGTTACCAATGAAAGTACTTCCGCTGACCCACAAGGCCCGCCACGGCATGGCTCCTTCAAACGCAGCTGAACTGCTGCACCAGTGTTAGCCTACTTGTACTCTCTCAGGCCTTCAATGGACATTAAATTAGCTGTTCCATTTCTCCGTTTGGAAACTTTTGGCGACACAGAAACTTTTGCATCGCAGATCCTAGACTGTCAAACTCCCTTCCAAATGCATACGCTTTGACGTCTACTCTCCAGCTGCCGACTGTGGCACATCCTTAGTGTCCGGCCGTCAACTGTGGAGTCTATCATAAAGCCCCGATGAAAGAAATCTAGCAGCACACTCACTGCACACGACTAAACTAACTCATTCATCAATGACACAAAGTTCTTTTGATAAAAGCAACAGCTTGTGTTAAATGTAGAATGCAGAAAGAAAGAGAAAAGGAGAGACAGAGAGAGTGCGAGAGAGAAAGACAGACAGACAGACAGACAGAGAGCACTTCAGCACAGAATCGACGTATAAATCAACGTATACTCCCGAACTACGGCTACAGGCTTGCGATTTGCTGCGTATTTGCTCACATATAGGTAAGCAGGATGCCTTGGTAATCTGCATTAGCATTCCACCGAGTTGCAGGACCGACTATTGACTACCGTGGAGCTACCTCGACGGCGTTTGTCACTAAGCCACGCACAGAACTGTGCCTGCAAGCCGTTACAAGGCAAGGGACGGAATTACATAAGCTTGCGCCTACGCAAAAACTACATGGAGCTACGTGTAAAATACTTTTCGCGAAAGCATGAGAGTGCAGGCTGACAGGAATGGCCGATAGCTTCCGTCACTTTCCTCCGTACATAGCAACATATTGTGTATACAACGTCAGAAGACAATGCAAATACACATCGCAACTGTAACGAGAAGATAATGGAATAAAACGAAGCTCTGCCCCCCCATCTGGATTCAAGGAGCAACACGGCGCAGTTGCATGCGAATCGGCCCCGAATCCTTCGCATACCACACCCTCACAGGAAGGTCGCCGCTAAGGTTGACCCCCTGGTCAGGCAAATACTGGAGCCTTTATTATTATAAAATAAATAAATACTAGCTGATTTAACAGCCTCTATTGTATAGCGACAGAAGAGCCTTGAAGGCTATCATCACCGCTTGCAGTGGCGATAAAGGATCGCCCACCGAAGGATTCGAACCCATGACCTCGGGGCCGAGGTTGTGAAAAGCCACCGCCTTACCCAGTGAGCCATTGCGGCTCACCACCCACAGAAGCATGCACCCATTGAAACCGGAAGACATAGTTCAAATTTCGGGTACTTGCATAGTGAGAAGAGCAGTGGCTTCGTACTTACATGCTTGCAATAGTATACATATCCAACAGCAGTCGCATGGACACACAGGAGCTGATAACTCGACGAAATACTGAAGCTGCATGTCGATGCATACTCTAACACTAAAAAAGAAGCCTATTATCATGACAAGGATGGAACAATAACTCTTTAAGGTAAAAGCAGCATCTTCTCTGGACATCTGTCCCTCAATAGCAACCTTCCTTTACAGCAAATGTAAAGCGCATAGAAAGAGATTGAGTTCTCTGAGGGCGCTATACCAAGTGTATTATTATCATTAACATCACAGGACTAGTAATAATAATAATACATTTGATGTAGCGCCCTCAAAGAACTCAATCTATTTCTATACAATATAAATTTACTACAAACTAAGTACGATCGAATGATTAGTGGTTGCATGCTCAATAAACAAGAATAACATGGTTAGGGGTGACAAGCACAGGGTCATCATGCTAGTGTGGCTAATGGAAGCATGGAATTGTCAGCACGTAAAGAACGAATCACACAGACCCACTAAATGCTGTGATAAATATATGCGTTTTTAGTTAAATGTGGACCAGTCAGGAGATGTCGTGACATAAGTCGGAAGTGATTTCCAGGCTTTGGGAGCATACGAACTAAAGGCATGGTCGCCAAAAGATTTGAGGTTCGTACAAAGTATAGGTAAACGATTAGATTCCGAAAAGCAAGTGGTACGACGCTTAGCCTGGTGGGACAGTAGATCTGACAGGTAGGCTGGAGCCAAAGAATGAAGGGACCTACAAGTGAGTGAAAAAACCTAGAAGTCGATCTTCCTCAATTCCGTGCAGCACCTCAATGTCTACATTCAAGAGCGCCTTTGAAGTTCATCTCCCAGTCAAACGTGACCACTAGTCCTCTAGACCCTAATCCCACGGCCCGGCCTCTATGACGCATAGATCTGCTGCTGCCATACATAACTAACATTGTAAATATGTCTTAAGCCTCAAGGTCATGTCCCTGAACCTTTCAAAAAGGCTGTAGTCACTAATTAAAAAAGCAACGCAAGAGCAGGAGAAGTTTACTTCTTAGCTTCTGCGAAGCCCTCTTCTATTGTTCCTTATTAAATACACTGGAAAGAGTTGCGGCAGACCAGCCGAAGTCGTACGTTGAAACTTCAAGCCTCGCAAGTTAGTTCCAGTCTGTTTCTAGTCCTAATCACTCCACCGAGTCAGCATTGCGTCGGGTGTACAACGGCTTTTTAGGAATGTAGTACTTGATATTACGGCAGCGTGTGATGCCATTGCTCACCAAGCCTTCTCGAGCGCCTCTCATCTTGCCCGGGCATCGCTGGCACTTCTCTGCAGTGGTTCAGATCCTATCTCAGCGGGAAACTCCAGAGCACTGACGTAAACGGGCAGAGTTCATTCAAGGAACCATTGCAGTACGGGGTACCTCAGGGCTCTGTGTTTGGTCTCGATCTATGCACGGTTAATACCCTATTTCTTGCTGACGTGATCGGCAAGCACAATCTAGGCTTTCACCTCAATGCAGAGGGTACGCTCAGTTGTACTTTTGCTTTAATCCCCATCAGCCCTCCATCACATCGAATTCTCTCAACTCTCTTGCTGCATGTATTGCTGACATCCGCACTTGTATGGCTGCAAATTTTCTCAAATCGAATAACGATAAAACCAACTTACTGGTGATGGGCTAACTAAGTGTGGCTCAAAAACTGGAAAGCTGAATGCTCAAAATTGGCTCCATTCCAGCATATCTCCCGTATAATCTGCACAAAATCTGGGTGCACTGGTCCAAATCGACCTTTTACTAGACGACCACATCAGCTCCACAGTCAAGTCAGCCCACTTTCAGCTACATGACATTGCTAAAATTCAGGCTTGCTTAGTTAGACAGGGAAAATAAATCCAAATTGGTCCATAAATTTGTAACGCCTTGTTTAGACTTTTGCAACTCACTAATTGTAGGTCTTTCAGCTAGTGCAATTTTAGACGCTTAAGTTAGTTCACAACTTTGCAGCCAGATTTGTCAGTCGCGAACCTGGCAACAGCCACAATATACGGCTTGTCACAGACGTTGCGTTAGCTCCCAGTCAAGCCGTGCATTTACTTCGAGGTTTTGTAGTTAACCTTTTTAGGCCTTTTCGTTCTCGAGCTCCCTAATACCTATCAGAACTTCTTCCCAATCAGGCTTTGTATCGTAGCGCCCGCTCTACTTACTCAAGTAGTTAAGCTGTTCATCAAACCAACCTCAAATTCAACGGAGACTTCAGCTCCAGTTCGTATTCTCGCGAGGCCTGGAACTCAGCCCCCGACCAAACCAACTCGCATTTCAAAAACATTTTCTACTTCCGCCGGGATTGTCTTTTTTAAGGAATTTTTTTACTTTTTAATCACGTGCGGACACAACGGACACGTTATCACTAACCTTATCACTAATCGCGAGCGGACACAGTGGACACGTTAACACTAACGTTATCACTTATCGAGTGCGGAATCGCAGCGGACACGTTATCGCTAACGATATCGCTAAACACGTACGGACTCACAGCGAACATGTTATCACTAACGTTTCGACAACAACTCTACTACTGCCGACTATGGCACATCTTTTTCAGCGGTCCTGAGCTGCTGCTTCCATGCTACTCACTACCTCAACTGCTCTCCTGACTCTGCTATGCTTCCCACTTTCTCTTTGTTGCGTGAGACGAAGTCTGTTGGCTACCGAATGCGTACCGAAAGCCGCTTAGGCTGTGAGTTCGCTATGCAAAACTCTCCTGCGTAGCACCCATGTATGTCTTTATGACTTTGTGGAGTTACAGACGGAGATACATTACATTACATTACATTACATTACATTACATTACATTACGTTAGATCACATTACATTACATAATCACGTGGGACTCATAGCGAATACGCTATCACTAACTGAACGCTGACATGCTTCTTTTTCCAGCTTCTTTTTCCTTTTTTTGCTCTTCCTTTTCCAAGTAAATCTCATAGAAAGCTAAATTCGTTCTCTGTGGGCGCTGTAAAAACTTCTTCTATTTTTCTTCTCATTCTTACTATCGCTACAACAAGAACTAACGCCTGCACGAAATTCGCTAAAGCTTGCATATACGTAGAGTATATGTATATTGTATTGTATTCACAATATTTTGTATTCATAATATTCACAGTATTCATATTCATATGTATTCATGTATTCACTGTATTCATGTAACTGAATGCGTATGATTGCAGGACTGTCGTATTTCAAGTCCGGTTGATATCGAAATGTATCCGCCGACCATGAACCAAAACTAGAACTAATAAAGCTTCAATTAAATGAGATTATATATATTTTTCAGTACCTTTTCCTTCTGTGGAATGATCTCGGCTTAATTTTGGCAACTGCATGAAAGTTACGTAATTTCCCGGCTTATCAGGCTGCCAAGTAATCTCTCTATTTACAATACGTACAGGTTCATTTACAGGTATGTATCAGAGGCACACACACACGCGCACGCGCGAGCACACACACAGGCACGCTCATCCAGATATACAAACTACGTTTATATAACTGCAAATACATTTGCATATACAGATATATAAACACATTTACATGCATGCATGGCCTGCATAAACCTCTGCTTATGTACGTAATGTAATCTATCTCCTTTTGTAACTCCAGAAATCCACAAAGACTAAGTGGGCGTTACGCAGAAGAATTTTCTACAGGTTATATGTGCATTTACAGTATAGATGCATATACATATACATATTCATATATATATATATATATATATATACAGTATAAACGTACACACACACACACACATATATATATATATATATATATATACATATCGTAAATACTGTCTATGTAGGTACGGTGGATAAGCCAAACTTAAAGAGCTACGTGCAATTTTACAACTTCATCCCACATTATAGAACTTCATAAGTGTAAACAGCAAATTATCCCACACAGTGCAATTACCCAACAGCTCTGGCACTAAATGTTCTGAACGCGCGGTAGCGGCTCCCAAACAAGTCATTCCGTAGCCCGCGAAACGGGTGCTAGTCATTGCAGACGCGTGGCCAATGCTGATTAAGCTGGTGCCAATAAGTGCAGCTAATAATTTGTAGGGGCCATCCTCACTCCCCTCCAGATACACGTATCTTATTGCCACGATAACTAAGAATGGTAATTGAGAAAGCGCACACTTTAATTATATCTTCATGTCGATAAGGTTCGGTTTCATATTCCGAAGCCGTAGAGGGCCTCATGCCACCGGTAGCAGGCAAAACAAATCTGTCTAAAAACCCCTCCAGACGGGCTCCGATAAGGTCCATGCAATACACTACGACATATCCGGATCCTAATAAATATAGTTCGGGAGCTGCTAATAATCTCAATTAATTGTCATAAACTGGATGGCTTGGCTAGCCGAAGTTTAAAAAAATCCAAATTGCGCCCACCGCGTCTAAAATTCTCCAAGTAAGAGAAACCCCAATAATCAATGGAAATTTTTAGAGGAAACGCACTCAATCTCTACAAAATATCTTATGCGACTGCGGAATGACAGTCACCTCTGACCGATGACCTTGCATGCAAGGGGCCTCACCAACCGATGAGCGGCGCCGACTCGTAGTACAGTCAGCCGCAATTCAGTGAACTGAAATCTTAAAAAGTTTCAAAAGCGTGGAGGTATGGCTAATTGACCGAGCTCAGGTCGCCCAAAGAAGGCGATTTCCGGTTGGATGACTTCCGCCTGCAGTTGCTGGCTCAGTTCGCAGCGACGCTGTACATAATAATAAAAACTCTTGATAAAGTGCCCTCAGAAAGCTCAATCTCTTTCTAGGCGCTTTACATTTGCTGCAAATTAAACCCACCTGGGAGCTAGCCTCTCAGTGGCTGGCGACCGCTACCGGCACGATCGTAAGCGTAGAGACGTACGCGAGCGGCTCTGTAGGAACATTTTCTGACGAGGGTCGCCAACCGCCTGCAATCTTACGTGGCTCAAGGAGCAACGCAGAGGAGATCGCCTCAGAAGGGCCCGGGACACGCCCACTACATGGCAGGGAGCTGGAGTTGAGTTTTTGTGTGGACCGACGAGTCGCAGCTCATACATGTTTGCTATAAAGAAAACTAGGAAAAATTCATCGGCCAGTGTGCCACCTGAGTCACCGCCTTCAGCCGGAGGGGAAATTCGGCGGAGGAAGTGTCGTAGTTTGGGATTGTTCCAGCTCCACTGGCGTAGCAGTTATGCACCGTAGTAAAGGACTTGTGGACGACTGTGTGTGCATTGATTTGTGGGTAGCGATTAGCAGCAGTAAGATTACTCGAAGCACTCAGCTTCGATTCCCAAAAGTTTTTTCGCTGAAGCAGCTCTAAAAGACATGAGAATCAGGCAGAGTCGGCCGCCTGACCTACTGTCGTGGAAGAGCTTTTTATTACTGCAATAATAATAACAGATAATTTTAGGGAGTTTAAAGGCTGTATGCCGCTGCAAATAAGAGAGTTAATTAAAAACGGCAGCGGCCCAGCCTTCTATTGAATTATTTCGCTGGTAAGAATATGTTTTGCTTGCGCAAGACATTAAACATGTACCTAGCATATTGGTGAGATGAAGTCTACTGGCTACCGCATGCTTACCGAAAGCCGCGTAGGCTCTGAGGGCACAGCTCTGCTGCGTAACACCCGCTTAGTCTGTATGGCTTTTTCAAGTTACACGCGGAGATACATAACATTGCCGAACCGGGTTGGCTCAGTGGCCAGGTTGCTCGCCCCGACCAATTTCTGGCCGAGGTTGCGGCCTCGAGTCCCATGGAATATGTGAAGCGTCTGAGTAGAGATTAAGTTCTCTCAGGGTGCTATACAAATTAATTATGTTATATTTTTTGTTGTTGGTGAGCCGTGATGGCCCACTAGGTAAGACCGTTGCTCTTCACGACCTCGGTCCCGAGGTTGCGGAGTCGAATCCTGCTGTGGGCGATTTCTTTTGCCGCTGCAAGTGGTGATGGTAGCCTTTAAGCTCTTTTGTCGCTATACAAAAGGGCTGTACAATCAGCTAGTATTACATTACACGCCTAGATCGCCAATTCCGATGGTATATTTTTCCATATGCTAAGTAAGTTGAAAATAATCTGCAGCCGGCGTCAAAGAAACTTGCTGGAGCATTAATCTGAGAAGGCGTGTCATGCCGATCCATCATGGTTAGGGCCAAGTCCAGCTTCTACAAAAAACGTCTACAGCTAGCCGGTATGCGGTTGGTCAATTAACGTTTCTGGGCGGGACGAACCGGAAAAGCGTGCTAAACATGGCCGCGCCCACGAGACGCCGGTGCCTCATCGGCGGCGCTGTGTTACGGCTGTACGGGCCGCGCGTGACTTTTGCGCTGCCCAGCAACGACGCAGCTCGCTACTTAGGAACGGGTAAGTGCGCTGCAAATGCACTGGTTGGCTGCTGGGTGCTGGGCGCGTGTAGCTCACGCCGAGCTTCGAATCGCGTTGTTCCTGCAGAAAGAGGAGCCGTGCCTCAGAGCGTCCCGTTTTGGAAGTTCGTTGAGAAGCGACGGTCAGAAGCATCGAGAAGCGTTCTGTTCGCCATCTCGAGCCAGGAAAAATGCCACGATCTAATGAGAGAATGCCGGGCTCACGGCGACGTCAGTCGCTGTTTCTACTACAGCTTGCCGACCAAGGTAGCGTTCGCGAGACGAGCCAATACCGTGTGCGCTCCGTCACCGCCAGTTGGCAGCAGAATATGGCTGTCCGCTCGCAGCTGCGTTCGTGGTTAATGCAGCAGCCAGCATCGCGCTGAGGGCGGCCCAAGCGTTTCGACGTTTGCCTCGACCGACGCTTTAGCAATGTGTTGCCAACGGGAAAGGAGCGTAGTGGTAGTTGGCATACGGACGCAAGTTGCGAGGTGCTCTTGTAGCTGCTAGTCGTAGACTATAGTTCGACTCTTTTTGCTTGAGGGCGCGCCTATATGAGGGCCGGCCGCGTGTATAGGCGAAGGATGGTATGTCGAAAGTCTGACTGAACGGTCACTGAGCCCAGCTAGGTCGCTTCGCATTTTTTCAAGCCGATAGGCAAAGGTGACATGTTTTATCTCGTTCGTGCACTGCCGCACTCGTTTGGCACATCTGAAAATTAACGAAATCGGACTTAGTAAAGGGCCAAACGTCGAGGTGCTGCTGCTCCGAAGCGGTGACAATATTAAGAACTAGTATACATTTATATAGCATCCTAAGCCAACTAAGTCACTTCTTGGCCCTTTAAGTGCGCTGGAAAGGAAGCCAGTAGGAAGCACGTCAGTCATTTGTTTAGAAATAACTTGCACGCTCTTACGGCCTGTCAGCCGAGCTGAGCTTTGCACTTCGACTAACGACTTAATTCAGAACAGTGGCTGTTGCAATGCCTAGCCTGATTGGGGAAAGTTGTTCGCGTGGGTGCAGCCGGTGAAAGAGAGTGAAGGAACCTAAAAGTGAGCCTCAAACCTTGAAGTCGATGTGTTGCTTGATTGGGAGCCAGTGCAGGTCTGTAAGAAGTGGTCTCTTATGGTAGCTGCAACATACATGACACGCTGGCCTACTTACCTAGTTTTACTCGTAAGCTTATAAATACACATGCAGAAATACTGGGAAGAGTTACACAAATCTTGCTACGACATTGGAAACACAAAGACAGACTTTGCTTAAAAAAATACCAGCTGATTCAACAGCCTCTTTTGTATAACGACAGAAATACCTTTACGGCTATCACCACCGCTTGCAGCGGCGATAAAGGATCGTCCATCACGCCAGATTCGAACCCACTACCAGGGAACCGAGATCATGAAAAGCAACCGCATTACCTAGTGTGCCATCACGGATCACCCGAATAAATACTACGATCTACGGTGCCCTTATCTAAGCATGCCCGAATTGTTTCGATATAACATAGCTGAAGGAGGCAGGCATGACTGTAGAGCTGATGTTTTTATTCTACATACTGGTCATTGTCGAACAGTATGTCCCTGGGTCTTAGCCCAGGAGCTAAGGTGCTTGCACTTCACGACCCAGGTCGTGGGTTCAAATCCTGCAACCGACAATCCGTTATTGCTTGCTGCAAATGGGTGATAGCAGCAAAGACTCTTCTGCTACTATATAAATGAAGCCTTTGAATCAGCTAATCTTTGCTTTTTACTTTACACAGGTTCTGTACAGAAAAGCTACATGTGAGATGCTAGTTGAACCGATAAGAGGGTGAGTCTTGCCAGCTTCTGGGTGGCACTAGGTTAACCCATAACGAACTGTTTGGTCTAGTCATCATTCAATAATGACAGCGTCCATCCCAGTGTGAATGTCGGCAATGTAAGGCAAAAGGCAGTTGAGACAGTTTGATGTGCTCGGAGATAGGGAAGGATCAAAGTGCAGATAGAGCTGAGTGTCACCCTCATAGATATGTATCCCTAGTTATGCTGGTTTGGTCTAGCGGTTAAGGTGCTCGCTCCGACCAAGGTCTGACTGAGGTCGTGGGCTCGAGCCTGGAGGCTTATGTGAAGCGCCTGATTAGAGATTGAGTTCTCTTGGGGCGCTATAAAAATGAATAACATTTTTTTTTAAATTTTTTATGCTTGTCAATAAGTGATGCTTGCTCGGCATTAATTTCGTAACCTCACAGTTGGTTCGTATGTTTTATCATCCTCTCTGTGGTTTAGTGCGTAATGTATAAATTGAGTCCTTGCATTGGCAGCCATCCTTAGATGCTATCCCGAGAACGAATTGCCCTAATAGGAACTCCTAATATACTAATATACTTCGTTATGATGCCAGGCTTCAGGATCACATCGAAGGATTTGACTCAAAGACTTGGCTCAGCTTATCGTTATTGCTGTCTGCTTCCACTGGCACATTTTCAGGAGGGCAAGTGTGAGAAAGAGCAAGGCTGCTCGTAATCTACACGTGTGACATAGAGCTCACCCTGTGGCCGATAGTTAGCAGTCGTCTCCCTCCGTGTACCACGAAGGCCTTCTCGTTCAGCCTGACGTCACCGAGACCCGAGATCTCACCCTTAATGCATTCTTTTAGGTATTGCTTTTTTTCCCGAACGCCTGTGAGTTGCCCTAGATCGCTGGTCGCTGGGATTTTCATTCCCTGCTAACGAGCTGTTTAGTTGCTCTGTGCTGATGCGTTTGACACAGTTAGACGTTGGAATCTTGTAGTCATGACACCTTCCGGAATGAATTTTGCAGCATTTTGCGCTGGTCGAGTTTGCAAGCATGCAAGTTCTCCAATCCTTCTTGCACTGCGTGCAACCCTTCCCGCCGGAACCGAAAATCCTTCAAGTGCCCACGCGGACCCGGATGGTGTTCATGGGAGGTGGACCGGCTAGGCAAGCGACTCGGAATCAGAACAGAGCCGGCTCGAGCCAACCTTGCCCAGTCGAAGAAGAAACTTCTAAAGTTATTTCTTCTGACGACCTCCTTTTGTACGGCTCGGTAGGTATCTCTGTGCTTGGCGTGATCGAACCGACCTGTGGCTTGGTGTAGGCGAAGGTGAACGTTGTTGACGGGCCAGCCAAGCCTTTGTGCCCTTGGGGAGTTCGTCGGTGTGCATATAGTGTCTTCTGCTGTTTGTTAGCCAGACCATTTTGATTCCTGGCTCAATGCAACTATAGGGGTCATTGAAGCTGCATCTACTCTGTCGAGCGTTCGGAGTCGAGACGTGGATGAACTTTTCTCGAGTGCCAGCTAGCGTCGAACCGGCCATGTCTAAGCTGTGCTTTAACTGTTCGGAGTTGGCACCAGCCTCGTTGTTGGGCTGTGGTGGGTGCACCTGCCATCACCTGGCAACAAAAGAGATCTTGGACGTGTGGAGGTCATAAAGCTTCCTAATTGGGCAAATAGAAATGGTGCTGTAGCCATTCATAGACATGCATTTACTGCAGTTACTGTAATAGTAGTCAAAGACAGTGCTAGGAGGCGGTGGGAGAAGAGTGAGCTAAAGGTAGCATGCGATTGAAAATATAAAATACGAGTTACTTTACTTAAAGCCACTGGCACGTTGTAAGATAGCTTCCTTAGCAGTTTGCCACATCATTTGGCACCGTCAATGTTGCATAGATTGGTCTGCTTATGTAGCATATCAATGAGGGCGTCATCCGTGTTGCTTGTGGGATCTGTTCCTGATTGGTCGGCTGCTTCAGAAGTCTCCTATCTACCCTCAAGAAGTAGACTGCTGCTAAATCTCCAAAACCGGCCCTTAAGATTCCTATTCTTCCTATCAATCATCGGTTACATCCACATCTGATGACGTTTCCTCAAGTTTGCAGTTGTCTCGATTGTAGTTATTTTTACTTCTACCGCTTTTCTACAATATATATGGGAAAAGCTTATAGCTGCCAAGTTGCAACATGGCTTAAACTGAGCTAAATAGCCACCCGGTTTAATCCAGGGCCATGGAGTCGAGCCCTGCGACATGTGTAAAGTGAATCGAGATTAGGTTTTCTTGGGGTGTTATACTATTGATTTGTTTAATAGTGGAATGACTACAATTGCTGACTGGGAAGCTCCTGATGTGGTCAGTAACGATGCTGCTGCCACAAGTCGACCGAGCTAAGCCTGTGTACACTCCCAGATACAGGTAGCATGACGTCTGCCGACCTCGGGATTTCACAGAGAACCTCTCCAGAACCACCAGATTTACCTGAGAGCTTTACCTTTATCATCTAGCTGACCAGCGGTTTGTCTATGATGTCATCTACACACGAGAAGGCGTGATGTCTGTCCTCAGATTTAACACGATTGCAAGGTTGTCGAAATAGTTCTACCATCAGTGAATTCGTCTGCAAATGTCTCCCCATTGGCTGGGTGGCTGCCACCGAATCTTGCAAATGACTGATGTTTTCTAGTCTGAATTCTTGCGGGATGTGTTATACACTTGGGCTCATCTGGTCCTAGGAGGCTAGCTCCAATGCCATTGGTAATAGTGAGTTTGATTTGCTCATCATACTTAATTTGAGGAGTTGAACCCCGAGGTGAAGGCTGAGCATGATTAACTGCTGATCATACAAAGTTAGACAGCAGCCGTTTTACATAACGATGCTGCTGTGTGCTGCAGAAGTTTCTTGCATTGTTCTAGCTGTGCAGTGGTAAATGCATCGTTTCTCCACAATTCGCCTGGCAAGTCGCAGGTGCAGTCTGGCGACTGCTATGATTATTTCGTGAAGTATTTATTACGTTTCTGTTTGGCATGTTGCTCATGGTCAAACATGATTTGCTATGTTGCGCCAACGTTCGGCCTGAAGATGCTTTGCTGAGTCTTCTATCAGAGTTGTTTGAGGTTTTTGATTCTTGAGCATGTTTTGACTCCGATTACTTTCTGTTTAGGATCTACTGCAACAACTTATGCTTCGGCTGGCATAAGCATTTACGGCTTAGCGGCTTCTTATTTAATCGGTATAATAATTAAATTTTTTGTTGTGTCATTCTTGATCGTTATGGGACAGCCTTAGTGATATCAGGGTCCACATGGACGGTCATATATTGTCTATCGTTGTAGATCAGTGACCAGATAAAGGCTGTCTATGAAAGTCATCGGCAAACTGAATTGAGCACACGTTTGCGTTTTTACATATGCTCAGTGCTCGAAGAAGCATTATGTGGAGGCCTTCTTTCATTTGCCCGAATCCGTCCCTTTGGGTCATCTCTTAGTGGCCTTGGCAGGCGTGACACTGACCTAGATATGAATCTGGTTTTACAGGAGACCAAGTGTAAGCCGTTGTCAGCAAAGGTAAGAGTCTCAACTCTATCAGTAGACAATGGGGTGTGCGTTAATGTTGCTGCTTGTGCTTGCTTGCCTTGGAATGCCATTGTCACGTAGAATGGCCAGTGCTGGGTTTCCTTGGTGTGCATCTACACTATAAGGCGTCAAATACATTTTATGTCATGGTTGCCATGTTTAGACTTAAGTTCATATCGTCTGCTGTATTTCTAAACGACCATGCACTGAAGCAGCATTCAAGAGTATTCTAAATCTCGAGGCTGATAAAGTACCACGAAATGGTAGGATATAGGTATTTGCAATAAGTCCATGCTTGCCTATGTAGTGGGGGGTCATGAAAAATTCATGTAGGGGTCATGAAAAATTAGCCTATTTGGTAGTCTCTTGAGGCTTGCGACTCCCATCACTATTTTAAAAAATTTGTTGGTGTTGCAGCTTAAAAACACAGAAAATTGAGATATACTGAATGTGGCAAATATTCTCCTCTCGACCTGTCAATGACTGTGCACTTGTCAGGAAGGATCAGGTTTGAAACATCCTGTTGTCACGCTTTACCACACGCCAGGCGTTGTTAGAAACGATGCTGGACAGAGGTGACTCCTAGAGAGTGAAAAACTGCTCATTATGTGGGAAGCAAATATTGTAGAACTGTTTTGGACTGTTACGTCATCTTGATTGACCATTAGGACGCTACATCATAGTGGTCTGTAAGTATTAAAAACCTATCTCGAGCTGGTTTGGTCCAGCGGTTAAGGTGCTCGCCCCGACCAAGGTCTGGCTGAGGTCGTGGGCTCGAGCCCTGAGGCATATGTGAAGCGCCTGAATAGAGATTAAGCTCTCTTAGGCGCTACACAAATGAATTGTTTATTTTTTATCTGTAGATCATGCGAAGGAAGCTCACTTTTTTGTCGTGCAATTGGTACCCCGAGCTAGTCGAGACGTGGACAGCAGTTTTAACGGTTCCGAAGCTCTTGTTTGTCAGAGACTGCTGGTGGACGTCATTTTGGTCCTACTTTGCAGTGGATTTTTTGCACCGGTTGTAGCCATGTCTGGCTTTGGTGGTGCTTGCACAATATGGCTTCTCATAAACCCTTACCCGTGCTGGAGTAGAGCCCAATGCAGTCATTTAGGCGCTGTTTTCGACAGTTTCATACTTCGATCATCCGGCACATCATTCTTAGCATTTCTATGTCAATTGCGCAGCCCTGGAAAATCACAGTAATGTCGATGGCCGGTAGAAGGTTCAGAGGCTGCCGGTTTTCGCCTGGTAGCCGTAACATGGTGCATCCATTCGCCATCAATGCTGTGTCATCATACGAATCCTACCGGCAATCGAATCTTGTCGATCTAGTTAATTAAACTTAGCCTGAATGTGTGAGGTTTGATCTGAAAACTCTCAGTGAATCTGAAGCGTCAAACTGCATTTAGTCGTCCAGACGTGAACTACCCCCCAAAATAGGCACTACTGTGCATCCATGCAGCGCCAATAGGCTACCATGCCTAAAGTTTCAAGGTGCCAGACTCGATAGCTATGTGCACCTGACCTCGGCACAACTTAGCATGATTGTTGGTGCATGTGTATCTGTACGTGTGGTCAATGTTTAAAATCTGTATCTGTCTAGTGAGCAACACAATTTTTGCACACGCCTAGCTAAGATACCGTGCTGCGGTAGGAAAAGAGAACTTGTGGAGAACTTCGCCCAGTATTCTAAAGTGTGTGCGCTTGTTTCGAGGTGTTTGTTTCGAAAGGGTGCTCGGTGCCTCCACAAATCTCCTAGCTTGCTTGGTCTGTCTGATCTAGCCCGACTAGGGCCTCCTCCTCTCCCCTCCCACCCGCCTTCTCCCTTCGCCTCCCCTACACCTACACCTCCCCTCCCACCCCCCACTTTTCAGCCCACCCTCTGGTTGCTTCCTTGCGATCGGCCTCTCCTCCCCGTGCCCCACCCCCAACGCTCGTCCAAGTGCAGCCGAAACGTTGCGCGAGTTCCCTGGGGAGATCAGTTTTGTACCACTGCAACCTGAGCGAGGGCAAGCTCTTCAAGAGAAACAATGCTGAACGTTTGCTTGATCGCTGGCAATGCAAACTGGGAGGGCGACCTGTGCTCCCTTGAGCCTGTGTGCCCACTAGAGACTGGGCCTGCGGCGCAAGTAGCTGGTTGCCGGTGTTGATACGCGCCGGCCGTGGGAGTGAGTGGGTACTAGTCGGTTAGTGAGTTCCTATCAATCGACAGAGGAACTGGCCGATCCGTATGCAGCAGTCGTTGCAGCTCGGTGTCAGCCGTCTTTTAACCTCTGCGCTAGACAAGCTATGCACGGGGCTGCCTGCAGGAACTGCATTCAGACTCGGCACCGGGGAAAATTTTAATCACTAACCAATGCCAACATGCGCGCCTTGGCTGCCGACTCGGGGAGTCTTGTGACCCATGCGACCTCGGCTTAGCGCACAAGGCAACAAGCTGTTGACAGCCAAGTAGTTTCGGCTGCCGATAACCGAGCTTACCTCGTCAGGAATAGATATTTGGGTTGGGCATACCGGTGGGTAGGTGATGGGTTGGGACTCGTTGAAAGACACTGCTGTTTATCCCATGCTGGCATTGAGCGAATCGTCTTCTAAGTTGTTGGTCTCCGAAGGAATGGCACCGACAGCCCGTGCAAGGCAACTCATAATCCAAAACGATGTGTGAAGGAATTTAAGCAGAGGCTGTGGACATCAGGGCACGTTGGTCACATCCGCCTTTAAGTTATCACTTCCGGAAGTCGGTCGTTGTCATAGCATTTCTCTTCTTGCAGGAACAGCCTGGCAAGCCGACATTTCGTTTTATGACCAAGACGTTTGGTGCAGGCTATGACAGGCACCTCAGAGACCAGATTCTGAAGCTAATCTTCAATGCCATCGCCCAGTGCATACCACAGATGCACAGTGTCACGGCCATTCCTGCCGCCAAGGTGCCTATTATCAAGTTTCGTCATGACATGTCGCGTTTTGAATGCGACCTCTCAATCTTCTCAACCTACGGGTATGTTATTGGTTTTGAGCTTTGCTGCTGCTCCTGCAATCATCGTGCATAGTAGCTGCCCACCTCCAGAATCATCCGATTTGTCCTTGCTGGCAAATATGTCCTTCTGTTTTCTATTCGTTAAAGTCAGCATGGAGACATTGTTAATTGGAATTGTTCGTGAATGGCTGTAAATGATGGCATAGCGAGCGATCATAAATGTAGGAGCAGTTTTTTCTTTGTAAGCACCGACTTTGTCTCATCCGGCCTTCTGTGATGTTTCCGTCTTTCAAGTGCTCGGAGCATGTATCTAATTCTCATATCTTCTAACGATTTTTGGTGGCTTGTGTTACGAAATTAAGGCCACCACCCCGTGTTGGAAACCTGCATAAAGCTGCAGGTTATGGTCAGGTATCAAAGGTGTCATTGAATTTCATCAAGAAACCTCACGCTGTTTGAGCTTTATGTGCAAAATCTCTAAATCTTGCTAAGCTTGAGTGAACATGCATGCATGCTAAGAATAAAAAACATGCACGATATTACTGGTAAATGTGGTGTCTTTGCTGTTTTTTCACCGTGATTGTACTATACCAATGCTGCGAGCCACACCCGGTGTTTGACAACCAGATTGCGATACCATACATGTCGGGTCTTCTCTTTGAGTTCTTTGCTGTCTCCTTTGTGTTTGTCGTCCATTGCAGCCGGCAGCCGCATTTACTCTCCTCCTTAGCTCTTCGAGAGGAAGCTTAGCTATGGCTGCAACCGAGATGCTGTACATCCTCGGCGAAGCCGACGATCGCTTCCGGCCGCTGACTTTCGCGCTGAGACACTGGGCCAAGGAGAATCAAATCACAAGGGAAACTAACGGTCCTACTCCTTACCTCACCAACTTCCAGCTTGCATTGCTAGCCGTTCATTTCCTGCAGATGAAAAAGGTTTTACCCGAAGTGCAAGGACTCATCGTACCACCGGCAGCAGGTATACCAGCAGCAGCAGCGTGCCTGCTGAGTGATCACTGCCAGCCCGTATGCTCAATATGTTGCTTCAATAGATTGCCTCTCATTGCACCCTTTGAGAAGATGGTTAACAAGGTGTAGACGGCTAGAAGAAATTACCTCTCAGTGCATGTAACCCCTTTTTGCGACGAATGTGCGTCGGTGTCGTTGAAATCGCAAAGTGATGTCCATCATGCTGCCGGGCTATCTTGCAGCATCAAGAGGCAGTGCTGAGGTCGTGAGTGTGCTCTAAACAGGCTCGATAGCCAACTTCTGTTTTTTTTTTGGCATACTTGTTTCTTCATTTTGAGGCTGGCGAAATTTTGAGCAAAGAGCAAACATTCCAAGTTAACGCTGTGCAAATGCTGTGCATGAATTCCATTGTTGGTAATAATATATTTGTATAGAACCTTCAGTGGACTGAATCTCTTTTTGGAAGCTTTAAAGATGCTGTATAGAAAGCATTACCAAATTATTGCTGGTAAGATCTGCAAGCAGCAGACCCCTCAACAGGGTGCCAATACCTATGCCCTTACCTATGCCCTTACCCATCCATAGCCATGGGTACTGGGTAGACATGGGTGGTGTAATAATAATAGCAATAAAATAATAATAACACATTTGATATAGTGCCCTCAGAGAACTTAATCTCTTTCTGGGCACTTTACATTTGTTACAAAGGAAGCACGATCGAATGGTTAGTGGTAGTATGCTCAATAAACAAGAATAACATGGTTGGGTGTGACATGCACAGGGTCAGCATGCAAGTATGGTTATTGGCAGCATGCACCAGTGTCAGGGTCTGTGATCTTATGGGTGGGCATGTGCGGGTATTGGCCTGCCATATAAAAATCCCACTTACGGGTGCCTTTAGAAGTTCAAACACCCGAGTCTGGCATGAGTATGGGTACGGTTGGTCCGGCAACCGAACGTCTAGGTAGGCAAGGCCGGCTGGCTTTAGCAATGGTTGCCCATGGGTACCAGCCCAAATGGCAGTTGAAGGTTTCTGGTAAGCACGCATATGCACACGAAGGACGAATCACAAATACCCACTAAATGCTGTTCTTTTTAAATGTCGTCATGTCAGGGGACGTTGTGACCTGCATCGGGAGTGAGTTCCAGGTATTTGGAGCATAGGAGCTAAAGGCACTGTTTCCAAAGGTTTTGAGGTTCGTATGGGGTATAGCTAAACGGTTCGAGTCAAAACATCGGGTTGTACGATTCTTGGTCTGTTGGGAGAGTAGCTCTGATAGGTAGGCTTGAACGAGAGAATGAAGGGACCTAAAAGTAAGTGACAGAGCGTTTGCTCGATTCCATTCTTCCCCTGCTGTGAACAACAGGAAGTAAAGTGATTTTTAGCACAATCTATGGTTTCATGTCTATGCCGATGACAAGCAGCTGTAATTATGCTTTGATTCATCCAGCGTGTAGCAATTTTCCTTCCTGTATGTGATGCTGACGTCCACACTTGGATGGCAGCAAACTTTCCTAAAGTAAGTGACAATAACACCAGCTTACTACTTATGGGAAAACCTAGTGTGTCTTGAAAAATTGGAAAGGTCAACACTAAAAATCGGCTCTACCAGCATATCTCCTGTAGAATCTGCATGACATTTAGGTGTCTTGTTCCAAAATAACCGTTCACTAGATGACCACATCAGCTCCACAGTCAAACCTGTCTACTTTGTTCTACTTAACATGGGAAGATCCGGGCTTGCTAGGACAAAAAACCTCATCCAAGTTGGTGCATGCAGGTATCTCGTCTCGACTTCTGTAACTCACTGCTTGCAGGTCTTGCTGTCCGATGTAATGAGGTACTTGTAGTCGGTACAAAACTCTGCAGCCATGCTTGTCTGTCGTGAGCGTTACTGTTGCCACTTACACCACTTATCGCTTATCGGCACTAATCCCAATCAAGCAACGCACCGACTTCAGGTTTTGTCACTCACTTTTAAGTCCTTTCATTCTTTGGCTCCAGCCTATCTACCAGAATTACGTATCAACCAGGCTAGGTATCATACCAGCTGCTCCTCTAATTCAAGTCATTTAGCTATGCCTCAAATCTTTTGGATACCGTGCCTTTCGTTCGTGTGCTCCCAAAGCCCGAAACTCACTCCAGACTGACGTCACGGCATCCAGTGGCTTGATAACATGCACAAAAAGCTAAAAATGTGCATTTTTTTCTTAACAACAGCATTCGGTGGGTCTTTGTTAATTGTCCTTTGAGGGATTATATATGCCGACACTGTGCATATGATTATTAACCATAGTGACATGCTTCCTTCATAGTAAATGTAAAGTGCCTACAAATAGATTAAGTTATCTGTGGGTGCTATACAAATGTATTATTGTTATTATTATTACTGTTAATGGCACCGCATATTGCAATTAGCTGCCGTTGAGATCAATATTGTCATGCCGGGAGTAGTTCCTTTTTCTCAGTCTCTCTCTCTCTCTCTCTCTCTCTCTCTCTCTCTCTCTCTCTCTCTCTCTCTCTCTCTCTCTCTCTCTCTCTCTCTCTCTCCCCTCCCCCTTCATCTCTCTCACCCTTCTCTTTTCCGTGTCCATTTGTCACTGGGTTTTTAGCTGTTCATTTTAAGATGCTAACTTTGCTGCATTATGTTTTAGGATGCGAATATAAATATGGCCAAAATTACTCGTTCTTGCCAGACTACTCCAAGCTACCAGTGTCAGAGAATCGGCAGACCGTTGGTAGGCAGCCGCAGCTGTGGGGGTCATGCATGCCACTTGCCGTCGCATGCTTGCAGCAGCTGCAGCACTTGCGCCTGCCACCATCTCGTGTATGATTCAGCGTGCCAGCTCTCAGACGTGGCAGCGATCGAGTGAGCTGTTCTGTGGCTGGTCTCTATGCACATACTGTGGACGATCAGAAGTATATTCCCTAGTCCATTCCGTGGTCGCAGCCTTTAGAACCAGTTTACTGACCATTCAGTCGAATGACAGCAAAGCATCTCCGGCCATGCTTCGATGTCTGCATATATGCACTTTGCACAGGCTTGGTTGGGAGCCTTGCTGCTAGCTGCATGCACCTGCAGTGTAGCAGTTGGAAGTCACCGATGATTACTGCCTTTTAGAGAGAGAGAGAGAGAGAGAGAGAGAGAGAGAGAGAGAGAGAGAGAGAGAGAGAGAGAGAGAGAGAGAGAGAGAGAGAGAGAGAGAGAGAGAGAGAGAGGGGAGAGAGAGAGAGAGAGGAGAGAGAGAGAGAGAGAGAGAGAGAGAGAGAGAGGGGAGAGAGGAGAGGAGAGAGAGAGAGAGAGAGAGAGAGAGAGCAGAGAGAGAGACAGAGAGAGAGAGAGAGAGAGAGAGAGAGAGAGAGAGAGAGAGAGAGAGAGAGAGAGAGAGAGAGAGAGAGAGAGAGAGAGAGAGAGAGGGAGAGAGAGAGAGAGAGAGCACCGGCCCTACCAGGTGGGAGATCGGCATCTTGTATACCTTCAACGTCTAATGCATTGGACTCACGTTTGCACAATGTCGTCCTTCGACAGTGGTGTAAATCCTTGTGGTGTAGGATTTACAAAGCCCTACTGGCTAGCAGGGTTCGTTAAGTTATGATGCAATATAGCCTCCACAGTGTGACTCAGCACTTTCTCACCAATCCTTGGTGAGGTCGTTGCAACTGCCTTCAGCGTAAAGAGCCTTGCAGGCCAAAAGCAATTACTGATTACACTTGGAATAATCACTTACTATGCACGAACACACCACTGCATTACTATTAGTTGATCCTCGTAGTATGTACAGTATTTGGTTCTCCACCTTCCAGTAAATCCACTGCAAAAAAAAGTGGCAGTATCGCTGCTTGAAGAAGGCCACGATTTTTGCTTCTACAGACTGCAATGATATAATAATAATAATACACTTGATATAGCATCCTCAGAGAACTCAATCTCTCTCTCTCTCTCTCTCTCTCTCTCTCTCTCTCTCTCTCTCTCTCTCTCTCTCTCTCTCTCTCTCTCTCTCTCTCTCTCTCTCTCTCTCTCTCTCTCTCTCTCTCTAGGCACTTTACATTTGCTGCAAGATTGAATTTTTAGTGGTAGCATGCTCAATAAACAACAAGAATAACATGGTTAGTGGTGAAATTCACAGGTCAGCATGCAAGTAGGGTTGGTGGCAGCGTGCACAGTGTCAGCACCCATACGCACATACAGTTCGAATCGCAGGGACCCACTAAATGCTATGATAAATAGATGCGTTTTTAGTTTTTTTTTAAATGTGGACAAGTCAGGAGATGTCGGGACGCATGTCGGGAGTGAGTTCAAGGCTTTGGGAGCATACGAACTAAAGGCACGGTCTCCAAAGATTTGAGATTTTGCGAGGTATGGGTAAACAGATTCAGAAGGTGGTGCATGTGGTACGATGCTTAGCCTGGAGGGGGGAGTAGACCTAATAGGTAGGCTGGAGCCAAAGAATGAAGGGACCGAAAGTGATTGACAAAACGTTGAAGTAGACGCGTTACTTGATTGGGAGCCAGTGCAGGTCGGTGAGAAACGGTGTGATGTGGCAACTGCGACGCTCACGACCGACAAGCCGAGCTGAAAGTTTTGCAGCAGCATTAAGCGTTTGAGTGCACATGCCGGTAGGCCAGCAAGCAGTGAGTTGCAGAAGTCAAGACATGATGTCGGAAATACATGTACTAACTTAGATGTGGTATCCCTGTCCGAACAAGCCCGAATTTCAGCAATGTAGCTGAAAGTGCACTTATGGTGTTGAATGAGGAGTGAGTGAGCTTCGATGACTTCAATGTTTGACAGTGTAAGGTTTTTATTAGATAGCTCGGAGCTTGACTACAAGAAGCAAAATCCGGCAGTTAGCTCTGCTCGTATCTTGATCAATTATTTGTGCCCATTCTCTGACTAAGATTGCCGTCATGCGTGCTTTAGCATTGTGATGGTATAGACAGCCACGCTGCTTACCCGGTTTTTTCATTTGAAAGCCCATAGTTTTGCAGATTGTCGAATATATAGTGGGAACAGTTCGTTGCCTCCCATTGCATCTGAAGCCAGAGCCACAGACCATTGAGTGGGTCCCTATTATTGTATTTATTTTGCCGTCTTCTTTCCACTCAGCTGCTTGCTAGCAATAGGGAGATCTGGTACTAGATGGTAGACGAGTCCCATCTCATCCACAGCGTGCGCGTTTTTTGGGGTGATACTACCATATTTATTAGTGAAAATTCTGAAGCATTATGGCGATCGTGTGTGCATTTGCAGAGCAACCTTTCCCATGTATGATGATGGCTTCAAACTGATGTTGGTCTATAAACTTCTCAAGCCTGCCGTGAGAAAATGGGTATGTCGGAGGCAGATATCTTCAGATGCCAGGCAAAACGGTTACCTTTCTCGTGGTAGTCAGCTTAGCGCTGCAGAAACCAGTTGGCGAATGCAGTGTCAAGAGCTGGGCTAATGATTTGGCGATCTCGATTTCGGCATACGGCCCGAGCCAAATTCACAGCTAAATAGCTCGAGCCCTCACTCAAAATACGTGAGATAGAGCTTTATTTAGCCAATCGACCAGCCCAAAAGTGTCAATAACCCCTTGGCAAAGCTTTTCGTGAGAGATGGCGGGTTATCGCTCACACACACACACACACACACACACACACACACACACACACACACACACACACACACACACACACACACACACACACACACACGTGCCTAGAGAAATGTTGAGTTCTCTGAGGGTGCAATATCAAACGTATTGTTGTTATTATTAGAAATGCACATGTTCTTCTGGTCATTGGTGAGCATGTTTCTTCTGACAGGAGCTTTACTCAAAGCTATGACACTAGGCTTGCTGTACCGGTCAAATGACTACGGTCACATTACTACATCCTTGTTAGCGTAACCTCCATGTAAGCACGGACACTTATCCAAAGGAGGGTATGCTTGAAATGCCGTCCTGGTTTTACCCAGTGGTTAAGGCTCGCACGATTTTGCCGTCCAAGATCAAGGTCATTTGATTTAGCTTCCGAGGTCGTGGGCTCGAGCCCTCCGGTATATGTAAAGCGACTGGATAGAGGTTCGGTTCTCTTTGGGCGCTATGCAAATGAATGAATATGTTCATTTATTTATTTATTTACCGAGAGGCAGGACCTTGGCCAGTTCAGCATACTGGATGCCAGCGCTCTTCTTCTCTGTTGAGCGGTCGTGGCCCTTGGCCTGTGGCACTGTGTGTGCTGCACCGAAACGTTCTGTCTTAGACATGGCCCACAGCTCACCCGCCTGGTCTGTTCTGACCCTGGTTTGACCCTGACCCGTGCTGCTGTTTACAAGCACTTGAACAGCAATCCCTTTCATACGGACGGACCCTGCGGCTATTTGGGGCTGGCAGGATACCTAACAAAGTTGCCAAATTGCGTTGCCCAAGTCGTGCTGCCACTGCGGCAGTTCTCCCGGATAAATAACGGAAGAGCAAATGAGAAAGCATGGCACTGCAATAATAGCGATAGTATTAGCTTCGTTTTGAAATCAGTTCAAAGAATCTCCCATTAATCGCTCTACGTCTAATAAGTAAGCAATCCAAAAACCGACTGCTAATTGATTTAGTGCATTGCTTCGTGTATGCCCACTGTGGAGGCAAGCCTCGAAACCGCCGTAGACCCTAGTGCTCAAGTGCTATCAAGGCTTCTGTTATCGGCACACGATCATCTGCCATAACTTGAATGTCTGTTGCCGGGTAGCTGCGCTATGCCGTGTCTGCACCCCTTTTTTGTTTGTTGCATCGCCCCGAGTCCTGGAGTGGAGGCGCTCAAATTATTTATATTATATTATATTATTGTAGTCAAATTCCTTTGTTTCAGGCGAGCTTTTCGAGGAATTTTTCCAGTATTACGCGACTTTCAACTTTTCGAAACAAGCAGTCACCGTCCTCTCGAGCTCGCTGCCGTCCAATAGCGGAGAAGTCTCCCCTCTGTACATTGTCAACCCGCAGGAGCCGGAACTGAATGTGTCGAAAAACGTCAGTGCAAAGGAGCTGCAGCTCCTGCAGACACTGTGCAGAAAGTCAGCTGACATACTCGACTCTACGAGGAGCCCCAGCCTGTGTTCGGTATTGAATATCAGTCGCGACAAGTGATGATGCTAGGCCGTGGCCGCCACGGCGGCGGCGGCAGGCTGCCGAAAGCTGCCACCCACGTCGTTGCTGGGGCTCGTTGCCACGGCAGCAGACGATCTTGGACTCCGGTCCGGCGATCCTCGGTCGGTCCTCGTGCTGCTGCTGCTGGCTTCACTGTGCGTTGCTGAGGCCAGCCGAAGCAGCGCACAGTGCGCTAGAGACACGACGTCTCGATCGTTCGTCAAAGCAAGCAGCCTCCTTGTGGCAGCCACTTTGTTGCATCCGCCGGAACATTGGATCGTCGGAGTTTCCTTTTAGTACGTGGGAGCTCGCGGGAGGGCGTGGCATCGATCGACATTGCCACTTCCGGCATCATCGGCATGAGCGCGTGCTCGCGCCGAGTCGCTCGCTTGATCGGCTGCAGATCGGTCGAAATAGATTGCCCTTAAGTGTGGAGCGCGAGCATGTTTGGGCACACACTCGTGCATGAACTGCAGTGTGTGGTTTTTCTCTTCGGATCGTGTGCTGTTAGCGCTACAGCGTGAGGGTGTCTAATGGCATCGTACTGAGTGCAGCAGGCAAGTTCAACGACGCTAATTCACAGTTTTGTGTGCCAAATCGCGAGGTCTGCCACGAAGTCGCGAATTTTCAGGAACTTGGGTCAACGTGTGGACGAAGAGCCTGTCAATTACCAGAGAAGCTAATGCTGGTAGTGTAGCTTTTTTTAGCATTGTGAGAGAACTGGATGGATTTCTAGGTACTTCGTGCGTGGAAAGGATGCATAGCAACTTATGAGTGATATTAGTGTGTGCACTTATTGCGCCAAGTGCCACGTAAGGACTTCGCATGGGCTGTGTATTTTTTTTTGTTTGAGGTGAAAGCTTTTAGTTTTACTGAAATGTCAAGTCATGAGATATTGTCATCTTAGTCGGCAGAGAGTTCCAGACCTTTGCTTTTTCTGTATAAACTCTCCCTTCTAAATTGCCTTGCGCATGAAAGGTTTCGTTTCCATGCAGATGATGTAGCTCTACCTGTGGTTTATTACTTCAGTACCTTACAGCACCCAGAGTATCTTAACTCGCTTGCATGCTTTATTTCTGACATTCGTATTCGTATGGCAGGGAAATTTCCTAATTTGAATCACAGCAAGACCAAAATAGTAGTTCTACGCTAAGCCTAAAGTCACCTAGAGATTATTAAGCCTCCCCTTAAAATGAGCTCAGCAAGTTCTTGATATGTTTCTGCCTCTGACTAAGCACACAGTGCGCCCAAACTGTGATGACGTGTGGATTACCGCAGACAGTATACTAGGTAGGTTTACTGAGATTAAGCTTGAGAAAGTACAGAAGAGATTGTGTGCAAATTCAACACGAAATATGCTGGCAGAGCCGATTTTGAGCGCTAGGTTTTCCAATTTCTGAATCACTTAGTTTGCCTATAACTAGTAAGTTGGTTTTATCATTATTAAATGTAGGAAAGATTACTGTCATCTAAATGGGATGTCATCAGTAGATGCAGCAAGGGAGTTAAGAGAATTCGACGTGCTGGAGGGCTGGGAGGGACAAATAATAATAATAATACATTTGATACATATAGCGCCCCCAAAGAACTCTGATCTCTCTGGGCACTTTACATTTGCTGCAAAGAAAGTACGATCGAGTGGTTAGTGGAAGCATACTCAATAAACAACAAGAATGATAGAGTTAGTGGTGGTGACATGCACAGGGTCAGCATGCCAGTATGGTTAGTGGCAGCATGCATGAGCACATAAAGGACAAATCACAGGGACCCGCTAAATTATGTGATAATTAGATGAGTTTTTAGCTTCTTTTTAAGTGAGATGTCGTGACGCCAGTCTGGAGTGAGTTCCAGGCTTTGGGAGCATACAAACTAAAGGCACGGTCTCCAAAGGATTTGAGATTTGTATGAGGTATGGGTAGGCTGGAGCCGATGAATGAAGGGACCTAAAAGTGAGTGGCAAAACTTGAAGTCGATGCGTTGCTTGACTGGGAGACAGTACAGGTCGGCGAAAAGTGGTGTGATGTGGCAGCTACGACGCTCACGACAGACAAGCCGAGCTGCAGAGTTTTGCACCAACAGTAAGCACGTGACTGCACAGGCCGGTAGGCCAGCAAGCAGTAAGTTACAGAAGTCAAGGCCGCATGTCACAAATGCATGGACCAATTTAGATGCGGTGTCCCTGCCTAAACAAGCCCGAATTTTCGCAATGTTATATAGCCGAAAGTAGGTAAACTTGACTGTGGAGCTGATGTGGTCGTCTAATGAAAGGTCACTTTTGAATATGACGCTTAGACTTTGTGCAGATCAACAGGAATATGCTGGCAGAATCGATTTTGAGCGTTAGCCTTTCCAATTTCTGAATCACACTTAGTTTGCCCGTAACTAGTAAGCTGGTTTTATCATCATTCAGTTTAAGCAAGTTTGCTGCCATCCATGCGTGGATGTCATCAATGCATGCAGCGAGAGAGTTGAGGGAATTCGACGTGCTCGAGGGCTGGGAGAGATAAAAGCAAAGGTACAACTGAGTGTCATCCGCATAAAAGTGAAAGCCTATATTGTGCTTGGCAATCACATCGGCAAGGGGAAGAGTATAAACCGTGAAAAAAACCAGACCAAGTAAGCAGAGATACTCTACCCATGTGGAGCTCACATGTGGCGAAGAGAACCGTGAACAGGACTAAGCAGAGAGCCCTGAGGTATCCCATATTTCTGAGGTTCCTTTGAGGATGATCTTTGTCCATTCACGTCAATGCTCTGGAATCATCCACTGAGATAGGACCTGAACAATTGCAACACAGCGCCAGTAATGCCGGGCGAGATGAGAGGCGCTCGGGAATTTCGCGATCAATAATATCAAAAGCTGCAGAAAGATCAAGTAAAACAAGCTGAGATATTCTAGCCATGTATGCATTTGTATGTGGGTCGTTGTACACCCGAAGCTACACTGACAGTGCGGAGTGATTAGCTCTAAAACTAGGCTGGAACTTACTAGCAAGGTTTGCAGTTTCAACATATGAGTTCAGCTGGTCTGCCACGACTCGTTCCACTTTCTTTCATAGGAATGGGAGAAGGGAGACTGGGTGGTAGTTGCTCAAGTTCTCTTCGTACAACTTGGTCAAGTTCCTTTGGTGCAACTGTGTGCATACATAAGTATGCATTTGTATGCCGGTCGATGGACAATTAGTCCTAATCATTCTACGTGGCAACGACGACGGGAATGTCACTGCCTTAGCTCTGCTAGATCTGTCTGCTGCTTTCGACACCATTGATCACGAAGTTCTGCTTGAACGATTGAGAACAACGATCGGTCTGGCAGACGAAGCACTGACGTGGTTTAAATCATACTTGTCTGATCGTGTTCAATCCGTGTCGTGTGGGGGTCAGGTCTCAGACACGAGAAGGGTCACCTGTGGAGTCCCTCAAGGGTCTGTACTCGGTCCCTTGCTGTTTTCCATTTATACACTACCTCTGGGAAAAGTGATTAAGGCCCATGGAATAGGATATCACTTTTATGCTGACGATACCCAGTTGTATTTGTCATTTAAACCGTCGGAATCTGCTGCAGCAACTGAGAAATTGAATGCTTGCCTTGCCGATATTCGATCCTGGATGTCGGAAAACTTCCTGAAATTAAATGACGATAAAACCGAACTGCTGCTCATAGGACACCCTAAGCGTGTGGCTGGATTAAAAGGCTTTGCTGTTCTAATAGGTGATGCTATTGTGCGACCTTCACCGCGTGCTCGTAATTTAGGTGTCGTGTTCGACAGCTGCCTCAATTTCAAAAGCTTCATTCAGAAGACTACATCTACAGCTAGCCATCACATTCGATCCCTATCCAAGATTAGGAGCTGTCTCCAACAGTGGCTTGTAAAAAGTTTAACTAGCTCTTTAGTTCTGTCTCGGCTTGATTATTGTAATTCCCTTTTTCTGGGCTGCCAAAGAAAGCTATTATGCCACTACAGCGGACTATGAATATGGCTGCAAGGCTGGTCTTCAAGTCCCAGCGGTTTGAGCATGTGTCTCCTTTGCTGAAAGAGCTAGGATGGTTGCCGGTTGAGCAAAGGATACAGAGCAAAGTTCTTACGCTGACCCACAAGGCCCGCCACGGCTTGGCTCCTTCATACCTAGCTGAACTGCTGCATCAGTTTCAGCCTGTTCGCGCCCTCAGGTCCTGTGTGGACAATAAATTAGCTGTCCCATCCCTCCGCTTAAAGACAGTTGGCGACAGAAGCTTTAGCTCTGCAGGTCCTAGACTGTGGAACTCGCTTCCGCAATTCTTACGCAACGACAACTACTCTCCTGCTGCCGACTATGGCTCATCCTTTTCAGCGGTCCTGAGCTGCTACTTCTATGCTACTCACTACCTCAACTGCTCTCCTGACTCGGCTATGCTTCCCACTTTCTCTTTGTTGCGTGAGATGAAGTCTGTTGGCTTCCGAATGCGTACTGAAAGCCGCTTAGGCTGTGAGTGTGTTATAATGTGCGCTATACAAAACTCTCCTGCGTAACACCCACATGGTCTTTATGACTTTGTGGAGTTACAGACGAAGATACATCTTTTATAGGTTTTTGGATGTCCTTTGCAGTAAATGGAAAGTGCCTAGAAATCGATGAAGTTCTCTGAGGGCGATATACAAATGCATTATTAGTATTATTGTTATTATATGCATGCTTGTGCTTAAGGTTATAGCTAGTTTTAATCACGGCAGTAAAACCCAGGCATTTCATACTGTACAATATGCTTAAAAGGAGGAGCAAACTCACTGAGAATAGCTGTATGGCGGAATTGAAGTGAGATAAGAGAATCTGAAATAGAGCATTATCGTTATCGGGAGGCGACAGATCGGTGCCACCATTGGTAGCTTGCTATAGGAGCTCGAGACAGGATATTTGAATGACTGCTTCAACAAAATTTCAAATGGTTAAAAATTGAGGGAGGAATGAACGTCAGTGGCTACTCCACCATTAATTTAATTGAACTCTGGGTATGAAAGAACAAAGCGTTTATGGGTGGCATTGGTGACGGATCGGGTAGCAGTAGTTAACTTTTTCCAGGGCTTGAGCATGTAGTGTGTAGTGAGTCTCCAGCGGCGGCTGCTCTAGTGGGAGTCTCACGAAGACACAGCGGGTGTTCGTTCGCAGTAAACAAGATTCGGCTTTATTCCTCTCAACGGGCACATATATGAGAGCTCGATCAATCGCAGCAGACGACACGAAATATGACTTGCATTAGTGGTCCGACGCTGCGCTGCTTCAATGGCTTAACTATTGGCCGCAGGTGAGGCATGTGCATTCGTGTCAGGCACTTCGCTAATTACAGCAGAAGTCGCAGGCCCACACAACAGTCACAGCGAACAGACAAGGTTTCGCCGTCAACTCTCGTGTCGCGTATTATCAAGGGTTTAATGTACATTGAACTGGCCTGCCATATTCACTTGAAGAGTGGCCTCTGGGGTTGAGCTGTCGGGCTTGATGGCCACCGAGTTAGAGTGTTATGCTGCAATACTTGAGGTAGAGCGAGCTGGGTGGCTCAAAATAATGCGGGAAATACTGAAACTGAGCCTCTTTCCCTCGTCTTGCTTGTCCCGTTTGGGGCTTACTGTGGGAGTTAATAAATTCACGAACACATGCTGAAGTATCTGAATTCTGTAATGGATTTGAGGGATATTCGAGAAACGATTACAGTGATGCTAATAATTCTATCGTGCTTCCTTTGCAACAATACGAAGAGCAGGCGAAGCTATAGTGACAGCCTGGGGGTGGGGAAGCTTTGAAATCAGCGGGTCGGATTAGGAAGAGAGAGAGAGACAGAGAGACAGAGAGAGAGACAGAGAGACAGAGACAGAGACAGAGACAGAGAGAGAGAGAGAGAGAGAGAGAGAGAGAGAGAGAGAGAGAGAGAGAGAGAGAGAGAGAGAGAGAGAGAGAGAGAGAGAGAGAGAGAGAGAGAGAGAGAGAGAGAGCTTCGTTAGTGTTAAGGCGAAACGCTGTATGTACACGTGTACTTGTAGGGGAATATGAATTAAGCGTGTCTATGCCACATAAAATGTAGAGCTAAAGCGGGAAAGGCTGCATACTGACTCATTCGTACAACAACACCGCAAGTAAAAATTGCAAGAATTTAATGCCAAATGGAAGGTGCTGTGCAGGCCAATGACTTCTACTAGCAGCAACACGCACAGGTGCGCTGTTAGAACTTATGTATCGCAGCGCGGCGAGAACGAATGGTCGTAATTAGGGAGCAGTTTGATAACGGGACAAGCTTTATGCGAGTCACACTCTCTAGCTACAAGGCTAGCTTCACACTCACTATTCATCTTATCAATTGCTCGATATTCGCTATTACAGCAGCGCAATTTGAATGAGAGGGAGAACCCAATTATTATGCACGAGCCGCTAATGGACTCGGTTGGCAACTGACATAATCTGGGCTGCTCACTATCGGCCACGCTTCAAAAGAAGATTAAATGATAGCCGCCAAGCAAGCATCATCCAATGAGATCTGTATAGCGCTTCTTCATCCAACAGATGCGCAAACAAAAGCACTGCGCTCACGCGAATGAAGAGGCCAGGAAAAGGCGGCTATCTAGCTTGAGCTTCCGCTGTCAAGCATGGCTTCCTCAAGAAGAGCTCTTTGGTGTGGAAGGTCAGGAGTCATTAGCGACAGCCGTACGGATACGCCCTGGCACCTGCTCCTACTTCATTGCGACCTACCGGAAGAAATCTTTGTAAGTACAGCGACCGATAGTGCCTTTACTACGTCCCTAATCTCTAGTTAGCGTTTCAGTTTGCGTAAAAGACTTCCTAACTTGTAAGGTTCGATGCGTCAGGACTGCTGCGTAGCTACGTGCGCGCCTACGGACGTGTTGAATGGGCATAGAAAGCCGTAGTCACTAGGCGATGTCTATTGCAGTCGGTGAAGCGATTTCGAGTGACAGGCAGAAAAAAACTGGCGATCTAGGCAAATGCAGAACCTGCTTGAGCTTACGGCTCCTGCTGTCGCGATCATGATCATCCTGTTGTCGCGATTGCTAACGTTTGCTTTTTCAGAGTGCTCTTCACGATGCCTAGCGCAGGCGCCGTGCAGCCTCCTAGGATAGTCGTCCTTAAAGATCCACTGAATTTCACGCCCAGTCACAAGATCGACACAGACACATACATTGAACTCGTCTGTGGTTAGTATGGCCATCGAAGGGCAGAGCGTACGTTTACGCTGCCTCCGGCAGCTGCAGCTTGCCGCCACCGCTCATCGCTGCGCTGCGCTGATCTGGACGTTACAGAGACTCCCTATACAAAGACGTACTTCACTACCGACGGTACCAAGCCTAATCCATTTCAGATCGGAGTAGCAGGAAGGGAAAGCACGTTCAAATACAAAGCGCCCTTTACACTCAATGCCGGCAAAAGGATGCTCAAAGCTATTGCAATCTCAAGGTAATAATAACAATAATAATATTGCACTTGATAAAGCGCCCTCAGAGAAATTAATCTCTTTCTAGGCGCTTTACATTTGCTGCAAAGTTATATGCAATAGAATAGTTAGTAAAATCAAGCTTGAAAAAAAAATGAATAATATGGTTAGGGGTGACATGCACAGGGTCAGGTAAGAGATTTGACCGCTCCGAACGATAGCTGCCTGTTGCAAAAAAGAATGAGGATAGCATTTGCTCAGGAAGACTGGTCACCTGAATGAATGCACCGGCAACGCTGGACGAGTGGGAGAACCGCAATCTGGCCGGTTCGGTGTCTGCTTTGCTAGTAATGGCTGTGGAATATTCGTGCTTGTCTGCTTACCTTGGTCTCCCGGTTTCCTGCAGAGCTACCTTGACACTGGCAGTTTTTGTCTTTTGACCCCGACCGCTTTCATCAAAGTATCACTCTTACTTTTCATTGCTAGGCTTCCATAAAGGTTAAAGGCCGTGGCTGATTGTACTTGCGCTTCGCGGTCGCAACTCTGCTGTGTGTGGCGTCCTTCTCGCGTGAGCCAAAGTCGCTGAGTGAGCCAAGTCAGCCATTGCGGTACATCTTCATGCTTGGTTGAATTCGCACATCTTTGTCAAAGATTTGGCTGTCTTAATTAAGGGACGGTTTGCAAGAGAGTGCGATTGTCACGAAGACGTTTCTGGTCCATGAACCGGAGGACCCCGACGATGCAAGCTCTGTCGTCAGCTCATCGGCCTCGCAGGTGACAGAGAGCAGCATCAGTGTCAACAGCAGCGTCAGCAACGTCCAGGCTGAGCAGAAGAAGGTGAGGTCGCGAGCGCTCCTCTCAGACCTTTGCAGCTGCTCTTCCGACTTTCTCTTTTGCGGCATCAGCCCTCGATGGCCGGCTAAGTGGGCGGGGGGGGCTCTCGTGCGGTCAAAGAGTTCTTGACACGGATGTCTGTCCTTGCGAATACACGCAGGCACAAAAGAATGACAAGAACAAAGAGCATCAGCTCACCAGCACAGGGAAAGCGGCCTCTACACCGCTGTCGCTTCAGTCCGGCGCTCGCATGCGCCAGGCCTGGTCTGCGGGGGCTGCTCATGCCGGCCACCACGGCCACACCGGCCACGACGGTGAGATTGCAGCCGACCCCAATCCGTTCAACCCCACAAACTACTCTGGCACCCAGATAAACCTCTGGGGACTTCCGAGCGACAGCTGGCAGCCGCTCATCGACAGCGCTCGAGGCGTGGCCGGATTGCTTCCGCCGTCTTCCAACGCAAGGCCGTTCACGCCGCAGCCTGACATTGGCTTCATGACGCACCAAATGATGAGGGTGAGTCTGCCGAGGCTGCCACCGTCTGCCGAGGCTGCGTCGCTATGCGATGCCAGTTTTTACTCGGGTGCTAATATTTATTCGGGTGAGCCGCGATGGCACACTTGGTAAAGCGGTTCTTTTTCAAATTCGTACGCACGACCTCGGTCCCGAGGTCCCTGGGTACGAGTCCTGCGGTTCGCGATCCTTTATTGTCGCTTCAAGCGGCGGGGATCGCCGTAAAGGCTCTTCTGTCGCAATGTAAAAGAGGCTGTTAAATCATCTAGTACTTATGTATGTACGCACGCGTGTGTGTGTGCGTGTGTATGTGTGTGCGCGAGCATATATACTCGCGTCAGTCTGCTCAGTTACTCAACAGTTAGAAGAGCACTATATTTTCGCAGTCCACGAAGCAGGCGCGTAAGCGTCTCGCAGCGGCGCTGCAGAGCGTGTGTTGTCAAGGCCCTCAGGCCGTTACCTCGTCCTCCCCCATTAGACGGCAGCCATTTCTCGTCGCAAGCAGGGGAAATACTCGCAGTACGCCTGGTATTAGCTCAAGAGTAAGGTACGGAGCGCACACGCCGCGGCTCGTATCTTGGGTTCAATTCCAGCAGCGGGCGTCGCCAATCATTATCGCCGCCCACTTTGAGCTGGCCACGTGATAGCCGCTAAGGCTCTTCTGCCGCTATTTAAAAAACGAGCCCGTATCTGCTTGCCTGTTCTTTTTGTTACTCGTAAAGCAAACTTGCAAAAAGGCAACGCGTGCGATCCTAGCTGATTTCCTTTGCAAAAGCCAGCCTATAGCCAGGTTATTTCTGACGAGCTTTCATTTCCGCTGTAAACTATGAGCAACATTCCACGAGAATTTCGTCAACTGGTTTTTAGCGGATCTATCCCGATGGATCCAATATATCCCCATTGAATAATCTGTCCAGAGCGCAATAATACAACCAGGGTTTGTCTAATAGACGAATGTTTAATGCTACAATAGCAGCAACAATTTTAATAACAGTTAGGCGACAGAAACAAACGCGAATCGCGAAGCAGCACCATCAAGCTTCTGGCTCGCTTCCGGTTGGAGATCTCAACTTTACATCTCGAGTTTTTCGAGGCTCCGATCATTCATGGGGCCTCGGGCTATCTTGGACTCTTGCAGCGTCCAAGGCGCCTTCCAGCGCCTTTAAGCGTCCGAAGCACGCTCGCGCCTTCATTCGAACACCAGTTGTCGCTTCAGCGCTGCACGCGTGTCTGGCTGCTGCTGCTCGCCCGACGGCGCCGGACAAACGGCGCCTGCGCGTGGCGCCGCTCTGCGAAGCTGTGAGGAGGCAACGCATGTGCAGCATGCTCTAGTCCTACCTCGACGGTGAGAGGACTCTCGCCTCGACATTGCAACGAGCCCTGCCATTCGATCGCTCGCAGTCCCGATCCGCGTAAATCCGGCCCTCACCAGCGGAGTCTGCAGAGGTCTCTCGCTAGCCTTTGTCTGCGACAAAGGTCTCTCGCTCGCGCTCGCACGACCTAGAGCAGGAAAGCTTCCGCTGCTCACTCGCTGCTTTCGATATGGCGGGCGCCGAGCGGGCGCGCGATCGCGAAGCCCTCATCTGACGCCGACGGCGACCGATTCGCAGAAACTGGAAGAGCAGCGCATGATGACAGTGGCCGACGTGAGGCGCGTCGTGCAGGAGTCGATGCCTGCTCAGCGAAGTCCGCCACCTCCGCCGCCGCCGGTCGAGCAGCCCGTGATCAGGTCTGAGCCGGAGCTGAAGCCGTACAGCCCCGGAAACGGTATGCGGCTCGGCGGCACGCTCGCCGCTGAGGCATTGTCGGCGGGCTGGCTTGCTGTGAGCGGTTTGAGCACGTGTCACCTTTGCTGAAAGAGCTAGGATGGTTGCCGGTTGAGCAAAGGATACAGAGCAAAGTTCTTACGCTGACCCACAAGGCCCGCCACGGCTTGGCTCCTTCGTACCTAGCTGAACTGCTGCATCAGTTTCAGCCTGTTCGCGCCCTCAGGTCCTGTGTGGACAATAAATTAGCTGTCCCATTCCTCCGCTTAAAGACAGTTGGCGACAGAAGCTTTAGCTCTGCAGGTCCTAGACTGTGGAACTCGCTTCCACAATTCTTGCGCAACGACATCTACTCTCCAACTGCCGACTATGGCACATCTTTTTCAGCGGTCCTGAGCTGCTACTTCTATGCTACTCACTACCTCAACTGCTCTCCTAACTCTGCTATGCTTCCCACTTTCTCTTTGTTGCGTGAGACGAAGTCTGTTGGCTACCGAATGCGTACCGAAAGCCGCTTAGGCTGTGAGTGCGCTATACAAAACTCTCCTGCGTAACACCCACACGGTCTTTTTGACTTGGTGGAGTTACTGACGGAGATACATTACATTACTGGCGCGACCAGCAGTTGCTCTAGTCGCATTCCGAGTGGTGGCACACGCGCCGCGCACGACAAAACTGAAGCCAAGCTTCGCGTGCGCTCTCGGTGGCAGGAAATTGGAGGGAACAGGTTGATCACATATACGCCCACCTCATCGACTACGCACGCTCGAATCCCGACTTCCGATCGGCTCTTGGCGAGCCCAAGATGGCCAAGGTGGGTGCGCCCCGCCGGCGATTGGCGACTCGGTGCGTGCGCTCGCCCTTTCGTCCACTAGTCGCAACCTCGGCCGTCGGCGCCGGTGGCAACGCTGGCGAGCGTCGGCGGACGTCGAGAATACACGACTAGCGAGGGTGGAATGCTTAGATTGTAGACGCGGACTTCGTCGACGGAGACCACGACACGGTCGTGCTAACCGTAGCAATAAGCCGCTACGGTGTGACGAAAGCGCCGAGTGTGCGGGCCGTGGCGAAAGTGGCGCAGGCGTTCAACAAGCCGGCTAAGACGTCAGGAAAGCCTGCTACTGCGCCAGCGGCGGCGGCGGCGGCGCAGCAGGCGGCGCCGGCGGCTGCTGCTTCCAAGGCTGTCACGCCCGCTGCGAGCAAGCCGGCATTGGCCAAGGCGAGCGCCGTCGCGGCGGCACCCGCCAAACTTCCGGCTCCCGCGACGCCAGCGTCTCCTGCACCCGAGCAAGCGGCGAAGGATCCCGACTCGTACTTCGTGACTGAGGACTACCAGGTACTTCGTCTTCTACGCGAGCGTCGGCGGCGGCGGCGGCGGCGGCGGCGGCGGCGGAGCTAGAGAGCTAGCTTGCGGCGTCGTTTATTAAGCGAAGAAGTCAAGGTCAGGCGAAGGTCGCAACTCGTTAGCCGCACTAGCACGCGGATGTGAGACGAAGGAAAAACCCGGGGAAAAAATCGTAAACATCAGCTCTATAATTAAAATGTGGAGAGAATTTGCGCTCAGATACATGGAAGCCACGCCAAACTTGAAGACTAATCAGTTGGACCTAGGTCTTAGCCTAGCAGTACGGTGCCCGTGAAGCCGCGCCTCGTCTCTAGCGGACGGGGAAACGTTACGATGAACTCCGTTGGAGGCCGAAACGAGCGCTGAGCGGCGCGAGTACCGCGGTCGGCGAGCTATATCCGCGAGAGGGCGCTGCACGATTCGCCGAAAAGCCCTCTCCAGTCCACGTTCTTACCTGGGATCGGAAGACAAAGCGAGCTGTGGCGGCTGCTGGACTTGCACGGTTGTCGCTGAGATGCTTCGACCTTGGCGCTCGAAGGTCGCGGCTCAACTCCGGCGCTCAACGAGTCTCTCGGTTGCGAATGGATTAGGAGGTGAAAGCCACAAGCCACTCCGCTGGCGCCGCACGAGCCAGATATGGCTGCAGCAAAACATAATTTTTGTGCGCTGTCGAAGCGAAAATTTGAGGCAGCGGCGGTTCCAATTTTTCAATATTTTTCTAGAGGGTCTCGAATGCGGATTTTTTTTTAACAAGGTAACGACGGCTAAAGCAACGTCCGAGCGTTGTTCGTCGTCGCCTTAGTGAATAATCTGCTCGCCTTAATAGAAATGATCTACGACACAATTTTTTCTCTTCGAATTATCTTCGCATTTTTACACTACTTATCTGCTCATTTCCTTATAAACTAGACAAATTTTCATAAAAATTAGCGCCTGTTTTTTCCTAAGAACCGCGCCTGCTCGTTTACACGGGTATTATCGACCCGTTTTGCAAGAACTATCATTAAGTTATGTGCGCGCGAGAGCGTGAAATGACCTACCGCGGTCGCCAACCGACATTTTCGCGCGCGCGCGCTCCCCTTTGATAGACTCGCACGGCGACAAGCACTCTCGCACGATTCTCGAAGCTTCTATGCTTGCGGCAGCGCGGCGCTGCGCCCGTCGAGGCGAACTGCTAGCGGCGACCAATCGCGGGGGACCCCTGCGCGGCGAGCGCCTCCCTCGGGTCAGTCAGGTGACTAGGGCGTCGGACGTGGGGAGCGAACTCCTCACGTGCCGGCTGCCTGCTCGGCGGGCGTGACGCGAGCAAAGCGGCGGCGGCGCCCGTCGCACGCGGCGGCGCCGCACGGTCTGGTCGCCTCGGCCCGGACGCCGCCGCCGCCGCCGCCGCCGCCTCTCAGGGCCGCTCTGCGCTGTCTGCTTGCAGCAAGAGGGCACCCTGAAGCCCTATCCGGGCTTCAACGCCGAGGCCGACTGCCAGGCGCTGCAAAAGGCCATGAAAGGCATCGGCACGGACGAGGACGCCATCACGGCGGTGCTCGGTCACCGCTCGGCCACTCAGAGGACGATGATCGTCAAGACGTTCAAGACCGCGTTCGGCAAGGTAGCCGCGTTCTGCGCGCGCCCGGCGAAGACGGCGACTGGGTCGGCTAGTCCCTCTCCCGCCGCCGCTCTCTCGCGCGAGTCTCCGCGCCAATCCGCCGAAGCGCGGCCGCGCTGCAGCCGAGGAGGAGGCGCGGATTAGGATTCCGGCGAGCTCGCGCCATCCGGTGCCTCTCGGTCCGTCTCTGCCCGAAGAGTAATGTCCTCGGGCGAAACTCGCAGGCGCAGCCAGCGCGTTCTGCAAGCGTGCGTCCGATTGGCGCTCTCGGTCTCCAGGTCTCCAGACTCCAGGCGGCGGCTAGAAATGGCCGAGGCCACTCAAATTCATTTAAATCAACACAAATAGCTATTAATTAATAATTAAAATTATTTAATTCATTTAAATTAAGAAAAAATAGTTTACTCATTTCACTCGCCGGAAAGTCTCTGAAGGATCTCCACGTTTGACGGCCTCCTTTTATTTCCAGTTTCCAGTGTCAAAAAAATGACAGGCATACTCAGAGCCTGCACGCGGATGTGGACGTTAACCCCTCTCTCTCTCTCTCTCTCTCTCTCTCTCTCTCTCTCTCTCTCTCTCTCTCTCACCTTCCGCCGCCGAGTATGTCTCTGCTCGCTGCGCCTTCCGCGAGCGAGTCTGAAATGTCATTGATTTTTTCGTTATCCGTAGGCTGTAGGGTCCTATTAAACCAGCTCAGCAAACACGCCGTCCGGCTTAGACCTCTGACCCTTGGGGGCTGGCCGGGTGGGGACGCAGCTGGTACGTTTGGCCACGAGCGTGCTGAGACGGCTTCTGCATCGACGCCCTTAGCCCATAGCAGGTGTAGCGCTCGTAACGGTGCTAGTCCTCGACAAGGCACGACCAACACCAGTAAAGCCTGAGTCTTGAAGCACGGCCGACAACTCGCTGTCGCACCACGGACTACATCCGGTTACTCGGACGGCGGAGGAGCGCGACAGAGATTAAGAGCGCCCGTAGCTAATCATGAAAAGTCCACAGCGATTGCGCGCGAGTAGTCTAGTCTACAGCAGCAGCCGTGGCGCAACGGTTAACTCTTGAACTCCGCAGCGTAACTCGGCTTGAAGCTGAGAAGCCTAGAGCTGACCGACTGTCGCGTGACTTGACCTACTTGTGCGGCTTTGTCGTAGGCGAGAGCTCACTGCCCGAGGACTCGCTTCGCTGAGTCGTAGTAGAAGTAGTCACTGCATGGTCGCGGAAGACAGCGCTGGGCCATTTTGCTGCATGACGGGATACCAATTTGTCGCGCGAAGGACTGACTTTCTCGCTTTAATTAGTAGAGATTATGACATAACTGGTTCCTTGTCGTTATAATCCAGGAGCCGCGAATCATGTCTCGGCAGTCATTACCTGGCTGACGTAGTACGCTGCGACGAACCGTGTACGCTTTAGTACGCTTCGACGCCGTCCGGCATTGGCGCTCCGTCTCTTACTGAGCGGCTGCAGGGTCTTGCTGCGTAGGCGCTGCAAGCGCCATCCGGCGGACACGTCTCGCCGCGGCGAGAGGAGAGGGGCTGGAAGCCCTACGAAACCCCACGAAAGGCGCACTTCTCATTCATCGCTGCGTTTAATTTAACGAAACACTTTCCGCTCAGGACCTCACGGCGGAGTTCAAATCGGAGATCGCCATCAGTGGTAACTATCTGAAGGTGCTCGAAGGTCTGTGCCTGTCACCGGCGGAGTTCGACGCCTTCCACCTTCGTGCGGCAATGAAAGGCGCTGGCACTGACGAGCAGGGTCTCATCGAGATCGTATGCACGCGCACCAACGACCAGCTAAAGGCGGTCAAAGAGGCGTACAAGAGACGTGAGTGCCCGAGAGTACTCCGCTCGCTTGCCCGCCGCCGCCGCCGCCGCTGCCGCCGCGAGACACCCAACAGCTGCGAGCGCAGCGGTCGGACGTTCACCGTACCGAGTGACCTCTGCAATGCACCGACAGCAACGCTGTTGACTGCGGGCCGGGCCTCTTAGAATTTTTCGCCCCGAATCGTCGGCCGCATTTATAGAGCGGCGAAAGAGCGCCCATGCCCTCCCCCAACACCGCCGCCATCGCTCCGATCAAGAAGCGCATGCGGCATGACTATGAGTTGTGACTCTCGCTGTCCGCTCGCTGCCCGCTTGTAGCGCCTAGCTACTATGCTCGATGCTCTCGTTGTTCGACGAGAGTATTGACGAGAGAAAGAGGCGCGCGCCCTCGAATTCACCGGCGAATCGCTCGAGAGTAGGCGAAACTTCGAAGCTGCCGGCAGCGGCGGCGGCGGCGAGGCGTTGCAACGAGCGACGCAGAAACTCTCGCTCCTTTCTCGCAGTGTACGGCAAGGAGCTGGAGGCTGCGGTCGTGTCGGACAGTGCCGGTCACTTCAAGAACCTCCTCGTTGCCCTCTTGCAAGCCAACCGCGACGAGAGTCCTACGTACGACGCCGTCAAGGTGAGGCGCCGCGCGACCGCCGGATGCCGTGAAAAGGCTTCTATCGGCCGCGAAAGGATTTCCATTTCTGGCCGAGGTCGCGCTGCGGGCGCCAGGGCGGTCGCGGCCGGGCGACGCGCCCGATTGGCTCGCCTGCGAGCGCGCGTGACTTCCGGCTGCTCCGCTCCGCTCGGCAGGCTAAGGAGGATGCGCACAGGCTGCTGCAGGCCGGCGAGCTGAAGAAGTGGGGCACCGACACGTCGACGTTCAACTCCATCCTGGTGACGCGCAGCTATCCGTACCTGCGCGCCATGTTCGACGAGTACCAGAGCGTGGCCGGCAAGAGCCTCGAAGACTCCATCGCGAGCGAGACGTCCGGAGACTTCCGCCAGGGCCTGGTGGCTCTCGGTGAGCGGAGAAGCGGAGCCGCGAGGCGCGGCCGCGCCGATTTCTATCCGATTTCTATCCAATTTCTATCCGATTGCTTAAAAGGCTCGCGCGGCGGCGGCGGGCTCGATGGAGGCACGATACGGCAGTTTCTTCTCTTGCAGTTCAGTGCATCAGAAATAAGCCGGCTTACTTCGCCTACGTGCTATACAAGAGCATGAAGGGACTGGGCACGGAAGACATGTCGCTACAGCGAGTCGTCGTCAGCCGCTGCGAGATCGACATGGTGCAGATCAAGGAGCACTTCGAGGCGGCCTACAAGAAAACGCTCGCCTCCTTCATCATCGTGAGTGCGCCGAAAAAGCGCCCCGCGCGAGCAGCGTGCGGCGCGCTCCGCCGCCGCCGGATGCACGCCCGCCGACTGGCGTCGCGGGCGGCGGCGGCGGCGACGACGACCCGACGGCGCGACGGACGGCGAAGCGTGGAAAGAAGCGGAGACGCTCGCAGCACCGGCTCACGTGACAGCGCGCGTGCGTGCGAGCCGCCGTGCGCCGACAACTGGAGGCTTTATCGCTCGCCTTTACCAAGCAGTCTGCAGCCTCGCTGCGGACTTTGCAGGCTGCACGCCCGATTATCGTGCGCCAGGGCTGCCGGGGACTCGTTCGCTAAATTTGCCGGTAGCTCGCCTTTCGTCATCGTCACCACCACCACCACCACCACCACCCCCCCACTTGCCTACCGGCGCCGCCTCCGGAAGTCTTCGGAGCAGCACCCTAGAAGACTCGACATGCCTCATTCTTTCTTTCTACGGTGCTCGCCCCGACCAAGGTCAAGGTTAATGTATTTGACGGCCGAGATCGTGGGCTGGAGCCTCGTGGCATATGTGAAGCGCCTGAACAGAAGGACTATGTTCTCTTGGGGCGCTATACGCGAGAATCATATTTATTCTTATTTATTTTACTATATCCATTTGGGGGTTATTGAGGGCAAAAATAATCCCGTCGACGATTCCATGTATATCGTGCAGCAGCGCCAAAAGGCGCCGCCCCTGCCGCACCGATACGGTAGCCGCGTAGGCGTTTGCTGAGCTGCAAGCGATTGGCGTACAGACTATGTCCGCGGCAGTGCTGAGGCACACAGCACGAGTAGCTACGATGATTTAAATCTCTCCGTGGCGGGCGCACTGAAGCCAGAGCGGCTCTGCTGCGACGCAGACTATGCCACGTGACTATACAGCAGAGAGAACGACTGTCGCGGAGACAGGAGAGCGTGCAGGCGACTGTCGAGAAACGAAGCAGCAAAGAATAAAGAAAGCGAAGGAAAGGTGGCTCCAGCGGTGGCGGCAGTTTAAGGTCAAGGTCAAGGCATTGCAGCAGTGCACTGGCGTGGGGGTGAGGCCCTTCGTCTGGGACCCGCAAGAAACAATGGCGCCTGCCGCTAGCGCTCCCTCAGAAGTAGAGTAGCAGCTGGTTTCTTTTCAGCGAAGCACCCGGACGAGGTCTCCTGTGCGAGAGTCGTCTGCAGCCCACTTTTGGAGAGACGGCGACGTGAAGGGCGCCTCTGTAATACCGTCTCGTGACTGCAGGGTCTGCATATTGTTAGTGTGTCTCCTCCAATGAGGCCTGGACTCTGGCTTTTTATCGTCGCTTTTAACTCTGGCTTTTTATCGTCGCTTATTTTCATTTAGATTTATGACCTGCCGCAAATCCACGCAATCCAGCTAAATGCATTGTTTAATGGCAGATTATTTGGCCCAGTGGTTGAGGGGCTCGTCCCGACAAAGGTCAAGCTGAATGCGCTTGACGGCCGAGGTCGTGGGCTCAAGCCCCGTGGCATGTGTGAAGCGCCTGAATAGAGCTGAAGCTCTCTTAGGGCGCTATAAAAAATGAACTAGAATTCTAATTATTCGCGTGCCGTGCTGATCCACACTCAGCAGCCGATGGACATCGTGAAATAGGAAATTTCTCACGGGGGGGGGGCACTGTCTTACCTCTCTATGCAGTCGGTTTATGGAGATGAAATAAACTGATAGTTTAAGCCAGACCAAGATAATTGTTCTTGCCAGATGCTAGTGTTACCATGCAGTTGATGTTAGGTGATCGTGAGCTAAATGCATGCATGTCACATGTGTCCTAATTTGCTTGCTACCTTCAAAGCGCTTTGCTTAAATTTCAGGACGACACCAGCGGCCACTTTAGAAAGATTTTGATGGCGCTGATTGGTGAAGAGCAAGCTGTGGCAAAGAAATGACAAGCGAAGGCCTCTGGACCCACTAGTTGCCCGCCATCTTAGTTGGCGAGCTGCGAGGAATGCTGTGGCAAAGACTGGCAAAGGAGAAGGCAGCTCGTAGCATAGCGTGGCTGCGGCAACCCCGAGCTGCCTTCTCCGACGGGTACTACTCGCGTCCTGAGTAGTGCGTCGAATCACCATGGAAACATGCCGGCTGCTATGCTATGTGCACCGCAGTGGCGGTTTCGGCGGTGCAGCGGTGCTGATCAACCGGTGCCGTTATGGCTGACAAATACTCGCTAGTGGTTGGACCCGAGATGTCCGCTGTACCGCCGCAATCCATCCTCTTAATCATCTTTCCGCACCATTCCGCAGACGATAAGTCAGCTTGTATGGATCCTCATGAAGTTAAACGCGAGCGATAAATGTGCTTTGGGAATGCTGCAAGCATGAGACCAAAGCAGTGCTCTCATTTGTCTTGTGATTAAAGAGCTCTCGATGGCATGGATGGCTGCGAACCTAATTATATGATTAAAGGATCCTGTACCCACAGTCAATTTTGTAATTGCCATTGGTCTGCTTTTGGGCTTGCCGATTAATTCTGTCTAGCACGTCAGAGGAATGGGCAATATATGAACAGTCGTTAACGTATACTTACATAGAGCAGCATCTAACCATCAAGCTAGTTTTACGCACAAAAATTGTTTAAGGCTATATACTCACGCTTATCACGAATCAAATCTTTTTTGGAATCAATCTTTATTACAACAGCTGGAAATCAAGACCAATTCTCAGATGCTGTAGCTTTTGCATTTCGTTAAGCTTCACAGAGTTTGTTAAACGAAAGCCCCTGCCTTGGCAGCTCGATGACTCGTAATTATGCCCTCGTCATTGCGCGGAGACATCGCTAAAAGGGATACAGTTTTAGCTAAAGGAGATCGTGATAATTCTGTCGATAAAGCTACCACTGATATTGATATCGTATCGATAAATATGAGATCAGCACAATTATTTCTCTCAGCAGCACATGTTCTGGCTACGCTTACGCTACTGCCAGACCAAAAGATTGCTAAGAGACAGAGTGAGACCTTTCATAAGTTTACTTTTGTATAAAAAATAGACCTCGCTTATCTTGTATCCCACTGAAAAATGATAAACGTATCGGTGTTTAAAAAGACAGCCGATCTACAGCGTATTTTGAATAAGAAAAGCGGTTTAAATTGTGCTATTTGGACCTTGAGAATTATTCGTTTCTGTCTGCCGACAAACATTGGCCAGCGAAGCCCACGCTAGAGAATCAAGGACTATCAACACGAATCTATAAAACCACAGACTTTGCTCCGCTAGTACGCGGTCTCCCTGCGACGACGGGTAAGTGGTGCAGCGGCAGGTAAGGGCTTAAACCCAGCGTGATTCAGAAATTAGAAAGGCTAACGTTCAAAATGGGCTCTGACAGCATATCTCTTGTTGAATCAGCTCGAAATCTAGGTGTCATGTTCCAAATGTTCTCTCCTTAGACGACCACATCAGCTTCACAATCAAGTCTGCCTACTTTCAGCTACATAACATTACTAAAATTCGGGCTTGTTTAGATAAGGATGCCACGTTTAAGTTGGTCCATGCATTTGTGACATCCCGTCTTGACTTCTGTAACTCACTGCTTGCTGGCCTACCGGCATGTGCAATCAGGCGATTACAGCTGGTGCAAAACTCTGCAGCTAGGCTTGTCTGTCGTGAGCGTCGCAGTTGCCACATCACTCCACTTCTCGCCGACCTGCACTGGCTACCAGTCAAGCAACGGATCGACTTCAGGGTTTTGTCGCTCACTTTTAGGTCCCTTCATTTTATGGCTCCAGCCTATCTCTCCGACATACTCTCCCATCAGGCCAAGCATCGTACCACCCGCTTTTCGGAATCCAACAGTTTACCAACACCTCGTAATAAATTCAATTCTTTGGAGACCGTGCATCTAGTTCGTATGCTCCCAAAGCCTGGAACTCTCTCCCGACTTGCGTCAGAACTTCCCCTGACTTGACCACATTTAAAAAGAACTTAAAAAATACACCTATTTAGGACAGCATTTAGTGGGTCCCTGTGATTCGACCTGTATGTGCTTATGCGTGCAGACACTGTGCATGCTGCCACTAACCACATTTGCATGCTGAACCTGTGCATGTCACCCCTAAAAATGTTATTCATGTTGTTTATCAAGAATGATGTTACTCACCATTCAATCACGTTTCCCTTTGCAGCAAATGTAAAGCACCTAGAAAGAGATTGAGTTCGCCGAGGGCGCTTTATCAAGTGCATTATTATTATTAAGGAGGCGACGAAATCACTTAGCATTTTTCAAGTCTTAGCTAAAGATGCGAATGTTCTGCATAGCGGCCCCCATACCCCAGTGACCTTGTCTTCTTTCGGAATAGCATGCTTTGAGTGCTTACATGCTCATGACTCAGCGTCTGTACTCAGCGCCAGTGGTCATAATAATCGGTAGTCCTGAGACATGCTTGTCTAAGCATCACACCGTGCTTGCTGTTAATTCACGATTGTTGCTGCTCTTACAGTGAAAGTTGCAAAGCGCCTAGATAGAGATTTAGTGATCTTGGGACAATGTACAAACGACCTATTATGATTATTATAATTACGTTCGGTCCAAGTTAAGGTGCTAGCCCCGTTCAAAGTCTGGCTGAGGTCGTGGGCTTGAGCCCCGAGGCATATGTAAAGCACCTGAATAAAGATTAAGTTATCTTGGGGCGCTATACAAATGAATTATTATTATTTTAATAGTATTACTAAGTTAAATACTCCGCAACGATTGAAGATGAAGCTCTGTCGCTCTCAGAGAGTGAGAGCCTCTCTGGGAGGCACAGAGCAAAGTTCTCAAGCTGGCCCACAAATGCCCGCCACGGCTTAGCTCATCCATGCCTAGCTGAACTGCTGCATCAGTTTCAGCCTCCTCGCGCCCTCAGGTCCTGTGTGGACTATAAATTAGCTGTTCCACTCCGCTTAAAGACCGTTGGCGACAGAAGCTTTAGGTCCTAGACTGTGGAACTCGCTTCCACAATTCTTACGCAACGACAACTACTCTCCTACTGCCGACTATGGCTCATCCTTTTCAGTGGTCCTGAGCTGCTATTTCTATGCTACTCACTACCTCAGCTGCTCTCCCGACTCTGCTATGCTTCCCACTTTCTCTTTGTTGCGTGAGTCTGTTGGCCACAGAATGCGTACCGAAAGCCGATTAGGCTGTGAGTGCTCTCACATGCGTTACACCCACTTAGTCTTTATGGTTTTGTGAAGTTACAAACGGAGAAACATTACATTACATTACCGGAAACTTCTCCGACGACAGCCACGGTCGCTGCCCTAAGCAAAAGCAGCGGAACAAGTAAGAATTCTGTTCGCAAGCGCAGCTACCCGGTACGTCAAGTCTACCATCGGGCTTGTTTAGATAAGGATACCACGTCTAAGTTGGTACATGCATTCGGGACATCTCGTCTCGACTTCTGCAACTCACTTCTTACTGGCCTACCAGCATGTGCGATCACGCGATTGCAGCTGGTGCAAAACTCTGCAGCTAGGCTTGTCTGTCATGAGCGTCGCAGTTGCCACATTACTCCACTTCTCGCCGACCTGCACTGGCTACCAGTCAAGCAACGGATTGACTTCAAGGTTCTGTCGCTCACTTTTAGGTCTCTTCATTCTATGGCTCCAGCCTATCTCTCCGACATACTCCCCCATCAGGCAAAGCATCGTGCCACCCGCTTTTCGGAATCCAACAGTCTAGAAATACCTCGTACAAACCTTAAATCCTTTGGAGACCATGCATTTAGTTCGTATGCTCCCAAAGCCTGGAACTCCCTCCCGACCTGCGTCAGAACATCCCCTGACCTGACCACATTTAAAAGGAACTTAAAAACACACCTATTTAGGGCAGCATTTAGTGGGTCCCTGTGATTCGTCCTTCATGTGCTTATGCGTGCTGACACTGTGCGTGCTGCCACTAACAACATTTGCATGCTGACCCTGTGCATGTCACCCCTAACCATGTCATTCATTTTGTTTGTTTTTCAAGCATGATTTTACTTACCATTAAATTGCATTTCCCTTTGCAGCAAATGTAAAGCGCCTAGAAAAAGATTAAGTTCTCTGAGGGCGCTTTATCAAGTACATTATTATTATTATTACCATCCACAAAAGCTCGGGCAGTGTGAAAGACGCCCTCGCGTCTTTCGACGCGTGTGCATAAGGGACGGGATGCGTAAGCGTAGCCAGCGCCGCCGCCGCCGCCGCAGGTCTCCAGGCTCTCGCGGAACGACGCAACGACGACTGTTGCTAACCCAAAAAAAGGAAACCGTTAAACAAGATGGCTCTGAGTCGGTGCTCCAAACGTCGTCGGGTTTCGATGCTACGAAGCTCTTTGCCTGACAGAAATTAACTCAAAAGCATTCGACCACGCTAGCATCAAAGAACCTCATTATGTCTAGCGGTATCGCTGGAAACTAGCTGTGTCACTGTGACACTAACGAAGTGAATGGCGTCGCAAAGACCGAATTGTGTGGGAGAAAATTTCGTAAGCAAATACAGGCATTAGAATCCGGAAGCTATCTGAGCGTTCGCCTGGAAATCGAATTTTATATCAACAGCTTAGCGAGATACATTCAAATGTAGATTAAACACTCGCATTACAGTCGAGTCTCTCCGGCGTCGCCCTGGATACAAAGGAAGGATACAAAGGAAGGATGCAAAGGAAGGATGCAAAAGAAGAACAAGCTCATTTACATCAAAGTAGAGCCACTAACTGCGATTCAAAACGCATAAAACTTAATGCACAACACTCTTTCTTAGCGATCGCCTTGGAATCGGTAAAACAAATGTTATATGCATGAGTCTTTCATCTAAAACTCTACAGCTTATCTGTCTACGGCTTATCTGTCTCGAGCGTCGCAGTCGCCACATTACAGCACTGTTTCTCACTGACCTGCCCTGGCTTCCCATAAAGCAGCGAGCTTACGTCACAGGGTTTTTTCACTAACCTTTTTGGTCCTGCCTTCCTTCTCTCGCACCAGCCTGCCTATCCGAACTAATTCGTAATTAGGCCAAGCATAGCACTTTCGCTCTCCTACATTGAGCCATTTAGCTGCGCCTGCCTCAAGTCAACCTCAAATACTGACCTTGTCTTGAGTTCCTGCGCTTTCAAAGCCTAGATATCGTTCCCGATTGACGTGAAAACATCTCCTGACTCTCCGACATTTAAATGGAAGCTAACAATGTACCAGTTCCTCACATTATTTGCTGGGCCCTGTGAGTTGCAATTTGTGTGCTTATGCGTGTTAGCGCTGTGCATGATATCACAGATCATACTGGAATGCTTTACTTACAGTAAATGTAAAGTACCTAGAAAAGCAAATTAGTTTTCTGCAGGTGCTATTCCAGTTTCTTCTTCCGTTTCTAATATTTTTTTTTTATAAAGACCCAGACAAAACAGTTAATTAAAAGAATAACGGAGGTCCTTTTATGTGTCGCTAAATTTCTGTTAGTAACTCAGCATCAAATTAGTGGGCTGATAGTAGCACTCGACTTTAAGAAGACTGAAATGTACAAAAACCAAGCTCTTGAAGGTTTGCCATGCACGAACTCTAGAGAGCGCAGCCAATACTACAAAGCCCTACAGAAGATGAAAAGAACGCTGCCGCAGACGCTGCCGTACACTCGTAGGAGATCTCCTCTGATCCTCTCGATCCAGTCGATCAATGAAAGAAAGACTAACAAACTTGAAACCATGCTGCAATTGTGGATTAGTACCAATTCTTGCTTCGTAAGCTGAAAATGTGGCAGGATCCCCACACTTTACTTTAGTCTTTCCGAAGTTTGGGTCCCTCGGTACTGTCGAGCTTCGCGGGTTGCTAAGTAAGCCGTTTACAGTAGCAATAAATAGCTTTTCCAAAAAACGCGAGCCTTGCTTCACCTTAGCCGGCCGACATGCACTGAATGAACCGGTCGTGTTCAATATCATGGTACATGCGAATTTACGCTTCTATCCGAGTCATTTCTTCTGGCTCATTATTTTAAAACTACGTGATGGCTATATTCAGTCGCTTGTGGAATAATAATAATAATAATACGTCTGTATAGTGGCCTCAGAGGACTCAATTTCTTACTAGATACCCCTTAGATTTGTTGCAACGGGAGCACGATCGAATGGTTAGTGGTCGCACGCTTGATGTCAACAAGCGTAACATGGTTAGGGGTGAAATGCACATGGCCAACTTGCAAATGTTGTTGTGGCAGCATGCACAGTGTCAGCAAGCAAAAGCACACAATGGACGTATCACATGGATCCACTAAATGCTGCGATAAATAGATGTATTTGTAGCTTCTTTTTATGTCATATCTGGGGGATGTCGTGACGCCAGTCGGAAGTGAGTTCCAGGCTTTGGGAGCATACGAACTAAATGCACGGTGTCCAACGGATTTGAGGTTTTTACGAGGTGTAGGTAAACGATCAGATTCCTAAAAGCGGGTTGTGCGATGCTTAGCCGGGTGGGGGAGTAGATCTGATAAGTAGACTGGAGCAAAAAAAAAATGAGAGGACCTAAAAGTGAGTGACAGCAATTTACACAAAGTTTCGTGAAACCCACTTTGATAAAAACTTTTAGAAATTGCTTTACATCATGTGTATCGCAACAGCTTGTGTTTTTTCAGAGATGATAGAACTGCTCGAGTCTACTTCGACGATCGCTGAGCACGGACGTGCTCTTTTTTTATGCTTCTACAATGAGCGCTCAGCGTGGCTTCTTGTGACTATCAACTAATGACAAATAATTTCCAAGGAGTGCCGATAAGCGATCGGACAGCTCGGCCTGAGCTGTTTTCTCCGCTGTTTTCTCTGACGGGCTACGCTGCAGCGGATAGCTGAAGGAGGAGGATTGGGAGGACTCGCTGTGCCGCTTCGGAATCGGAACGACACAGCGAGCCGAGAGGCAACCGGAGCGACGGCTACGGTCGGTCAGCGGCAGTCGGCGCGCGTACTGCGCTGCCGTATGCGGCGACGGTTAATTGCGCGAAATCATCCGATCGACCGAACGAAGAGCTTGAGCTAGCATTAGACGTAACCGTCAGCCAGCCGGAGACGGTACTTTCCGAATGCTCCGGAGCCGCACAAGCTTGAACTAATTAGTATAATATCTCGGAGCGTTTCTCCCGCGACCGCAGAGCAACCGCTAACGATTGCCGCGCCGAATCGGCATCCTCGGGCTTGGCGAGTTGCGCATGCGCGATGCCAGCCGTCGGCTTGACGATCGTTTCGCTTCTCGTCGGAGGATGATTTCAATGGCTCGTCGTCTTGACCTCACGATGCCGCGATGTTTCGTCACTCATTGTGACGCCCGTTTGAGGTCGTTTAGGGCTAGCCAAAACAATCTGGCGCCGGTTTCAATCGCCAAGAATGGCTGCAAAGGTCAGTAGAGTCGAGGCCCCACCATGCAGGCAGGGTCCGCGATCGGCTGCAAATCGATCCGGCGTCGGCGTCGTGCTTTCGGCGCTTTAGCTAAAGCGCCGAATGCAGATCAGCGCTCGGAGCGCTGATCTGCAGCCACTGATCTGCTCCCCCCCTCTTCGACGAGCGGCGAGCGGTACGGCCACTGGTGCTTGAATTCGTTGCTGTAGCGCTATAATCCATAGCTAGCGGACTTCTCGCCGAGCACGCTCACAAGTGGTGGTAAAGAGTGTGTGCGCGCGCGCGCGCGCCGGGCGCCAGGCGGACGTGCATTTTCGCGCTACCGAGAGCAGCGTTGCCTCTCTATGGCAACGCGTCTTTAGTCGGGCTTTTAAGTGCTGGCTGCTATTCCCTCTGTAGTTCGTCTCGTGCTGCCCTTCAAGAGCTTGGGTTCTTGTGAATAAACGTCTTTGAATAAGTCGTGTACAAGTATCGGCTAAATAAAGTTGTGCTCTGTGGTAGTAGCTGGATTTCGTAGGCTGCATTCGAATGGTGCGTGAGGGGCCTCTGGATGCCTCTGGACCAAACCGTAGAAGTCACTAGATCGGAGGCTTTTTAGGCAAGGTCTTTGTGCTAGCTTTGAAATTAGAATTACGAAGGATTCTGCGACTTTACTGTGACCGAAAGGTGGCGGAGGTGTTGCTAGTCCGCTTGAATACACCCCCAGGTATTAAACAAGTTACTCGGAGAGGGGCGCGTATAGAGCTCTACAAGAATAAGGTAGCGCTGGACAGAAACGGACTCTTCTGATCTGGTCTCGAAAGTTTGACCGCTGGCTGCTTCAGGCGCGAGGCGAGCGCTGGCCATGCACAGGTTCATTACTTGGCCAACATGAACGGTATAAGACACTGATAATCAAATGTAATGTCATCAACTTATAGAATACTTCTGCCAAGTACGTTTATCCATAATATAAATAATAATTATTACATTACGAAGCGTGCTCCGTTTCCAAAAATGTCCCTTATAACTCCAAGTGTCAGCGTCAGGTAAATTGATTTTTGAAATTGATCTCCGATTGATTGCAGCTGGGTTTCACAACTATTGCCTAGACTTACCTGCATAAATTATACTGGTTCGTATATACCTTATATACTGCCATACGTACCGGTGAATATATTCCGGCGCGTATACATACATATGTATTAATATATACATAGATACTGAAGTGTTATTGTACGTGAGCCTGATATTTACGTATATATACACAGTTTATACTTGATATAGGCATATTCAGTTTAAAGTTCCTTGAAAGCTCTAAGGTTGCGTAAGTCGTGAAAGAAGTCGAAACTCTACGTCGCGTCATTGTCATAGTCGCAGGCTTCAATATGATGTGGCAATGCACATTAACCAAGTTGGTGAAGGGAAATCTCAACTTGCAAGTCAACTCCCACTCGCTGGTGAGGGGTAAATTGGGTAGCCATGCTAACCAAGCTACGCAAGCTTATGCCACTAGAGTCATTCGAAGCTCGGACTCTGACCTCTAGTACGGCTCCAGAGTACCGCCGGTGCATGAGAGCGCGAACGTGCGAGCAAACTACGGCAGCTTTAGCTGCATCACCCGGTCTATTATTAAATTTTACTTAACGATGCAGTTTGTAGGACCATTTTTGATATATTGTTTAGTTATCTGTGACATTGCTAAGACATATGCGTTTTGCAAACCGCTTTGCAATCTTTATGTCAGCACCCAATGTCAGGATGGCCGAAATTCATAGTTAACCGCGTCCAAATCTCAAATTTCTGCTGAATCGTCGGTTGTCGTTCTCGCTGATGTCTATGATCGCAACACGATTACGCTCTGCAGCACATAGCGCGGCGAGCAGGAAAAGCGAAATATCAAGCAGGCCGATGATTTACAAGCTAACACAACACTGATACAGGCACACATATACTGTATATATATATATACATATAAATTTATATAAATGTGTGTTTTTGTGTGTGCGCATATATATATATATATATATATATATTTATTTATTTATTTATATGCAGTCCGAGTCCAATCTGTAAAGCGAAAACTAATATGATGCTGAGGTGAACACTAAAACCAGCAAAAGGTGCAGAATACAAATGAGAGTCTGAATAGCAAAATTGAAGCGGCCACCTATAGTAGTCAAATATGCGAAATTTTATGAGAAAATTGATTGCCAATTTTGCAATTCAGTATCTATCTCCTGCTAGATAATAAAAAGTGACAGTTCTTACTTCCTGCTCCGCCAGACCTAAGGTTATTCTAGAATATTATCACACGGACACGCGGAATTTTTCTATTCACAATTAAGGATATTTTGCTTTAGCTTCTGGATCTAGATCGATAATAAAGCAAGTAGAAGGTAAACCTGTTTGTAAGGCTGACTTTTCTGTGAGGCTTGCATCTTAAACCCACCCCCTAGGTCTTAGCGTAGGGGTAAGGCTAGCTCATTCTTTGCAAGCCTTGTGGTCATGGGTTCGAGTCCTGCGGCAGACAATCCTCTATTGCCTGCTCGAAGCGGGTTGATGATCGCTAAGGCTCTTCTACCACTTTATAAATGAGGCTGCTGGGTCAGCCGAACTTTGATTTACTTCAGCTTCCTTCTTCCACTCTTAAGAAAAAGATTACCGTTTAAGATATTGTCGAGCGTCTGCTTTTGCGCGTGTGCTGATCATACGAGCTTCCGGAATAGAAACTAGACGAGATAGCTAATGGAAGCTACAGATTATGAATCCCGATGGCCTGCACTCCTATTTTGCCGAGGTATAAACGACTTCCGGTGACGTAATAAAATGACATTCCACGACAATCGAGTGGCTCCCCGAAGCCTGTCGAAGCCTTGTCTGCGTTCCAGACCAGGTGCCAACCTTAGCGATGCTCAGCAACACGCCGCGACGCACAAGTTGCAGCGTTGCGTCGCGGAGTGGTCTTTTTGAAAGGCCGCAGACGCTTTTTGTTTATTTTACTTGCTAAGACCTCCGACGAATTTACTGAAGTACCTGCAGACGCGCGCGCTGGCTGGTCGCTCTGGCTCGTTCGCAGAGGGAGCCGGCGGAAGTAGTGGCCTCAGCGTAGCGCGCGCCGCATTTCTAGCGCTCGCTCGCGAAAGGGTCGCCCGGGTGCGCTGCGTGACGCCGGCGTGCAATTGCAGAAAAGGACCGACAACCAATGGCACGTTGGCATGCTCGTGGCATTCCTCGAGAACGAAGGGAGCGGCTGCGGCGCGTACAGCTGGAATGACGTGGATCCCCAAAAGGTGACCCGCGGGGCGCGCCCCGCGAAGTCCCCTCGAGCAGTCATCTCGCTCGCTACAACGACCCATCCATACCCGCGGATTACGAGCGCCGGCGGGCGGCGGGCGCGCTCTTTCGAGACCGGCCCTCACGCTGCGGGGTGGCGAGCAGTATGGTGGTGGCGGGCGGGGGGGGGTAGGACAGGCCGCGCGCACGGAATGCGCTCGCTGCCAGAACGGGTGCTTAAGCCACGAAAGTTGCCGTCGCGTCGCGTCAATGCAGCAGCGTTCGTGCTGAGCGACGTTTGCGTTGTAGCAAGGATATCCGCCGTTCACTGCGACCGCGGACGTCGACTATGCCCAGCTCATGGCGACCGACGTCAACCCGCGCTGCGAGGTGCCACACTGGGTGCCGCGCATGGGCGACTGCTGGGTGGACAGCTGGCCTGGCACGCGTTCGCGCTTCTACCAGCGTCCTCACGTGAGCTCGCGCGAGGCGCACGCGCGACGTGCCGCGAGTGGGCCCCGCCGCCGCCGCCCCAGCTCTTCCGAAGCAGACGTACGCGAGGTCACGCTGGCGAGCAATCGGCCGATTGCTCTCTGGGGGCGAGGACAGGCTGTGCATCAGCGGCAGCAGCGGCGGCAGCAGACTCGACGTCGTTCGATGGGCGACTGGATCATGCGCTTCACGCGCCGGATGCGTTGGCTCTAAGAGAAACTGTAGAAGCAGCAGCAGAAGCAGAAGCTGCAGCAGCAGAAGCTGCAGCAGCAGAAGCTGCAGCAGCAGAAGCTGCAGCAGCAGAAGCTGCAGCAGCAGAAGCTGCAGCAGCAGAAGCTGCAGCAGCAGAAGCTGCAATCAGTGCGCATCCCTCGCGCACCGTGCACCGCGTATGTACGATTAAAAGCAACGCTAAGCGGTAGCAAACGCCAAGACGGCGCCAAGACGTACAGGCATTGGTTGGTACGTAATGTCGTACGTAGTCTATACCCGTTCAAACGCATGCACAATATGTGCAGGGTATATATATATATATATATATATATATATATATATATATATATATATATATATATATATATATATATATATATATATATATATATATATATATATATATATATATATATATATATATATATATATATATACGGTAAGTGTACATGTATATACAGACATGAGTTTACACATGCAAGTATGGACATCTGTATGCAGTTCATATACGGTACGTATACCGTACCTTAAAAAGTATGTGCAGCGTGTACACATATCTTGTGTACACGCTGCAGGTATACACTTGTGTACACGCTGCAAGTATACACTTGTGTACACGCTGTAGGTATACACTGTATATGCAGCTACGTATCTTTGCATGTGGCGTTATATGCCCTCTTTGTGTTAATTCATGCATTGTACTTGCCTACTCGGGTTGACCGATTCGGAAACAGAGAACCCGTGCAAGCCGCGTATTTTAAAATTCTGTTTCTTTTCTGGGGTGACTTCTGATGACGTATATCCGGTTCGGGAAGCTAGCTTCTAGCATAGCTATCTATTGCAGCAACTGCGCATGCCACACGGCTAAGTTTGTCTTTCAAAATGAGGTTGTTTGTGGCTCACGCGTGTGGTTTTGGGGATGAAATTTAAATTCCGAAGAAGCCACTACCATTTCCTTCTAACGCTAGGATATCAATGTGGAGCGTTTGCCTACCTTCATCCGGCTAATGGTTAGCCACGTATTTTTTCTTGAACTTGTTTTTATTCACAGCCAGTCAACCTTTGAGTGTCAGTCGGGTTCGTGGCTTTGATTTGCAGCTCCTCGCCGAGGAAGCTCAGTTCCCGTCGTTGAATCGTTCACGCACATCCTTATATCCATCATTTACTCATATCCGGACATCTCGCTCTGATGTGAAAATTCTCTGACGATATTGGTGAAGTGGAGCTTAGCTAAAGTTAGTTCTGCCTAGAAACGCTGCTCGTCTCACTAATCCTCACCATTCGTGACACAATCAAGCGCCCTCGATCAGTTTGCAATATTTGTGGAGGACTGCTACGGACACAGCGACCGCCTGCAAACAATCCCACGTGCCCCACGTGCCCCACGTGTCCTTTAAGCTGCGAATGCGCCAGGAGTCAGGTTGTCAGCCGAGATTTCGGGGATTTCCAGACGGCCGCGAGTCGGCAGCGATGCATCGTGTGACTTGACCACTGATAGCCGCATCAGCTTTGGACAGCGGAAAGATAGACGATAGCTACAACTCGCACCCGATCGGTTATTATTACCCGGGAATGCTGCAACGAAGACGCAAGTAAGAGGATCGCATCGGACTGAATAATAACAATAGTGATAATAATAGTAATATTAGGACAGTTGGATAAGAGGACTAGATCTTTTTCTACGAACTTTTACGTATGCTGGAAAGGAAGCTGGAAACCGATTGGCTAGTGATAACGGGCGCAGTATCGTGCTACGCGTGAGCGCATAAAGGACAATTCGCACGGACTCGGCGAATGCTGTGAGGAAAAAGTGGGTTCTCCGATGTTTTGAATGTTGCTAAATTGGGAGGAGGGATATTGTGTTATTAGTCGGCAATGCATCCCAGGCTTTGTGAGCATACGAAATGAAGACACGATCTCCGAACGACTTGAGGTTGGCGAGAGGTGCCCCGTTTATTATACCCCCAAGTCTGTTTTTCCCCGAATTTCCCTGCACGCTTGCGTCATTGAAGGATTCATGCATGCCAACATCGAAAAAATAGCAAGAATCTGTACGATAAAAACCAACGAGGAACAGCGCAGAAGAGTTCATGCTGAGGAAAGATTGCCAAAGCCAATCTGGTACGCGCGCCAAGTCAAGCTGGCACGCGTAAGACAGAAGAGCGCAGCAGCTGAAGGGGGAAAGGCGAACATTGACACTGAATGCCGCTAGAAAGCTTGGGCACTATTGTCGCTGTACAGATTCACACAGCACATGCTCGTGTTTCTCGAGCCCAGGCGCTGCGTCGAGCAGAAATGCAGACCGGATCGAGGCAACGGCTGGGCTCGCAATCGCTCTAGCAACGGCTCTTCGCGGCTGCCACCGACGACGCTTTCCTTGGGCAAAGAAGCAGCTCGCTTCTCGTTGGCCCTAGAGATTTTAACCCGAGCCTCCGTCCTCCGCACCGAGCGGCGTCTCGGCGATTACGCCGCTACGCCGCTCGGTGCGTTGCGGCGTGTTCTGGGGCTCTACGCCGAAGCGGGAAGCCGCGACGTGACGTTGTAGCTGCAGCTACAGGGGTCGGTGCACCTCTACCGCGACGGCAGCCTGGAGATGCACAAGGACGATCTGCGCTTCGAGTACGACGTGCCGAGCTGGCTCTGCTCTATTCTCTCCTACTTTGGCATCGACTCGGCGGTGCGAAAGAAGGTGAGCTCCATTTTAGTTTTTCTCAGCTTCCGGCAGTAATGGCGGAATAGGTGAGGCACAAGGGTGAGGCCGTAGGAAGCATGCGCACGCGGAAGAAATAGTCGGGGCAGGCCCGAATCGTCCGCTTCGTTTTCTGAGAAGGTAGATCAGCAGCGGTATCAAATCAGTAATATGTGAGCCTATTGCTGCATTGGGGGGGTCAGGGGCTCACCTTTAACCGAGGTCGAGGTCGTGGGCTCGAGCCGTGCAGCCCATGTAAAGCGCATGGAAAGAGATTAAGTTCTCTGAGGACTCTATACAAATGACAATGATGGAGTAAAGTAAAAGTTACGCTTAGCTTATTTAACAGCATTATTAATATAGCGGGCAGAAGAGTCTTTGTGGCTACCAATCCCGTTTGCAGACGGCTATAAGATATTGCCCGCTGCAAGATCCGACACCTCACCGTTAAGCTAAGACCTAACATATGGTCACATCCATATTTCGCTATTTTGCACATGAAAATTACCGAATACATTTTATCTTGCCTATTGTCTCGCTAAAGTTTATCGTTGCTACAATGCTTAGGTCCACTCTCGTTGATATCTCTTTTTACGTTAACTAGCTTAGTGTGAAAATAAAAAATATTAGCTGATTTAACAGCCTTATTTGTAGAGCGGCAGAAGAGCACCACCTTTATCAAAATGCCACCGGTGTATTATACGCGTAGCAGTTTTAGTTTTGACACCAATCCTGTTTCGCTGTCTCGAAAATGGCGACGTGCGCACGCTGCATTTTCTTCGGCTGGATATTATTTCCTCGCAGCCGAAGATTCCGGTAGAATAAAACAATACCCGCCCGGAAGACTTGGCCCGCAGCACGAATCGCGTTCCTTTAAGTCAGCGTAGCAGCAGCGCTATCAAAACAGTAATTCTGAGCATCTAGAACGACCTATCGGGAAGTGTTGGAACGGCTTCCGGTTGCTCGAGCCTAGCGGGTCGAATCACGCCGTTTGTTTTTTCTAGGCGTAAATGCAAGCTTTCCAAGTGTGTCTAATACAATAGGTGTTCTGTGCACTGTTAGCAGTTTATTTTTTTTATACAAATGCTCCTACGCTGACTGTTAAAGTGAAGTTTCTTGGCGCTCCGAGTAGCTTTCTTCAGCGGGGCCATTGGTTCCAGCGAACGCGTCCCACGGTCTGTGTCTGTATCCCCACGGTCTTGTCCCCACGCGTCCCACATCCCGAGACAGAGAAAGAGAGACAGAGAGAGAGACAGAGAGAGAGAGAGAGAGAGAGAGAGCGAGACGGAGAGAGAGAAAGAGAGACGGAGAGAGAGGGAGAGAGAGCGTGAGAGCGAGACTGAGAAAGAGATAAAAAAGCCAGAGAGAAACAGAGAGCGAGTGAGAGTGAGCGAAAGAGGAAGAACGAGTGGGAGAAAGGGGAATGGACGCTTTTATCGGCACCTCTGGCTGTAGCTAGCTTTTCAGATTTGACTCTAGTTATTCTTTGCTTCCGATTGGCCTTCCAACCTTGACTCAAATCGCCGGCAGGGCGATCCGTATTGAGTAGGCATGCTGTCTCTCGGGAGCCCTGCTTGGAAAGTTTGCTTGATTGCGAGTTATCGGCGCTTTCGTCGTTGCACTCCTCATGTCGCCCCTCGTCGGCCATTTTAGGTTATGAAGGAAGACTGCTACAAGCCGTGGCCGCAGCCCGATGGCCTCTACACGGGCATATTTGAGTGTCAGTTCTATTCTACAAGGCTCAAGATGTGGCGACGCATATTCATCGACGATAACCTCGACCTTACTCGATGGCAGGGTGTGTCTATCAAAAGCAGCGACCAGGAGCTTTGGTACCTGCTGCTGCAAAAGGCGTACGGCAAGTGAGTTGAATGACCGGCCCGTAGCGGCCACGTCTCGGGGCAGCTCGGCTCGGGGAGGCTCGGCAAAGGCCAAGGACAGCTGGCGCCGCAGCTAGTTGACGAACTCCGAACGGCGTTGACCTTCTGAAATGGCTCAATGTCCTCTTCGCGAGGCTTGCAATACGAGCTTAAGACCAGCCCTCGCTGGCCGGTCCACGAAAAGCTCCATGTAAAGAAAAGACTGGCTGATTTAACAGCCTCATCTATAAAGCGGCAGAAGAGCCTCAATGGCTATCTGCCGCTTGCACACGGACTAAGGGATTGTCCTCTGCAGGACTCAAACCTACGACCTGGTTCATGAAGAGCGAGCACCTTACCACAGGGCTAAGATCCAGGGGCATGTCTATCGAGTCAGGGGGGCAGCGGTAAGATTCACTGCTGTTTTCTGGATAATTAAGGCTGCATTAAAGGCAACTGTTAACTGCCTTGGTTTATCACTGATTTCCCTTTGCAGCAAATGTAAAGCGCCTAGAAAGAGATTAAGTTCTCTGAGGGCGCTTAATCAAGTGCATTATTGTTATCATTATTAAGGCTTAACGCATCCGCTGATTGTCAAACTAGAGGTGCCTGTGCAAGTCGTGCGATAATCGACTCAAAAAAACGAAACAACTCACCCGCAGAAATATGTCTTAGCGATAAGTTTGTCCTCAGAACTCAGGCGAAAGATAAGCGCTTTCGAACGTCATTTAGCCGCGTGGTTCCGGTTTGCCGCAGAAGTTTGCATAAGATAGAGTCATAGTAGTCATAATATATATATATATATATATATATATATATATATATATATATATATATATATATATATATATATATATATATATATATATATATATATATATCTATATATATATATATATATATATACATACGTACATATATATATATATATATATATATATATATATATATATATATGAAGCGACAAAAGAAGCGTCTTAGACGCTTCATTCTTTCCAAAAAGTGAGCGACCGCCCTACACAGAAAAGAGAAGACGTGCGAGCTCTGAAATTATTCTCGATCGGGGAAGTCTCGTGCCGCGGTCGCATTGCGCTGTCCTCTGTCGCATCGTCGCTTCTTTCGCGCCGGATGACGAGCCGGAGCAGCTCGCCGTGCAGCCAGCGGCGTGCAGTGCGCCTGCCGTTCGTGCCCAGCGTTCGAAAGCATTGCTAATGCTTCCGAGGACTGTGGGAATACGCCGCCGCCATTGCGTCGGTCGCATGCAGATTCCTCAGCCAGGAGGGCTACTACAACGCCGAGCTGGAGGACATGTGGTCCGCCCGGAACTGCTACGTCTCGCTCACAGGCGGCGTGGTGGAGAAATTCAGGATAGCCAACGAGGACAGGACGAGAGTGAGCGCCGTGGAGACGTTCGTTCGCATCCAGGAAGCGCTCAGCCACGGCTCCCTGGTCGCCTGCTGCGTGAGTAGACGCCTATAGAAAGGACGCGCGAGCACGTGCGCGCGCGTCCTGACTGGCAGGAAGCTCGCCCCGCCGCCGAGGTGCGTCGCCGCCTTCGCCTCCGACATCGACGCCGACGCTCTTTGGGTCTGCTTCTCTAGGGAAGAGACGCGAAAATGGCCTTCATAGCCACTGCCGTCCAAAGGTTTCCGGCGGGCGGCAGCTCCAACACATTTGTGCACGCGATTCGCGTGTGGTTGCCATGGATAAAGAAGACGCAGTGGATGGAGATGTGGATGAAATGGTAGAGCGCTGCCCACTTTCGCTCCCAGTGCGACTGCCTCCTCGCGGCTAATCCTGACGCTCTTGCGTTGGCGGCAAAAGCAGGAGCGGTTGCGCCGCCCCACCTACTGGTTAAGCAGACGACGAGAATGGTAGATAGTGATCGCGGGCGCTTGGTCGTTGGCCATTACTCGCTGCTGCGGCTGCTGTGCCCGCTAGCTCTACGACGAGCAGTGCCCCACTCCTAAACGGAAAACCAAGAGCTTGGCCACGTGGTTCTCTGGCGGTTCGAGGCGGAGCGGCTTTCTCTGTTGATTTGCGCTGTATTTTCTCGCCCCTTCTTCTATTGATCCGTTCTCCCTTGATTCCGATTCTCTTCTTCTATTGCACCACTCTCTTATTGATTCTTATTCTTCCTCTCTATTGCTCTGTTACTATCAAAGTTCGGTACGTTTTTCCTCGAATTTTTCTAATTCAGTATTCTTGTTAATTTATTTTCTAGCTGCTTACTCAAGGTATTTTTCTTTGTAAATTAACTTCCAGATGAATACTAGATTTTGCCTTTCGCATTTTACGTTCTCGCGGGCTCGTTTTCCATCGGTCAGCGCCGAACTCTGAATTAGCAGCCACTACCATTTATGGGCCATGCTGGCCTTAACGGACGCAAATCCAAAAATAATTACCGCCGACGGCTATATCCCATTTTTGGAGAGTCTGCAGCTCCTCACCAAGGGTGAGGCTACAGGTTAGCGCTCTTTTTAGATGCCACCTAAAAAGCGGCAGGTGCTTGCAGTTGGGCGAACCCGAAGCTAAGCCTAGAAGAGGTTTTGCTCAACGGGCTCAGCAGGTGTAGCCCCGTCACAAGCAAGTGGCCAACGGCCGCGAGGAGGAAAGTGTGAAAGGAGTGCAGTTGGCGAACCCGAAGCTGGGCCTAGAAAAATAACGTTGCTACTTATCGATGTTCGATAGAGCTCGAAGCTCCACGCCACCCGCCGCCCGGAAGCCGCTGCAAAAAGCTGCTCTAGATTTGGAAGAGCCAGAGTCAGCGCGCCGCCGAAGGCTCTAGAAGCCTCGTTCGTCTCCCATCGAGGATAATGTAACTCTTTCAGATCAACCTTGTCAGATCTTTCAACATCACCCGCGCCTCAAAAAGGAATGACCACGCTCTCTGAAAAGAGAGCTCCCGACGGTTCGCTAAAGCCGACACTGTGCTGAGCGAACCCGTAGCTGAAGGTGCGGCCCTTACATTACGTGACAGAGATAAAGCAGCCGCCGCGAGAGTGTTTCCGGAGAAACGCCCTCGAGAGCTCAGCCCGACGAGCCTCGAGTCCCTCCGAACGCTCGAATGTCCCTCCCCCCCAAGCCCCCAAGCTCCGTAGCTCCGCGGGCGCTTTTTTTGGGTGGCTAAATGCTCAGCGGATTCCTATTACGAAGCCGAATCGGAAGCTGCTCGAGCAGTCGGGGTGGACGTGGCTGAATGTCAGCAGATTTTCTCCACGTCGCCACGCTCCGGTTAGAACCCGGGTTGAGGCAGTCTAGTAGCCTGCGGACTTTGAAAGGTGATTTAACTAGAGATTTCTTGGCTGAAGGATTCTACAAGCCTCTGGCCCGCCCCGAATGACTGACCTTGACATAGAGGGCGCTGCAGGTAAGCGGCACGAGATCTCACGCCTTTATCTCGCACCGTTCTCAGACCGCTGGCCGGTGACCTCTATGGAGGATGCGGGCCGAGAAGCTTCGGCCGGCGCGCCGCTTCGACTTTGCTCCTGGGAGGCGCGCTCCGTCCGTTAGCCCCACTACTCTAGCCCTGTAGCCACCGGGAGAGATCTCGCACTTCCGGGGGGGGGCTAGCTTAAGGCCGAGTTTTGGGCAAAGGCGGGAGCCTCAACGGCTTCAGCCGCCCAGCCCCGACACTAGAGCAAAACGTGGGTGGAGGAAACCTTTCAAAATAAGTCCTGCTTGGCTGATTGAAAAGCCTCTTTTACATCTCTACTTATTAAAGCGAGAAAGTCCGTCAAGCCGAAAGATGGCGCGAGTCACGTGGCAAGGTGGCGTACTGCCGTCAAGCGGCAAGATGGCGAAGCGTTTTCTTTTGTGGTGGAACTACTATCACACAGCGAAGCGAGTCCACAGACAGTAAGCTGCTCGTAGCGGCACAAGGGTTTTAACTGCAATCGCCGACGCTTGCAGTGGGCGATTCCGTATTGCCCACTGCAGGACTCGAACCCACGACCTGGGTCGCGAAGAGCGAGCCTGGTCACCTCCTGGGCTAAGACCTAGCTTTAGCTTTCCGGTGCGCCCGCGAAGACGGCATTTGGCAGCAGACGAATGGAAAGTAATAATGACTATAGCAATAGTCATCCGCTGCTCGGCACTTCGCCGCGTGCTGAAAAAGGAAGCGCCTCAATCGATTGATCAGAACTCGTCGAGCCGAAGTCGCACCCGGACGGCAGCCCAAGTCGCCAATCGGCTGCTCGGCTGCGGGGAGAAAGGATCCAGCAAAGTCGGCTCGCTTGACTGCTGCTTCTGCTGGGAGAAGGAGACTTGCAACGATTGCCAGCTCATTCAGCCGCTGAGCGCGCGCCGCCGGCTGAAGATGCCGCGCGCGCTCGAACTGGAGCCGTCGCCGCCCGATTGCAGCTGTCACACGCTGCACCTGCTGAGCGACTCGCAGCGGAAGCGCCTCCAGTCGAGCGTGGGGCCGCACGAGGTCTGGATGGGACTGCACGAGTTCGTGCGCTACTTCGACAGTCTCTACTTCTGCAACGTCCTGCCGCAGCTGAGGCCCGACGTCGTCGCCGGAAAGGCTATCGAGTGTCCAGGTTCGCCCGAAGCCGCCCTCCACCGCCACTCGTCGCCCGCCGCCTGCCACTGCCGAAGCCGCCGCTGGCGCAAGCGAGACAGCTGATTTGCCCGAGACCGAAGATGCAGACGATGCCGGCGGCGGCGCATTTTGTCTGGGGGGTGGCGCCGGATCGAGACCCTCACGCTCTTCACGCCGCGTTTCAGTGAATCAGCTGACGGTCTCCGGCGTTTGGAGCACGCCCGAACAGGCGCCCGAGACACGCATTGGAAAAATACAGAAGAATCCCAAGTACATTCTCAGCATTTGTCACAGGGGTAAACTAGCGCTCGGCGGCGGCGGGCTCGGGCGCGGCTGCTGCGAGGCCCCGCGATGGCACCAAAGGCGCAGGAGGACGGTGCACGTGACTGGCGAGCGTGCTCGATGAAGTCTCGAAGGATCCCGCCATCGGGCGAGCTCGAGCAGCTGCCGTTGGGGGGGAATTACTTTCGAGGCGGCGTTGCATATTTTTTCTTAGATCTGTCCAGGCAGGCGGAGCTGTTCCCTTTCGTATTCATTCTGCAAGAGAAATGCAACGAGAGCCGTCTGCACGCGCCGACGCTGCACAAGACGAAGCTGGACGTCTATAAGGTGAGAGGAGGTGAAGGTCGGCAGCTGAAGGGACGCCGTCGCTTGAGCTGGAGCTGCCGAGGACGTCTCCAGGCGAGCCCGCCCCCGCTCGCCAGCTCGAACGATTGAGCGGTCCGATCTCGATGATGGCGAAGCTTTGGGCGGGTGCACTGTCGCACATTGTCTCAGCATTTTCGACTCTTTCGTCTTCCCGAAGAACTCTTGCTCGCGCGTCAAGCTCCGAAAGCCTTGTTTATTATAATAATAATAGAAACGTTTAACATGCAAAACACACAAAAACATAATAGCAATAAAACTTCACGCGACGCCCTCTGACCCTTAGAGAGCGCCATCTCTTTCTAGGCTCTGCAGATGTGCAGGTGAGCACGTGTGTCAACTAATTAGTGACGCTTTGAGGAACGTATGGGTTTTTCCGCTTCCTTTTAAATGTCCTCAAATCAGGGGAACTCGCCGCGATGTTTGTCGGTAGTGAGCTCCAGGATATGTGGATATAGGAACTAGACATAAAAGACGGACCCTCCAAAGGATCCGAGATTGCTTAGAGGCGCAGCTAAATGATCGAAGGGACAGTGAAGCGGCTAGTATGATGATGGGAATGGTGCGATGGTAAGACTGGCGGTGTGATGGGACGACCGACGAGTCAAAACTTAAAATATGGCGGAGCAGGAAAACAATGGGACTTAAAAGTAAATGACCGGAACCGAAGTCAATTCGCTGCCCGATGGGAGCTAGCGCAGGTCGGCGACGGTGACTGAGTGCTGCAGGTGCGACGTCGTCTGAAGGGATCACATCGCAGGTAGGCTCGGCGACGGCGACTGAGTTCGGCAGGTGCGACGTTGACGGCAGACTAGCCAGCAGCCGAGTCGTCCACCAACCGGAAGCTTTCTATTGCACGTGCAGGATCACTTGCTATTAGCGAATTGGAGAGGTCTAGACGCGGTATGTGTAGCCTATAAGGTAGCGACAGTTCATTGTGGATACGGGACACCCACATTGAAAGCAAACTCTCCGGGATACGCGGACCGAGCCCATTTTTTTTAGTGCTCAGCGTTCACATTTCTGCGCGATACTAGGCTTGCCCATAGCTATTTTATTTGATTTTATTTTCATTCAAGATAATTAATTTTGCTGCAATCAAAATACGAACATCGACAGGGAAAGCTACGAGTAGTGAAGAGAATTGAAGTTAAATTAAAGGTTTGCTGATCGGTTATGCAGCAGCAGCAGAGGAGCCTCAGCTTGCACTTGCAGTAAAATAAACTTATTTAAAAAAAACTTATTTAGTAAAATAAATTTATTTAAAATAAAGTAAAGTAAACAATTGCCGGATACGGGACTCGCATCCACGAGCTAGGTCGTGAAGTGAAGGTCGTCAAGTGCGAGTACTTTGCCACTAGACTAAGACCCGGGGGCCACGGATGAGTTGAAGACGCTGGAAGGCGGAGGGGAATCAATGCGCATGTACAGCTGTAATGAGTGTTTTGAGCACAGGAATGAAAGCCTCGATTTCGCTTAGTGGTTACATCAGCGGCAGGGAGTGTGTAGGTTTTTTTGAAAAGATGAACGACATAACATGAATGCACGTCGGACGAAGCACGAAAACAACAAAGCGAATCAGACGAAACGGCACTTCACTAATCCAAACGCCCTCGAAAGCCTACCCCCCGCCGCCCTAAAGTGCCTTTCGAATGCGCCCTCACTCGGCCGCTGTACGCTCTAGACAGCCCCCTTAGCGTCCCTGCCTCGGGCCGTCTACGTGCCCGATCGTCACCATAGGATCCTGCCGTAATGCGCATCAAAGAACCAAAGGCCAGTCAGTTCAAAGTCCGATATCAAAGGGCGACCGCCGAAGTCAAAGGTCACCCACAATCCACCTGCTCACCCGAAAGCCGTAAGGAAAGCAGCGCTGGGAATTGGCTAAAGCATCGAATGTCGAGCGAGCCATGGCTCTAGAGCAGATCCTAAAGCAAATCGTGCATAAAGCGGCTCGCCGCCTCATGGCCGCCGGCATTGCGTATGCTCGGCATTGCACCGACTCGGGCGCGTTCTCGCGCGCGGATTGACCCAGCGGTCACGGTACTCGCCCATCACGACCGAGGTCAAGGCGTACCTTTTTGATGACCGAAGTCATGGGCTCGAGCTCCGTGGCATACGCGAAGCGCACGAATAGAGATTTATCTATTTTGGGACGCTATACAATTGAATCGTATCGTTTCTTTATATTTATTTGTCGCATCGCGATGAATCCGCATGAATCGGCGCTCAATATTGTGGATCGCGCTCAATACGTGGCGGTGCACGGCATGTCGGCGTCCGCCCGCTAAGCTAAGCCGGCGGCTCGACGAGCCGAGCGCTTTCGCTCTTCTGGCGCACCGCGACGTCGTTCACGGTGTCGACGTGTGCGCGGCGAACGCGCCGCCGTAGATATGCGTCGTGCACGAGGAAGAGCTGTACGTCCTACTCAAGCCGGGCTCGGCGCAGTCGAGTGGAAGCGGTGCGGGCAAGTGGTCTGACTACTCATTCTCGCGCTACTGGCTGGAGACGGGGCTGCAGTACCTCGTCGTGCCGCGAGCGGTGAGCAAGCAGGAGGCGCTCAACCGCGAATTCCGGCTCACCATCTACAGCGATGCCCGAGAGCTGAATGACAGTGACCTCGACGTCCAGTAGGTGGCGCTTCGCTTCGGGGAAGGGGCGACGCGATTGCACCGGAAGCGGCTACTGCTATCGGCTGTTGGCGCGTCGGCGGTTTCGATCGAACGCACTCGTGGTCTCTCCGGCACCGAAAACGCAAGTCTCGCTGTCGCATGTCACGAATGTCTCGATGTCGCACTGACGCGTGCCGCACATCCGTCGAACGCGAAGGCGCTTCAAATGCCACTGTCGCCGCGCAGGGCTTGCGATCAGTGGAGCCGCATCTTCATCACGTCGAGCGACTTTCAAACGATCAAGGATGGCGACGTATTAGAGGATCTGAGTGAGTCGGCGCCCTGCCCTCGAGACAGCGACCTGGCCCGTTGCATTCGTCGATCTCCTGGTCACTGACCTCGAGTGTCCGGCGTCATCAAAGACGCCGAAGCTGAGTTTCATCTGAGTTTCGGTCATTTATGGCCAGACCAAGTCAAACGTTCGCCTACCGTGGCCACCGCCGACCGCCCGAAAGCAGCGTCCTCGCACTTCTGTCGCACTTCTCGCACTTGTTTCACTTCTGTCGCACGTCGAAAGTAGTCGCACTCGTCGAAAGTAGTCACATGTAGAAAGTTTCGTCCTGGCGCAGACGTGGCTGCGGCTGCGATCGCACCGGCAGCCGACGCTCATCCGGGGCTGAGCGGACACGGGTTTGAGTCCTGCGGCTGGCGATTTTTTGCTGCCCGCTGGGAGTGGGCGGCAACGTTCTTTGCTGCCCGCTGGGAGTGGGCGGCAACGAATCGCCGACGCTCCTCTGCTGCCTCGCAAATGAGGCTGCCGAATAACGTAAAGTAGAGGGCGGCTGATTTTACAGCCCTGTTTGCATTGATAAGGCAGCCGAGCCTCGGCGGCCATCGCCGCGCCGCAGGCTTCGAACTCAAAGACCACTAGCGCTAGTGCCGGCCGCCGCCGCAGCGGGCGCACCTGCGCTGAATGCCGGAGCGGATCGGCTGCCCCTTGCCCATTTGCTCATCCTCATGCGACCGTCTTCGGCTGACCTTCACCGACCTTTCGAACGGCTTCGCCGGCGATTGATGTTCGTCGCTCGCCGCTCGCCGCCCGTTTAGGCGAAACGACGTCGTTCGCCATGGGCCGCTGGTCCAAAGCGGACGACAACTGCGGCGGCCACCCTAGCCGCGGCGTGTCGGGCAAGAATCCGCAGCTGGCCATCACGGTGCCGCACGGCGAGGGCGAGGAGCTCTGGGAGGCTGCGCTGGTCAGCATCACGCTGATGCAGGCGCTGCCCATCACGGCACCGCTCGGCCCGCCGGAGAAGCACGCGCCCATCGGAATGCGTCTCTACCGCATCGGCGTAAGCCCGGCTGTCGCGTTTGCAACCGCCGGCACTGCCGAGCTCTCTCCGGCAGTCCGCCGCCGCCGCCGCCGCCGATGCTGGGTCTCGCCGCAGCCGAGCGCGAGAGCCGCCGCCGCCGCCTTTGTCAGGACCACGACCAGCTGCCCCTGACGAACGACTTTATCCAAGAAGAGAGCGACAAGCTCATGATACCGCTGTCGCCGGCCGGCGACACGGCGGTCGCACTGAGCTTCGGGCGCGACGTGCACCAGGTGCAGCACAAGTACGTGCTGCCCGTCGGCCGCTACTGTGCCGTCTTCTTCATGCGAGACTCGGACAGCCAGAACTCGTTCATGGTCGGCCTCGCCTCGTCGAGGCACCTCGAGAAGAGGTGAGACCTGCGGCCGGCGCCGGCGAGCAGGGGCGCCGAGCGAGCGGGACCTCGAACCTCACGTTATTCTCGTTTATCAAGCATGATATTACTCACCATTCAATCGCGCTTCCCTTTGCAGCAAATGTAAAGCGCCTAGAAAGAGATTGGTTTCTGTGAGGGCGCTTTATCAAGTGCATTATTACTATTATCATTATTAACCTTCTCCCGGACTCACTTTCTGACCTCCTTGGCAGGAGCATGCACTTCGGCAGCTGCGAGAAGTCGGCCCACCGACGCTACTTCGGTCGCATGTCGGGAACTCGATGGATGCTCGACCTCTAGCTTCCGGAGCCGCCGCGGCAGCTGCGGTGCCGAGGCGGGGCGGTTTTCGCTCGGTGCTTCCGTGGCCGCCGCCGCCGCCGCCGGGCGTCGGTCGCACGACGGTCAGCGGACGACCGGTGCGTTCGCCTCGGGCGGCGAGACTGCGGTCGCCGTTGCAGCAGCAGCAGCGCCAGCTTTCGCCGCAGTCGCGGCGGCGGCGGCGGCGGCGGCCATTAGGCGGCGCGTCTGCCAGCCGAGTCTGCCGTGAGCTGCCAGGTTTTCTTTTCGTTGAGGCCGAAAGCAGGAACTGGAAGCAGTTTTCTGCTCAAGTAAATTACTCTGTTTTCCACTAAATTGCGAGTTGAATGCGCGGCGGCGACGGGAGTGTTGCTTTTGTGGCGGCGGCGGCCGCCGCCACGAGTTCAACTATCGGCCCAAGCCAAGGAGCGCCTCTAGTGATCAGCGCAAGCCGCGCTCATAGCGAGTTTGCCTCGGAGCGTTGGCCTTTTCCCTCGTTGGCCTTTTGTCTTTGACTCGATGATGATGGCGCCCATTCTGCGCAACGACATCTACTCTCCTGCTGCCGACTATGGCACATCTAGTTCAGCGGTCCTGAGCTGCTGCTTCCAGGCTACTCACTACCTCAACTGCTCTCCTGACTCTGCTATGCTTGCCACTTTCTCTTTGTTGCGTGAGACGAAGTCTGTTGGCTACCGAATGCGTACCGAAAGCCGCTTAGGCTGTGAGTGCGCTATACAAAACTCTCCTGCGTAACACCCACGTGGTCTTTATGACTTTGTGGAGTTACTGACGGAGATACATGACATGACATGACATGACATTCTGCGAGACAGCCGCGCGAGAGTCCGGGCGATGCAAGCGTTGGCTTCGAAGCTCCCTCGCGGCTCCCTAGCGATTCGATTGGAGCAGGCGGCGAAAAACGGAAGCCCGACCTGAAGGATTCGCTTCAACGGGACTGCTTCGTGCGGCCGAAGCTGTCCGAGGGCGCTATATCAAACGTACTATTATTATTATTATTACAGTTTGACGAAGTGAAGCCGTGCCAACTCGCCTACGTCGGACGGTTAGTCCGAGTAGATGTCTTCGAAGCTGAGTTCTGGAGCTCTTGGGCCACTTTGCGAGCGGGGCTGACCGAGTCTTATCCGTACGCGACCCTTCTTTTTAATCCTTAACTAAACTGTACACTTTTGGTACCCCCACCCCTTCAAGAGCACTCTCCTTCCGCTCCGTCTACACACTGACTCCCCCTCCCAAGGCTAGGGCAGCTGCCCATGCACTCTTTCATAAAGTGAAGGCGACCGATTTACCCTGCCCTCGCCGGCCAATTGGAGAAGAGCACGGAGGGGAGTGGCGCCTTTCCACTAGGAGGTAGCAGCCGGCTAGCCCCTTTAACTTAACCTGTGCACCTAGTATAAACCTGTGCACCTAGTATAGTAATAGTATTAATGATAAAACGTTTTATAGTGCCCCGAGAGAAGTAGATCTCTTCCTTGTGTGCACTTTAAATGTGCTTGAAAGGACGCGTGTCACTTGCTCAGAGACAGCGTGCACAATGTCGGCGTTCGCGAAGGCGCAATAAGGATTATTCATGAGGACGGAGCAAATCCTGTGAGGAGCAGATGTGTTTTTTCTTTTTAATTCTATTTAATTGTCGTCAAGTCAGGGGGTGTCAATCGCCAGTGATTTCCAGCGGGCTGCGGGAGTATACAAACAGAAGGCCAAGTCTCCAAAGGATTTCAGTTTGGTTAGAGGCGCAGCTAAACGGTTTTAATTAGAAGAACGGTTGTTACGGCGTGACACCCGAGAAGGAAGTAAAACAAGTCGGTGGGCCAGAGCGAGTGAATAACGTACTTCAAAGTGAGTGTCACAGCGTTGAAGTCGATACCATTCTTGATGGAGAGCCAGTGTGACGTTTACGTCCGACTAGCCTGGCTACCTGAGTTTGGCACTAACTGTAAGCGTCTCATCCTACAGACAAGGATACGTGCAAGTAGTGGGCTGCAGAAGTCACGAGATATCATGAATGCATGAATCAAACTGCCTGCTCTAGCCTTCTCTAAGAAAACAGAAGTTTCCATTATGACATCGATGAAAGTAGGCTTTTACTCTCAAGCGAAGGATACGGGGTCATCGAGTAAAAAGTCATTTTGGAACTGCTGGTCAGCCTTGATTTCGCGCAGATGCTACACGACAGTCCACGCTCCACGACGCGGTCCATGCTGAGAATCCAGATTTCCAAGTTTCGAGTTTTGCTAGGTTTGCCCGTAGCTACGTAACTTGTTTTATCCTCATTCGATCTGAGAACGTTGGCTGCCATCCGGGTGCGAATTTCAGCAATCCCCGCTGCAAGGGAGTTGACCGAGTTTGGAGGCAGCTCTCAGCTCAGCCGTTCGCAGCCGCCGACCAGGCGGGCAGCACAGGGATAGATACGGATGGGATAAGGGCATTGCCGGCTTTCTTTTCCAAATTTTTCGCGAATTTTTCTGCGGATTTTTCTGCGGATTTTTCTGCGGATTTTTCTGCGGATTTTTCTGCGGATTTTTCTGCGGATTTTTCTGCGGATTTTTCTGCGGAGAGTCAACGTCCGACTCCGCCACTTGTCTGAGCGCAACACGAGCAAATCTCAACGCAAACACTTCGATCGGTATCGTTGGCCTCTAAGGCTTAATTGCTGCCATATAAATAAATGCGTCGATCTTGGCTTAGCTTTTGCCAAAAGTAGAGGCGCCAAGTTTGGACAGCTTCATGGTGGCACCGTGGTCAAGAGGAATGTCTTTGATGACCGAGGTCGTAGGCTCGAGCCCCGTCGCATATGTGAGGCACCTTAATGGAGATCAATTTCTCTTAGTTGTCAATGCAAATGAATAATATTTTATATTTACGGTGTAGAATTATGTTACGAATGTGTCCGTAAAGGCTGTGAAGGTCACTGGTTTCTGGTGATGGTTACATAATAATAAAAATAATAATACATTTGTTATAGTGCCTTAAAAGAATCAAATCTTTTCCTGGGCACTCTAAATTTTATATAATGGAAGCATGTATCTTATTATCCATTCCGGCGAAAATCTACTTACATTTTATCTCGTGAAAATCAATTAAAAAACTATCATCAGAGAATGCCGACGTGGCGCGTCGCAAGACATGCCAAGGGGACCACGAAGCTCAGAACCCCGATTTAATACCTACGAATCTGCAGCCCTTGCTGGCTGTGCCATTCACTCTACTTGCATTACTAGAAAACTTCTCTCTCCGCCTCTCTCTCTCTCTCTCTCTCTCTCTCTCTCTCTCTCTCTCTCTCTCTCTCTCTCTCTCTCTCTCTGCTTGGCTTCAGCCCTGCTCCTAATTCTAATGGTACAAAATGAGGGAATATTGGCTGAAGGCAAGAAACGTGATCACTTGTCAATTGACAGCAGCTCATATTTCACATCGGCACTAATAGTGACTAGGGTCCTGGGAGCAATTTTAAAGTCAAGAGCTGGACACGTACCTGCATTTCTTTGGATTTCTAGCAGCGGCACTGCTGTCAACGCTGGTCCAAATCAACCACCAAACCCACGACCTGGACTGTGAAATGTGAGCACGCCATCCCCCGGCTAAAATCTATAGAGTAGCTATGGCACGCTGTCACAGCTTCCGTTAGAGACCTATCTGCTATTTGCTGTCCTATGGCGGCAGCTAACCGTAATATGATAGCTAGCAGGGAGTGCCGTTTCTTTCGCTTAGCTAGAATTCTTTTCCGCATGTAAGTTCACAAACCTATAAAGACTACGTGGGTGTTACACAGGAGACGTGTATTGCGAACACAATGCGTAAGCGGATTTCGGTACGCATTCGGTAGCCAACAGACTTCATCTCGCAGCAAAGAGAAAGTGAGAAGCGCAGCTGAGTAAGGAGAGTAATTGAGGTAGCATGGAAGTAGCAGCTCAGGACGGCTGGAAAGGATGTGCAACAGTGGGCAGCAGGAGAGTCAATGCAGTTGCGTAAGCAATATGGAAGTGAAAGGTCTAGGACCTGCAGAACAAAAACTTTTGTCGTCAGTGGTTGTTAAACAGAGAATTGAACAGCTAATTGATTGTCCATAGAGAAGCTGAGGGCACGAGGAGGAGGCTGAAAGTGGTACATCTCCTTTAACTCATCGCTTTAAGACCTCGGAAACGATCTGAGTGAGCAGACTTATATGCACCAACTTATCTAAATAGCTTTTTCAAATTTTAAATTTTTATGGAACGTACCAAAAAATTTAAATTTAATTATACGGGCTTACGTGTGCATACACACACACACACACACACACACACACACACACACACACACACACACACACACACACACACACACACACACACACACACACATATATATATATATATATATATATATATATGTATATATGCATATACAGGTATGTGTGTGTAAACAGGGGTATATATATATATATATATATATATATATATATATCTGTATAATAATAATAATGCACTTGATAAAGCGCCGTTAGAGAACTCAATCTCTTTTTAGGCGCTTTACATTCGCTGCAAAGGGAAACGCGATTGAATGGTGAGTAACCTCATTCTTGATAAACAACATGAATACCATGGTTAGGGGTGACATGCACAGGGTCAGCATGCAAATGTGGTTAGTGGCAGCATGCACAGTGTCAGCACGCAGAAACACATGAAGGACGAATCACAGGGGCCCACTAAATGCTGTTCTAAATAGGTGTGTCTTTAAGTTCTTTTTAAATGTGGTCAAGTCAGGTGATGTTCTGACGCAAGTCGGGAGGGAGTTCCATGCTTTGGGAGCATACGAACTAAATGCACGGTCTCCAAAGGATTTGAAGTTTGTACGAGGTATTGGTAAACTGTTGGATTCCGAAAAGCTGGTGGTACGATGCTTGGCCTGATGCGGGAGTAGATCTGAGAGATAGGCAGGGGCCAAAGAACGAAGTGACCTAAAAGTGAGCGACAAAACCTTGAAGTCAATCCGTTGCTTGACTGGTAGCCAGTGCAGGTCGGCGAGAAGACGTGTGATGTGGAACTGCGACGCTCACGATAGACAAGCCTAGCTGCGGAGTTTGGCACCGGCTGCAATCGCCTGATCGCACATGCCGGTAGGCCAGCCAGCAGTGATTTACAGAAGTCAAGACGGGATGTCACGAATGCATGGGCCAACTTAGACGTGGTATCCTTATCTAAACAAGCCCGAATTTTAGCAATGCTATGTAGCTGAAAGTAGGCAGACTTAGCTTTTGTATATAGCGAGAGATTGCAGCTGGCTATATGGTATTGAGTCATACAACTGAAGTTACAGTAGAAACGAGTCCACTCGTTTTGCAAGCGTAGTCCTGAGAGACGCGGAAATTTAACTTAGTGTGCATTAAAAAAAAGTTAAAAATCGCTAACGCTATTCATGTTTTGTTGTTAATGTCCTTAAATTTTGCAGTACCATGCTTCCATTTAAATCCTCTGGTTTCCGCCCGCCATTATGGGTAGACTTTTCATAACGAATGGGGAACAGTAAATGATCAGAGCGAGCAGAATATAAGCTGTCGCAGAAAATGGTGAGAAAAGAAGCACGTGACGAGCCGCTTAGAGCGACGCTGCTGAAGCGTGACACGCAACAGGAAGCTCGACAACGGGAAGCTCTACAACAGGAAGAGACCGGCGAAGACACGCGGAGGCATCGAGCTGGCCACAAAGCTCGGCGAACGCCAGTCACTTGCGACAAGGTCTTAAACAGTAAGAGAGACTGAAGGTAAGATTCGAGCATTTCGTAACCCAGGTCGTGGTATGGAGTCATCTTGTCCGACATTAGACCGTTTTCAACAGCTAGGCTGGGCTTACCATCAAGCAGCGGGCATTTAAGCCCATATGCTGCGCTAGTATAATGCAGTGCTACAATTTCCCATTATTTTCACTGGCGCAGGCTAGCGATCCATGTAATACTACCGCTGCCTGGCTAGAGGTGGTGGTTCTCTCGCAGAAATTATCTGACCTCGCTGACCTCAGCGAGGTCAGCGAGGAGGAGAGATAAGTAAAATCGACTATCGAAACTGGAAACCAGGCAAAGCGCGTGAAACTGTCAATTATACGGGAAGACTGAAGCCGGGTTCGTTTAACACTCGTTTTCATTTGGCAGCCAATAGGATAAAATATTTTTTTCAAGCATGATTTTACTTACCATTCAATTGCATTTCACTTTGCAGCAAATGTGAAGCGCCTAGAAAGAGATTGAGTTCTCTGAGGGCGCTTTATCGAGTGCATTATTATTATTACTATTACTATTATGGCAACAATCCATCGCGAACGCCTTCCGTCAGAAAGACTTCGCCCTCGAACGCGTCCGTGCGAACCTCAGCACCGCAACTAAGCTCAGCCAAGATGGAGCCTCACTCTCGCCTTCGTACGATGAGCTTATCCGCTTGGCCGCTCAAGCCGGTAGAAAGCAGTTTCAAAAAAAAGAGCGACAGCGTCAAGAGTGTCGCGTGAATCAGGAGGAATGCCGCATTGTCTCTCGAAGAGCTTCATCTGCCGCCCTGCCTCTGCCTACCCCTCCGTCGATCCCCCTCGACATGCCTCCTCGCCCCCCCCCCGTTGCTGCCTTGGCGACGACCAGTTTGATGAGTCCGCATTCTACCAGCATACACCAGCACTGCCTTCGCGCGACCACAAGCCGCTCGCCTGACTGAATAATCTCTTGGGACAGCCTTTTTTTAAAGACTTTTAAAAAGCCTTTTTAAAACACACTGGTGTCACTGGTCACAAAAGACACCTGCTGGCGGCGGATTGTCGAGTGCACATTGAAACGAATTGCTCGCAGAAGCTCAGCGGCAGAGTTTTGAAGCTCGCCGGGCTCTCTCACACCCTCACACATTCCGGGCTTGCCGCATCCACACACAGCAGGACGTGGGCTGTCGCATTCTTTACTAAATAAAACACCAGCGTGCAATCGCCGCAAATCGAGAAAAAATCGATTTCTCCCTATCAAGTATCGAATCGATTCCAAGATTCCCCAGTCTGGCATATAGGCCACTTCGCTCGCTAGCACCAACCTTGACCTATCCGACCTTATTGCTCCTAGGGTATGCTCTCACACTACTCGCTCCTCAGCATTTGGTCATATCGACGTCCCTCGCACTAAATTGAAATCTTTTGGTGATCAAACTTTCAGCTCGTACGCACCCAAATTCTAGAACTCACCCCGTGTGGTCACAACTTGCAATATTTTTGCACCATTGGCGAGCCGTGATGGCACACTGGGTGAGGCAGTGGCTCTTCGTGATCTCGGTCCCATGCAGGCCGTGGGCTGGAATCCTACGGTTGGCGATCCTTTATTGCTGCTGCAAGAGATGGGATAGCCTTTAAGGCTCTTTTGCCGCTACATAAAAAGAGGCTGTTGAATCAGCCGGAATCATGTAAGTCTCAACTAAAGACGCATCTGTTCCGGGTCTCACATAAATCGGCCTTTTTAACTCTCCTCTGCCTATAATAATAATAATGATAATAATACTGCATTTGTTATAGCAGTCTCAGAGAACTCAAACCTCTTCTAGGCATTTTACACATGCTGCAAAGGAGCAATGCGCACCTACGCATGATTCGGCGAATGCTAACAGCCACGTGTCTTCTTAGCCGGTAGCATTGAGTGAATTCGCGTTTGCTTTAGCGCGATCGCGCTATGTATATAGCGATCATTTAGCACGATGCTCGTCTGCATTGACGCACTGAATAACGTGCATGTCCTTAACCTTGACCTTTGGCTATTGCTTCTCCAGTAGCGAGTTGAAAGCACCGGTATAGAGATTAAGCCCTCTTAGGGCGCAATACAAACGATATACATTTTAATATTACTATCAAGACTGACTCTGACGCTCGGGCTCTTCAATTCTCTCCTTTCCACCGGGCATAATATGTACAATATTTAGACGTATTAATAAATAGCGTACTGATCAAAGATCTGCCAATCACTAGTTCATAAACCAGCTAGTAATTTAATATTCTAATATTCAAGTATCGTCAGAGTGCATAGTTTAGCTGCATATGCAAATCACTCAGTGCTCAAGTATTGAACATTCCCTTCGTGGTCGTTTCGGAGCCGACTAGCGGGAACCTCATAGATATTCGGTATTCGGCTGAACAGTCAAGGTCGGACTACGCGCTATTCGTGGGTCACGCGAAATTTGGTTCTATATATGAGCCCGGTGGCGGTAATCCGGGTTACCGAATTTCCGCAAGTAGAATCTCAATTAATGATTTATTTGCGTATAGCTGCTCTAAAAAATAAAGCGTTTCGAATTCGAAAACACCGCTGACCTGATTCAGGAGCAGCACCGTCAGAATCGTGTCGAAGCAATCTGAACGACTACGTGCGCAAGAGCTCAAAGAAAGGATGCACGCAACGGTTGGCTACAATGAAGATTTAAAATATGGTAGCAACGATGTTCTTGACAACGCAATGGAACTGGTGAGCAAGTTCTAGGAAGCATTTGTCGGGAAGTTTATTGACAGCAGCTGGTCTGGAAAGATTATGCAGGAGGTCCGAAATCGCTGCGCCAGTGCTCGCCTGGGCAGTATCGCTGATAGTGAGGACGAAGATGCTGACAATATTGGCGCACCGTTGGCGGCAGCATCCGATATGGCGCAGACTCGTGGCAGAAGAAAAGAGCACATCTGCGCTGAAGCTGCTCCGGGCGTGCAGATACGCTCCATGGGGTGCCCGAAGAAGGCATCAGCGGTTGTCCCAAATCAGCCATCAATCTTGAGCTATTTCTCGAAAAATAGGCTCATTTTTCGTGATCGAGCCCAGGATCCTAGTCCTGGATCTGGTCAGCCGCTGCTCACTTGCACAATAAAAACATCGTTTCCTAAATCACTGTCTTTCTGCTGACGAATAGAACTCGACGAGCTCGACATTTTTAATCGTCGATTTGCATGTAGTTTGGACCAATATTCAGGTATTTATCGCGGTCCACGCGAACCCCGGGTTACCATGGTAACCCGGGTTACCGCCATTGGGCTCATATATGGCTGCAACTGCGAATGGACTGCAGTAACTCTTTCGTTAACAAAATGCATGTGTAAGGATTGGGCTGTAAGCGGCAATCTATAAGTTCAGTTAAATTAGTTCTGCTCATAGTTAACACAGCGAATTAGCGAAGGATATAAAAATCACATACAACTGGCTGATTACTTTTATTATATTACGTATTAAATAGATTACGTATTAAATTTTGTAAACTGCAACTGTTGCTTAGACTTTTTATTTTCAAATGGGGTATTGGTAGACCTATTTTGTACATAATTTGTAATGGTCGAACATTCAATAATGTCAATTATTCCCATTCAGGCAAATGGGGAAAATCAACTTTGGTAATTCTGTAATTCTGATATTGTTGGCATGACACGTCATGGTTGTACTATCGTACAAGTAAAATAAATATCAAAGGGCACATGAAGTCGGTGACGTACATTTACGGACTCACTCAAATTCAAAATAATTAAGGCTATTGAGTCATGCATAGAGTAGGCGATAGATTTTATGATTGCCTGTTTCGTTTGTCTCAGTCAGTCTGTGTAGGTGGACGCTGTGGCTCTTTATCGCAGGCAAGCCGTTCATAATAATATTAGATCGCTTGTATAGCACCCTTAGATAAATCTTAATCTAGGCGCTTTACAACTCGCTGCAAGACCAGCAGTAGTCAAGGGTTAATGATCATACTTAGACAAGCGTGCAGACAAGCGTACGAGACGACGACGCTCGGGGATAGTAAGGGTTAGTAAGACTCCTGGAGCTGGCTATTACGTGCACTGACTTAAGTAAGCTACTCGCTACCTCAACTGCTCTCCTGACTCTGCTATGCATCCCACTTTCTCTTTGTTGCGTGAGACGAAGTCTGTTGGCGACCGAATGCGTACCGAAAGCCGCTTAGGCTGTGAGTGCGCTATACAAAACTCTCCTGCGTAACACCCACATGGTCTTTATGACTTTGTGGAGTTACTGACGGAGATACATACATACATACATACATAAGAGTGAGCATGCAGACCGCACTTGGACAAAACAGACAAGTTCACCGAGGCTCGGGAAAAACAGAGCGGAGCAGAAGCAATTTTTTTTATAGCTAAGACTAAAACGCTGCAAAGTCGTGGATAATCAGAATAGTGTTCATGCTTTTACTTTTTGCAACTAATGTCTACCTCTAAAAATATCCTTTAGAAGAATCTTTGCCCAACTTTAATATCCCATCCAATTTCTTACTTATCCCTTTTTTAGATAAGAACTTGAATCCGCCAGTGGTAGATATTGAGACATTACCCATTCAGAAAGATTGGTATATGACCAAAGTATAATGACTTTAACTTGTAGACACGTGCCTCCTCTTGTAGTTTTCTCAGCAATCAACTATGATGCTCATAGTTGATAAATAGTTCCAGTACAACCTTGGTATATTCTAAACCAGCTACCCAAGTCATGTGAGTTGTTTAAAAGTGAGCTGGATCCAATCGATAATGAGAATGCTAGCTGATTGAACAGCCTCTTTTGTATAGCGACAGAGGAGCTTTTACGGCTATCACCACCGCTTGCAGCGGCGATTAAGGATTACCCACTGCAGGATTCGAACCCACGAACCAAACTCGGGTCCGAGGTCCTGAAAAGCAACCGCCTTACCTAGTGTGCCACCACGGCTCACCAGTATAAATGCATCAGAATGCATCAATAATTCATCAAGTTTCTAAACGTTTGAAATAATCAGCCAGCAGCAGCAGCACATCTTAAGTTAAGTATAAGTATATGATGACCACATTTATCTTTATCTTTAACGGTGAATGTGCATTCCAAACCTTTTGAGCACGCTTATTACGTTCATCCTCACTTTTTTTCCCATTTCCATTTCATAAGATCAATCAAACCATTTTCTATCGGGTAATTTCTTTTCTTTAAACCTTTCATGTCCAGTCATGTACTCATTTGGGTATACTTCCTTTCTTTTCAGCAACTGAAACTTGGATTCTGCATAGTTATTAAACTTAGATCTTTACGTTACTGGAAACTTACTTCCAGGTAATCTAAGATTCTTTATATGGTCATCTAAGGCACCATTCACCATCTGCATTGAATCCTTAAAAGTAAGTCTGCCGATGTCACTGCTTTGACACTTCTCCGTGCTGTTGGCGATAACATTCTTTTTTAACTCAGTATTTCCTAACTCTTGAACAATCAAATGAGAGTCATAGCCACTAAGATTATATATAAATATGGTTAACCTATATCTTTTTATCTCAACTTTATAGTTAAGGCTGCGAGTGGTTCGAGCAGCTCCGCGGTACTTGCCAGTTAAGTGACGGCGATCAAAACATTGTCGCCATTCAACTTCTCTTCACTTATGTGACACACGTCACTCTCTTCTTATGACTCCCTTTCTTCTGCAATAATAGATCTTTTATTGCATATCTCATACTTGTCATGTAGCTCAGTAAGCTCTTCCTTAATATTTTCGCTCTCTTCCATAAGGCTAACTAGAATTTTCTTAACGCTATCTGATCTCCTGAATAACTCAAACTTTCTTATTGCTCCTTCAGGATTAACTATAACGTATGAACCAGAACATGGAATGTGTTGAAAGGAAGAACTCTCACGTTTTCTTTTGCTCTTATAAGATTTATCTTCTTTTCTTACTGCTGAAAATAAACATTCAATATCTGAGTAAGCGACATATGGAGCTTTTGACATCTTTGAATATCCCCTAAACTTTGCTAAATCTCCAGTACCATCTTTCTTATCTATAGCTTTTGGCATCTTAACTGCTACACCAATATCATTCTCTGTCTCACAATCAGCATGATGCGATTCTAAAGCGGAAAGTGAGTAAACTCTAACCAAACGCTTTTTACAGAAATACTTAGTTCCTCAAGAACTCCCTTTTCCACACCTGCATAAATCATCAAAGCTAACGATATAAGCAAAGTGAGATATAGTGCAATCTTCATTTTAGTAAAGTAACAAATCAATGTGGTGCTCTTTCTCTTGCATAACATGTTCAAATGGTTGTCCATTTACGATAAATGTACTCATACACGCTAATGCTTATACAAAATAGATCAGCTAACTTTGGAATAGCCTTAATTCTAAGATATCCATCATTGCCATTTGCTTCTGAAAATAAGGTTTCAAATGAGGATATTTATCCTCTAATACATTTTCAAGATCTGCTATAATCTCTTGATGGTTATCTCTCCGATTAAATGCTCTAAGAATACACTACAAGGCACATCGCTTACTATTTAGATTCTTAATATGCATGACTGCCTTCTTACTAGCTAGAACTGCAGGTAACGGTCACTAACTACTTCCAGATTGATAATAACATGGAGTAAACTTAGAATACAGGCTATTAATACCAACTATTATGCAGTTAGAACCCTTTTCATTCCATTCTTCCTTACTTCCTCAATCTTATGATCTAGCACTTTGAAAACGTCTATTAAGTGCTTGCTTAAAGTTAGAATTACGATTACAATTACTTGTAACTAACCATATAACTTTGCCTCAAATGAACCCCCGTTACTTCCAATAACAGTGAAATCAATAAACAATGAAAACTTACAACTTATAAGTTCATTGATAACTGACTTGGTAATTCACACTAAAGGCGATGTTACTTTTTTGCTTAGATCGTTAAAGTCTACATCGCTGCGTGTGAAACTATTTGATTCATAAGCGATCTCTGTTCCATTATTAGTCTCTCTTCCTAAGAACCAACCACCAACATCTATCTTTCTCATACTTCTAGCCTCTCTTTTATAAGATGAATTACTAGCAGCCTTTGAAGTGGGCTTGTTAGAAACACTAAGAGACCGTAGTTTAAATTACAGCTAATCTAAATCCGATTGAGACTTTGGATATGCTGGTAAAATACCAGTTGCTGTTTTAACATCTTCCACGACTCTCTTTGCAAAGTCAGAATACTTCTCACCAACGCTTCTCTTTGCAAGACTCATGCGTGTTTTACTATACTCACGGGAAAAATTTTATTTAAGTTAAAATAATTATCGCCCTTCTACCAATGAACCCTCGTATTGTTTCGTAATAAAATGTCTATTTTCTGCTGCAGCACCTTGTAATATGTTAGTGTTATAAAAACGCGTATTGAACCCGATAATGGTGGTTCCTCAGATACCGGTTGGTGGCTTAAACTAGTTTTTAACATGGCGAAGCGTGAGGAGAACTGTGTTAAGAACCGGTTTAAACCGGTTTGAGGTTCCGCCATCATTGGGTAAAATACACGTTTCTAGCCAGTAAAAAAAAATGCTAGCTGCTTCAACAGCCTCTTTTGCGTAGCGACAGAAGAGTCTCTACGGCTATCACCACTGCTTACAGCGGCAGTAAAGAGTCGCTCACCGCATGATTCGAACCCAGGACTTCGGGACCGAGGTCATGAAAAGCAACCGCCTTAACTAGTGTGCCTTTTGGTTTGGTCCATACGAACTAAAGGTCCGATCTCCAAATTATTTCAATTTAGTTCAAAGAAGTATGAGATGACTGGAGGAGAGGCCGAGGAGCAGGCAGTGTGGCAGCACGTTACTGGCGTACCAAGGAGGTCAAGGACGGGCAGGCTGGAGACAGAGAGCGATCGAAGCGAAGTGTAAGCCAGACTGAGAGGCACTTCATGTCGATGCTTCGCTGAATAGGGAGACAACGAAACTCGGAGAGAAGTGATGTGATGTGGCAGCTACGCCGTTGAAGACAAACCAGACGAGCTGCTAAGCTTTGCACCTGGTGCAGATGAATAAGGGCACTTGACGGAAATCTAGAATAAAGGTGCTTGCATAAATCTTGACGCAATGTTACAAACGCAGTGAGCTAGTTTAGCTGTCATGTGTATTCATATCTAAGCAGGCACATACGTTCGCAGTGTTCTACTTCGGAAGTAGGCCGACTTGACAGTCAGCGGAGGCAGGCGATGCCTATCCAATGACAAGTCGTTTTCTAATAGGCCATCTAGATTAGGAGCAGCAGTCGAAGCAGTGATGCTAGTTCAACCAATCTGGAGGAAGAGGCCTTCCAACTAAAGCATGAGAAAAGATATAAAAACAAATAGTTCATTTGTATAGCAACTTAAGAGAACTTAATCTGTACGCAGAAGCTTCACGTATGCCACCGAACTTGAGGCTACGAAATAGGTTATCGAACATTTTTGCCTTGACCTTGGTCGGGCGTGCACCCTAAACACTGAGCCGAACCAGTGCAGCAGCTTTGACTAATCGTCAACCCTGGCCACCGATCTCTAACCTCAAATACTGAGAAGCCATTGGGGTGCTACTAAGACATAGCTACGCGGTCAAGGTTCAAATCCAGGACAACAAAAGCTTTGAACCCAAATGAAAACTCGACGAATTTCCTCACGCCCGCCTCACGTTAGCGATACCTTGGTGTAGCGGACCGTTTTTCTAGCGCTTGCCTTGAAGAAGCCAGCCAGTGATAGACTTTTTGCCACGAGCTACCTAAACCTAGGAGTTCGATTGCAAAAAGTTTCCTGCCTACATTAAGTATCCTTTTTTACCAAGTCGATCCGCGGCGGAGAGCAGAGCTGCGTCACTCCTAGGAAAACCGCTGGATCTGGGAGTGAGCTCCCCTGAACAATTAAGCCTCGACGCGTCTACCTCTAAGCACTATCTTAGAAATAAATACACGAATATCATCTAATACGTTCTCATTCATCATTAACAGCCTCATTTGTATAGCGGCAGAAAAGCCTTCGTGGCTATCACTACCGATGATAGTTGGCAAGTAACGAATTGCTCACTGCAGGATTCGAGCCCGCGACCTCTATGCGTGAAGGTCGAGCATCTTACCTCCTGTGCTATCACAGCCTACTACGTCTACACAGACTACATCTCCGGGCGAACTGGGTCAAGGAGGCGGCGTTGGCGAACGCGTTGGCTTTTAGGCCCACTCTGCCTACCTCGGCGGCGGCGGCGGCGGCGGCGGGCGTATAGAAGCTCGCAAGCCTTGAATGTATCGCCTCTATGTCTCTCGCGAATATGTCTCTCGCGAAGGCAATACATTCATTAATTGGACGACCACATCAGCTCCACAGTCAAGTCTTCATACTTTCAGCTTCATAACAATGCTAAAATTCGGGTTTGTTTAGATAAGGATACCGCGTGCATTTAATTCGTATGCTCCCAAAGCCTGGAACTCCGTCCCGACCTGCGTCAGAACATCCCCTGACCTGACCACAATTAAAAGAAACTTAAAAAACACCTATTTAGGACAGCATTTAGTGGGTCCCTGCGATTCGTCCTTCATGTGCTTATACGTGCTGACACTGTGCATGCTGCCACTAACCACATTTGCATGCTGACCCTGTGCATGTCACCCCTAACCATATTATTCATTTTGTTTGTTTTTCGAGCATGATTTTACTCAACATTCAATTGCATTTCACTTTGCAGCAAATGTAAAGCGCCTAGAAAGAGATTAAGTTCTCTGAGGGCGCTTTATCAAGTGCATTATTATTATCAAGTGCATTATTATCATTATCATCTAAATTGGTCCATGCATTTGTAATAACCCGTCTTGACTTCTGCTACTCACTGCTTGCTGGCCTATCGGCATGTGCAATTGGGCGATTACTGCTGGTACAAAACTCCGCAGCTAGGCCTGTCTATCGTGAGTGTCGCAGTTGCCACACCACACCACACCACACCACATCTCGCTGACCTGCACTGGCTACCAGTCAAGCAACGCATCGACTTCAAAATTTTGTCACTCACTGTTAAGTCCCTTCATTCTTAAGCTCCAGCCTAATTATCAGATCTACTCCTTTACCAGGCTAAGTAAGCATCGTGCCACTCGCTTTTCGGAATCTAATCGTTTACCTATACCTCGTACAAATCTCAAATCTTTTGGCGACCGTGTCTTTAGCTCGTATGCTCTCAAAGCCTGGAATTCACTCCCGACCTGCGTCGCACCTTCTGACTTGTCCACATTTAAAAAGGAACTAAAAGCGCATCTATTTATGACAGAATTTAGTGGGTCTCTGTGATTCGTCATTTATGCTCTCATGCGTGCTGACACTGCTGCATGCTGCCACTTACCACCCTTGCGCGCTGACCCTGTGAATGTCACCTCTAACCATGTTATTCTTGTTGTTTATTGAGCACGCTACCACTAAACCATTCGATCGTGCTTCCTTTGCAGCAAATGTAATGCACCTAGAAAGAGATTGAGTTATCTTTGGGCGCTTTATCAAACGTGTTGTTGTTGTTATTATTATTATTATTATGTCTATCTCTGCGAAACGAACCAAAAACGGCAGGCTAAGCGCTGCCACATGGCAGCCAAGTCTCGCTGAGTGCAAACAGCGGATACGATCGCACGAGGTCAAATCGGCAGCTCCAACAGGAAGAAGACAAGAACTTAACGTAGCTCCTGGGACGAGGCGTCCTGGCCGCAGCATCCTGACGTTGTGGCCTGAGAGCGACCGCAGCGGTGGCCCGAGGAGGAGCGGTGTGGAGGAGTGACTGGATAGAAATAAATTGGACGTGGCCGAATAGAGGAGTCGTATTTGTAAAGTGCCGCCCACAGCCGATATCTTAGCAGTGTGAGAAGTGCGCCTCAACGTGGCGCCGGTAGTTAAACTCGACTCATTTCAGCACTCACTCACACACACACACACACACACACACACACACATAAGTATATGTAAACACGGTACATATATCGTCTGGAAATCAGCAATTGATTAGTCCCATATTCTGGATGCAAGTGCTCTAAACAGTCACCAATTTCTCAGCAGCTCAGCATTTAGCTTCTTGATCCCGGAGTTATCGGTTTATCGGGTTGAAGCCTTTTGTAGCGAACGGTTTTTTGGAGCTCAAATACAGAGCGAGAAAATCGTATGCTTAGGAGGTGGCTTCAGTTGCGAAAGCGTTGCGAACCAGAATTTTTTGTTGACTACTTACCTTTAAAGGGGCGCTATGCGCCATGACTGCATGAGGTAGTCGCACAATGCCGTAATTGGCTCGCACGTGTTGCGAAAAAGCGTTTTGGACGACCGTGAAGAGTTCCACCCGATCCACGTGCGACTTGCTATGAGCGATCGAAATAGCAGACAGTTGAGGTTGCTAGCGGATCGGCGAGACCCTCTGAAGCTTTCGTCGCCATTCTACCTGTATAGTTGGTCGTTTGTGTAACGCCCTTCGAGAGCCAGAGCTCCAAGGACGCTCTATTCAGGCGCTCTACTACTGCTCGCAGGAAAACAAGCTAAAATAGTCGAGTGCCGTTGACAAGCTAGACCTGCAAAGGCGTGCACGAAGGCGGCAGCCAGGTCGCCTTAGCTGGAGCTCTGGCTAATAGCGTGCACTGAATTATGCACAGGTTTGCACGAAAAGCGAATATAATATATTCGAATATAATATAATTAGTTTCTATGGATTCCTAAGAGAACCTAATCTCTATCCACGCGCTACACGTATTTGGCGCAAAGTTTGAGCCTAGGACCTCGGTCTCAAAGGCGAGCACTTTACCCCTGGGCTAAGTCCGGCCGAAAAAAGTCAAGTTCGCGTAGGTGCATGGAGCTGCAGGCTTTCGCGGGGAATACGAACCGAATTGTTGATTACAAAAAGATTTCAATTGAGTTCGAGAAGCAAGCCTTGAGACACAATCAGAAGCTGAGGAGCGCGATCTGAGAGCCCACTGGGAGAAGCATGGACATCGGATAGGTAGGCTGATACAAGTGAGTGAAGCGATGTGTGATACAGAGACTGACAGATACCGATACAGAGACAAGAAGAGAGAGAGAGAGAGAGAGAGAGAGAGAGGGAGAGAGAGAGAGAGAGAGAGAGAGAGAGAGAGAGAGAGAGAGAGAGAGAGAGAGAGAGAGAGGGGGAGAAAGAGACAGAAGGACAGACAGACAGGCAGGCAGACAGTGAGGGAGAAAGAGACTGACAGACAGACGGAGGCAGGGGCAGATGCAGACAGAGACATATATAGGCAGAGACAGGCCAAAACAGAGACAGCGATAGAGACAGAAGGAAGATATAGAAGTATATTCGTTGTTGGATTAGAAGGCAACGAAGCCTCGACAGAACGACGTGCGCTGTGGCATCTACTCTTGCGTCTCCGCGGGCTGTTGGCTTGCTTAAGCTCGAGATCGGCAAGAGGGTGCCCGCTTCCGTTTGAGTCGGGAACGTTCGCGTCTGAGCAAAGCTGAACATGGCGCAATCGTACGAATAGCTTTTTCGTCACTCGCCGCTAGCGCTACAGTTTCGGTGAAACCCCGCAATGACCCAGGTACGGCAACCGATCGATAATTATAGGGGTGTACAGACAAGTAAATGTATGTAAGAATTGTTATCGGGCTGAACACCTATCGGTCGACGCTGCCCCCAACGGCGACGACGTTCAGCCAACAATAGAGGTGAAGTGGGTTGCACGTCCGTAACTTCATGCAGCTTGGCTGACCAGCATGCATTATCTACACGCGAAGCTGCGGACACGGCGGGACCCCAGCGACGCGGAACGAAGCCGCTCTCGGCTTAATCCCGGCGTCCGCTTCGCACGTAGCAACGAAATCCTGACCAGAAAATGCTTTAACTTTCTGCTCGCGTTCGCTTCGTCGCCGGCACGTCTACGGTAGCCAAGCCCGGTTTCGGCAAGAACAACCTATATACACCAGGATGTCGGGGCGGGGGGGGGGGGGGGGCGCCAAGCGAACGATGTTCCCTCGCTCCATAGTGTGGGCGTGGCCGGATGTGTGTGTGTGTGCGCATGGGGTAATTACCTGCTGCGCCCCGGGCGGCTAAGTACGCACGCGCCCTGCCGACCCCCCGGCCGGCGCTGCCCAACTCAGTCGGGAGCTTTACTGTAAAGAGCGCGGACGAAGCGCCGTCGCATTAGAGGAGTAAAATACGCGTTACTAGAAGGCACCAGGTACGTCGTCGCCCCCTCCCGGAGGACGGCTGACTCAGCGGCAGCGCCGGCTATACGCACCGCCGCACGCCCTCCTGACGCCGCGGCGGACCGTCCCTCGCGGCGGCGGACCGTCCCTCGCGGCGGCGGACCGTCCCTCGCGGCGGCGGACCGTCCGTCGCGGCGGCGGACCGTCCCTCGCGGCGGCGGACCGTCCCTCGCGGCGGCGGACCGTCCCTCGTGGCGGCGGACCGTCCCTCGCGGCGGCGGACCGTCCGTCGCGGCGGCAGACCGTCCCTCGCGGCGGCGGACCGTCCGTCGCGGCGGCAGACCGTCCGTCGCGGCGCGCCGAACTCGCTTCGCCAGCAACCCGACGCGAGCCTCCCCGCCCCGCCCCGCCCGCGGGCGGCTGCTCTGATGCTCTGCCGCACGCGTTTAGGTCTCGGCCAGTGGCGGCGGCGGCGGCGGCGCTGCTCGCTCGCCAATGACTTTGACCGGAGCGTGGACCGCCGCGTACGACAGCTTGAGGCGGCTGCTCGTGGACCATGTGGGACCGCTCGACGAGGCGCGCGTGTCGGCCGCGTGGCAGCGCCTGTGCGCCTCCTTCGGCATCGAAGGCGGCGGCGGCGGCTACGTGAGGCGGCAGGTGGGCCGCATCGAGAGTCGCGCCTCGCCGGCGTCACCGGCTGCATACAGGGCTCACAAGTGGCAGCCGGCCGCGGTCGATAGCCCCACTTGGTGCGACCTCTGCGGCGACATCCTTTGGCGCAAGAAGCAGAAAGTCCAGGAGTGTCAAAGTACGTACAGGCCGTCGTTCGAATTCTCACTCGCGGAGGAGTGGGGCAGCTTCGACCCACCTCTCACCCCCCCACCCCGCTGTTTCTTTGCTGCACAGAAACAGTAGTGACTCGTGCGAAAGGTCTTTCCTCTACAGCAAATTTAAAAGTACCTAGATAGAGATTGAGTTCTCTGAGGGCGCTATGACAAATCTAGTATTTTTGTTATTATTATTATTAAGTGCACACAAGAACTTAGCTTCATTACCTAAAGCATTCTCTTCCTTTTTCCACCGCCTTTTCGCCCTCCCACGTCCTCGTCCTGTCACCTAGAATGTATCCTTTCTCTCTCTCTCTCTCTCTCTCTCTCTCTCTCTCTCTCTCTCTCTCTCTCTCTCTCTCTCTCTCTCTCTCTCTCCCTCTCTCTCTCTCTCTCTCTCTCTCTCTCTCTCTCTCTCTCTCTGTTATCTCAGAATAAAGAATTAGCTTATTGAACAGACTCATTTGTATAGTGGCAGTAGAGCCTTGACGGACGACTATCACCACGGCTTGCAGTTGGCGATAAAGGATCGCCCACTGCATGATTCGAACCCACCTCGGTCGTGCAGAGCGAGCACCTCACCTCCTTGGCACAACCCCTCTATCTCGTTCTCTCTCTCTCTCTCTCTCTCTCTCTCTCTCTCTCTCTCTCTCTCTCTCTCCTTCTCTCCCTCTCACCCCCTCTCTCCCCTCCATGATGGCGCACTGGGGTAGGGCGGTTGCTTTCACGACCTCGGTCCCGATGTCGTGGGTTCGGATCCTGCTGTGGGCGATCCTTTACTGCCACTGCAAGCGATGGTGATAGCTGTCAAGGCTCTTTTGTCGCTATACAAAAGGCTGTTAAATCAGCTAGTATTTAATTTAATTTTTTAATTAAACATAAAGTTAAGCTGATTGGATTAGCTGATCAAATAGCCTCATTTATGTAGCAGCAGAAGAGCTTTAGTGGTGACCACCGCCCATCTTACAGTGGGCAATAAAGGATCGCCCACTGCAGAGGTCTAACCCACGATCTGGGCCGTGATGAGCGAGCACACTTGAGACCCTTGGGCTAAGACACTGGACCGTGATAGCCGAGGAGGTAAGGTCCTCACTCTTCATGACCGAGGTCGTGGGTTTGAATCCTGCAATCCGGCGATCCTTTATTGGCAACTGCAAGGCTCTTCTGCCTCTACTCACACACGAGGCCATTAATCAGCTAATATAGTTTTTTCTAAGCACCGTTTCGTCCCCCTCCCCAACTAGTGTCTTCCAGTGTCTCGGCTTTACTCACTCTATTGCTAACATCCGTGTCTGCTTGCAAAGTGTATCCACATGCCAGTGAAGACATGACAGTTTGCACTATCCCATCTAATGCTGTGAATGCATCTGTGGAGTAGACGCATGATTTTGTGCATGCCATTTGCTGGGGTACTCACGTGTTGCCAAGTCTACTTACTGCCTTGCCTTGCCCTCTACTTAAGCATTGCTTGACTGATGTATGCTGTGGTGCCGCTTTGGATGGAATGCCTTGCGGTGAGTAGCTAGCCCACCCGGTGCTATTTGTTGTGACAATGCTTCGATTGAGCATGCCACGCTGTCGCTCCCTCCGAGCACCCTTACGTAATTGCTTGAGTCAGGCAGGAGACAGATTTGTATGGTCTTTGAGCACCCGCGATAAATACTTGCCGCGAGCAAAGAGAAATCTGATTGGTTGCACTTTGTGTCCGGAATTTCTGTAAGCAACATCAGTGGTTGAACAGGTGAAGGTCAGTCAGCCGCTAATCTTGTACGTTGAAATCGGACTTCCTCATTGAAATCGGACTTCTGTATTGACTAATGGCCTGATGGGCCAGGTGTCGACTTCCTTTTGCCTCGACATTTCCCATATCCAACCTTCGTGTCTATGTGCCTGACAGTGATCGCATGGCAAGGCCGTGCAATGAGCACGTGGGAAGCGCAGTGTCTCCATTCCTGCACAGCAAGATTTGCTGTGCAGGAATGAGAGGCTGATTCTCCTTTTTTTTATCCTCCTGTTTACCGTCCGTGTTATGGCGACCCTAGTTTTGCTGGGTCAACTCAAACACACCTCAGACGGTTCAGTGCAGTTCCTGCGATGGTAGCGGTCAGAGGAAGTGCTGCTTACTCGGTGTCTTTGCGTGCTCATGTGCGAGCACAAACGCAAGGCGTCTGTGCAAATGCACACGAGTGCGTCCATCCCGTGTCTGTGCCCACAAGCACGTTGCCACTTTGCGCTTCTCTCTCATGCGTGCATAGCTCGCCTGTGTGCGCACACAGTCACGCTCGTGGACGAATGCACGCAGAGGCGAGCACAAGCCTGCTCACATGACATGCACGCCCACGTGCGGACTTGTCTCGGCATGTCTCGAGGCTTCGAGCTGGGCTAGGATTTCACTCCCTTGCTGCTCCCATTAGACGCCTGCATGTGGCTGAGTTGCTGCTGTTTAGTGACCGCCTGTCGTGCTAGACAAATGCATCGTTACACTGCACAGCCATGCTGCAAGCCACGACTACGCTCGGCGCACCGTATGCACGGCCTGTGCTGCTACTCAGTCGGAGGTCGGAGCCAAGCGTTCGTTGCCAGCGCTTGCCTGCTACTTCTCTCCGTTATGAGCTGCTGCTGCTCACATTGCCGTGGGTGGCGCTGCGTTGTGTTCTCCACTGACTGGAGTCGCTGTGGAAGCAGCGTGCAGTCACTTGTGATTCGACCGTCCAGCTCCTTCTCTTTATCACTCATCTCCCCACCCCCCTCTCTCTCTCTCTCTCTCTCTCTCTCTCTGTCTTTTGCTTTATCCTTCCTTTCCCTCTCCCTTCTCGTCTCTCTCTCACTCTACCTGTCACTCTCTCGCACAGTGTGGGCCAGCTTTGTCCTTTGCTGCACACTGCCAACCTTATGTTCTTACTCAGTGTCTAGCATTCGACAGCCAGGTCCTATTAAAGTTTGAGGAAAGTACACTCTAGCCACTACACTTATGCAAATAGGCTCGGGAGGCTAATGTGCTTCAGTGAGAGTGGTCTCTCTCCCTCTCTCACTCTCTCTCCTTCTCTTCCTGTCCCTTTGTCTCTCGCTGTCTGTCTCTGTCTGTCTCTGTCTGTCTCTGTCTGTCTCTGTCTGTCTCTCTGTATCTGTATATGTCTATCTGTCTCTGTCTTTCTGTCTGTCTGTCTGTCTGTCTGTCTGTCTGTCTGTCTGTCTGTCTGTCTGTCTGTCTGTCTGTCTGTCTGTCTGTCTGTCTCTCTCTCTCTCTCTCTCTCTCTCTCTCTCTCTCTCTCTCTCTCTCTCTCTCTCTCTCTCTCTCTGTATCTCTCTCTCCCTCTCTCTCTGTATCTCTCTCTCCCTCCCTCTCTCTCTCTCTCTCTCTCTCTCTCACTGTCTGTCTCAGTCACTGTGTCTCAGTATCAGCCTGTGTTTTTGTATCTGTCTCCCTGCCTCTGTATCTGTATTTGAATCTGTCTTTCTGTATCCCTCTCTCCCCTTCTTTTGCTCTCTCTCTCTCTCTTTCCTCTGTATGTGTGTGTGTGTGTGTGTGTGTGTGTGTGTGTGTGTGTGTGTGTGTCTGTCTGTCTGTGTCTCTGTCGCTCTCTCCGTCTCCATCTCTCGGTATTTATGTCTTCTTCTGTATCTCTCTCTCTCTCTCTCTCTCTCTCTCTCTCTCTCTCTCTCTCTCTCTCTCTCTCTCTCTCTCTGTCTCTCTCTCTGTCTCTCTGTGTGTCTCTCTGTCTCAGTTTCTGTATTTCTCTCAGTCTCTGTTGTCCCTGTCTCTCTCAATGGGTGCGGCCTCTCTGGATTCCTGCAGCCTACCAAAACGGCCGACTTCAGTCGGTATCAGCCACTACACTGCCTGTGCAGTCGTGGAATCGCTCGAATGCTTGGTGTCGTGGGCTCGGGCCCTTCGGCATATGTAATGCGTGCGCCTGAATAGAGATTTTAAGTTCCTTTAGGTAGATGCATTATATTTTCATTACATACATTTTGTATACACGTGGCTTCCTGTAACAACAGATTATCGATAGATTCATGCAAACTGATTCTCACTTGCATAGTTGTTCCTCGACCTTCACTCGAAATGCACCAGGAGACCAAACAAACGATGTAACAATCTCGGTAAATTTTGGTTTTATGTTCGTGGGTTAGTGCATTTGTGCCTATGGACTGCTTTGACTTGCAGCTGATTGGCTTGGTCTTTATTATCTGTTGTTTGATGGCAACTGATTAATCGAGGTGGGGCGAGGCTACTGGCTCCAGTTGCACTTCTTCGAGTACCACATCAGCAAAACCAATGGCTATGTAGGGTGTGTGCAGAGGCTCTGAATAAGCTCTGTGTAGATGTGCACGGAGGCTCTAACGGAACTCTCCTGGACTGGGTGGCTGCTGTGCCCTCATTTTCAAGCAATCTTGTCCGGGTGGCCTGCTACTCAGCTGCTCTTCGGGGAGCATTCCATCTGCCCATCGATCTGCTGCGCCTGGCTGCGTAGGTTTTTTCGCTGAGGCCTGAGGGTAATTTTACTTCACCCAGCACTTCTACCCAGTCGGCCTGGCATTCAACAAGGCTGCCTCGCGAAAGGAGGAACAACAGCTACAGGCTATACAGCCGGGATCGTCTGTAGGGTTCTGCAGTGGTGCAAGCCATGAAAAGCTGTTAGTTCTAGGCTTGAGCAGGGAGTAGTCGTATGAGCAATCAGCTTTTGGCTGGGCCACTTCGTTAAATCAATTAGTTTGCTCCCCAGGTTTAAGTTGTCTTACAATGAAAGCAGCAGCAGAAGTGGCTGCAGAAGTAGCAGCTTAGGCAGTATTTGCAGTAGCAGCAGTAGAGGCAGGAGTGGCAGAGGCAGGGAGCTTGTGACGAGCACTGTGTGTGGGACTGTGCTTCCTTGCAGCAGCAGATAGTGAGTTCATTGCCGTGGGCCTGTAGCCAGCCCACTGCTGTGAGAGAGGGAGAAATGAACCGATTTCTTTATTATTTATTACCTCCTCTTGCCTCCTTCTTGACTTGACGTTCGAGTCTCCTTTGCACTCTCTTTGCACAAGTCGTGAGACGACCAACCGATTCAGCAGCTGTGTGCAGATGTGACTTGCAACTGCTGCTTGCTGTGACACTTTTGAATTGCCATTTTGAATTCACTTTGGCATAGCAGAAGTTCATTTCTCGTGCAGTCGTTTGAGCCGAACTACATTTCTAACCCTCTTTGGCCTCTCTATGTGTCTGTGCTCGGCTGGTACTTGCTTTGGGTTGTCCTTTGACCTTTAACACGGTGCCATTAGTCGGTCAGTGAGATGCACGATGAGCCGTGATGGCACACTAGGTAAGGCGATTGCTTTCACGTCCTCGGTCCCGAGGTCGTGGGATTGTTTCCTGCGGTGGGCGATCCTTTATCGTCACTGCAAGCAGTGCTGATAGCCGTAAAGGCTCTTCTGTCGCTATGCAAAAGAGGCTGTTCAATCAGCTAGGATTTATTTCATGAGCTTCTACTGCTTCTGCTCCTGCTTCTCTGCCATGCTGCTGCTGCTGCTGCTGCTGCTGCTGCTGCTGCTGCTGCTGCTGCTGCTGCTGCTGCTGCTGCTGCTGCTCTGCCATTCTGCAGCTGCTGCCACTGCTGCTGCTGCTCCACTATGCTGCTACTGCTGCTCCACTATGCTGCTGCCATGCCGATGCTGCAGCCAATGACTTGCTGCTGCCAGCGCTGCCTCTCACCTTGCTGGCTACTTGGCGACTACTGTGTGGTCTATCTAATATAAATGTTAGGTTCATGTTTTTGAACGTAAGGCCCAACCTGGACTTCTCTACCACTAGTGTGCAGACTCTCTGGGCAAAGCGCCGAGATGGTTTGGGCCAGTGGTCAAGGTGCTAACCCCGAACAAAGTTTGGCCGAGGTCGTGGACTCGAGCCCCGTGGCATGAACGTGAAGCGCCTGAATAGAGATTAAGTTCTCTTATGGAGCTATCCAGATGAATTATATATTTTATATAGAGCGATCACCCCATTGCATGTGAATCCCCAGTACCAGGTTGGGGAACACCCAGATAGGACTGCCCTATGTCCTGTGGAAAGTTACTGGCACCTTGTTACTTGGCTTGCTAAAATATTAATATAAGCCGAGTTCTTCATCGTGCTACTCTGAAATGACGTCATTGTTCAGCGGTCGGTCCCACCTGTTGGCATTGATTGCTGCAGCAGCAGGTGGCCTTTTTATCGGCTGGCTGCTCTGCCTGGTTCGCACTGCCCATCCTGTGGCCAGACAGGCCATCTATGATTGAGCATGCTGCTATGCCACAACCTCGATTTAGTTTTTTCAATGGGCTACCACTTATGTCTGCCTGCTTGCTTGTGTCGTGGATTCTAGACTGTGAGGCCGTAGGTTCAATCCTGCTGGTTGCGACATTTTTCTCAGTTTACTTGGCAGGTCAGCCATAGCCGGACTGTCCACGGCCGCACCTGTGTGTGACTGTGCCTGGGTGGAGGTGGAGCCACGATAGTGGAGCCCATGAACTGCCACCACTGCCACTGCCACGGGATCTTTGCCCATGCAGTGAGGCCCTGACGATTACCTTTTTTTGCAAATAGGGGTGATGGCATTTCGTACCCTGCCCCGGCACGTGATTTCTCTGCTAGTCCGCTGCGTGTGCTTGCATGATGTCTCGGCATTGGGCAAAGATTCCCCTCGTGTCAATGATGCCTTCTATACCAGATACCGTTGATTGGTTTTTCCCCGAGGAACCGCTAGTTAGCTGCTTCGTTAGATCGATTTGGTAACGCTGTGCTTTTGAATGGTCGCATCCTGTACAGTTCGGAAATGAGTCCCGCAGCTCCTGGTCAGTGAGGCAGCACCTGGCTCTGGGGCTCTAGATACGCATGCCCAGACGTGTACGCCGGAATCAGTCCCCGGCATCACCGGCATGTGGCTCACTCTGCCGTGTAGCCAGCTGTTCATCGTATTCAGCCTGGCTTGCTTAGCTACTGAGCTATCTGCTGGTGACCAGGGGCCGAGCTATGAAAGCCAGCGCGGCTCACTGCTCCCAGCTTAGCAGCTTTCGATTCCGTGTGTCGTGGCAGCGAGCCGACTTCAGTAGGTGGCATGTGGTGTCGCCTAAAGCTGCGTTTAAGCCGGGTTTACACGGCGAGTCTTGCTTCCTGCCTGCTTCTCCTGTTCTACTAGAGTCATCGGTGTGCATGTCACCAATACTGCGAGGGGCGGTCCAAGACTTAGGGAGGACTTAGCGTCTCAGCAGCCAATCGCGGTTCTATTTTTTGGCCAAGACTCAGGCAAGACGACATGGCAACCGAGCAAGCGTGGGCACCGGCAGAGGGCACGCCCTCTTCATTGCCTTGAAAGGCGTGGCTGGCTACTTGACCGGCTATGCATACGCATGCGAGAGAGCTCCCTGCTTAAGGGAAACTGGGAGCTCGGCATGCAAGAATCCTTTTATGAGATGGGAAGCGATAATGGCAGTAGTGGAAGGTAATAATTTCCCGGAAGATGCCTTACGGAGGACCATTTCCTACCTTCCCAACGAAGCTAATTTTCTCATGATCACTCAAGGGGTGGGCGGAGCGAGTAGGAAGCCCGACTTGGAGGACCGTAGCAGGAGGCAGAAGCAAGACTCCCTGAGTAAATGAGGCTTTAGTCTCCTTGGCTCTTAGGAAGCATGCAAGGCCGGATACTGTGAGTAAAAACAATTCATTTATATAGCGCCCTAAGAGAACTTAATCTCTATCCGAGCGCTTTACGTATGCCGCAGTGCTCGAACCCACGACCAGGGTCGCTAAAGGCAAGCATATTACCTCCTGGGCCAAACCACAGTGGCCTGCATTTGCACTCTACCTTGCTCTCTCTCTCTCTCTCTCTCTCTCTCTCTCTCTCTCTCTCTCTCTCTCTCTCTCTCTCTCTCTCTCTCTCTCTCTCTCCCCTCTCTCTCTCTCTCTCTCTCTCTCTCTCTCTCTCTCTCTCTCTCTCTCTCTCTCTCTCTCTCTCTCTCTCTCTCTCTCTCTTTCTCTCTCAGAAGAACTCTTTTTGGCCCCCTTTGACTAATCTATAAGCGACCTCAGTGGCAGATGCTGCCCGGTAGCTCACTGACTACCGACTTCACAGCTGCCGACTTCCTTGGGTGCCTTCCGGTGGGTTGTGCTTGGCAACGTTTTTCTTGCCACGCCTTTGTCGTTGGAATTGTCTCCCGATGCCCGTCTATGGTGTACTCTGTCTGCTGTCGTGCACAAACCAAGTCTGCCCGGTTGCTCAGATGGTCAGCAGCATCAGGCATCTCTCTCATCGGCGCCCCCATCGGCCTAGCAGTGCTGGGTTTGCTCGGTAGTTTGTCCTATACGCTGCCGCCGTGGATGCCGACCGCGAGTCAATGGTGCTTTGACTGGGCAGCTGCTCCGAAGTGGCAGCTATACTTGAAGTGCATCGCTATTTCGATGAGTCTTCGAACAGGCTCCGACCTTGGCTCACATGCCTGGTCCACCGATAGAGCTCTTAAACTGACAGGCTTCAATGTCTGTCCCGGAGAGGGGATGCTCCCAGCCGTCTTGTCCTACCGGCGGCGGCTCATTCGATGCGCTAGTGCGCATAGTGCGCATCGAATTGGCCGCCTCTCAGTTTTGCAATCACTGCTCACGTGGCAGCTCCTGATCCCGATGATGTAGGTCGGCCTGTATCGCTTGTCCTGATGCTGCTCTTCTTCTTTCTAATCACCGTCCCAGTCCGGCATCGTGTCTCCTTTCTCGGCTGCACTCCCAGTCCATTCGAGTTAGTTTGCTAGTGAGGCATCAGTCGTAGCCGAAGCAGTGTCTGGAAATCTTAGGTGTGGGCGGGGGCGGGGCAGAGCGTGCCTACTGCCGGTCGAGCTGCTGGCAAGATGACCTCATATCCGGTCAGCCAGCTCTTAGTTGATTTTTGCAAGACAGTCTTTGCTGCCTCATCGCATTACTGAGAAGTGCTGGGAGGTTTTTTCTTTTACCAAGTAACGGATGCTCCTTTTGCAGCCAGCCTGAGTGTTGTGCCGGTATTCTCCCCCTCCCACATGGTGGGGCAGCTGTAGAATCGCCCCTGGCTTATTACTCGTACCGAAGGCAGCCGTGCTTTGCTTCGAGCCCCCTCTTTCAATGACTGTGGCCTGTGAAGGGGCTGGGTCTTCGACCTCTCGGGGCAGCGGGCTGTGAACCACTCGGGGTGGGGGTGGAGAAGGGGGGCTTTGGCTGTCAGATTCAAGGCTTTGGGATGTGAACCCTCCACACCCCCTCCAGGGCTGAGGTGTCGAGGTCTCCTGAGGCTACTTGGTTTGAACCCCTCTAACCCATGCAGCTGCAGGGGGGTGGGGTGAAGCCTCCCTCCTCTGGGGGCCACTGAGCCACGAGCAGCAAGGAGGGCTGCTGTATGGGATACATCCTTTGCAGTGCAAAGTGCCTAGAAAATTATTCGGTTCTCTTAGGGTGCTTTACAAATGCTTGTGAACAGCTTGCCGGCTGTGAGCTGCCGGTGCTGTTTATGTCTCTTTGTTTCTGTGTTGCTATGACTTGTCTGCCTTTACATGGGCCTGCATGGAGAAGCAGCAGGGCCATGTTATGCAGCAAAAACTGGTAAGAATATAGCGACATACCGTAAAAGTGCTGTGCTGGTCTGGTCTTGACAGCAATGAAATACTCCTAGCTTTATGGGTTTTGCTCACTTCCTGTCCCATTTTCACTAATTTGAGCCTCTCCAATCTTGGTGCAGCACAACCATTTCTAGCCATTTAGTATCGAGCTGATTTTGACACGTGCTGTTTATCGTACAACTAGCATGCTACTTCCATCTCTTTTTCCTGTCTTCATTAGCATCAGGCATTCTAGTATTCTAAATAATGAGCCACTCAGAATTGTGGCTGCCGGCTGTACAGCAACTGTACTTATTATTATTATTACTTTGCTGGCCCCATTGAAGCTTTAATTAATTGGTCGGAACTGGACAAGTCTGGTGACTGCCCCAAGAAAGTTTTGTTCTTGCTAATTCCCCTTGTGAGGTAGGACAACCAATCAAGAGCATATATAAAAATATATATATAATTCATTTATATAGTGCCCCAAGAGAACTTGATCTTTATTCAGGCGCTTCACATATACCTCTGGGCTCGAGCCCACGACCTCAGTCAGACCTTGGTCGAGGCGAGCACCTTAACCGCTAGACCAAGAGTAAGGCAGAAAGGATGTAAAAAATGCATTAATTTGTCAAACATAACCATGGGTAGTCAACCGACCTGTCGTCTGCAGAGACCTTCAAGTATGAGGTACCTCAGGGCTCGGTCTCAGGCATTCTTCTTTTTACTATCTATGCTACCTCGTTGGCCAATGCCATCGTCAAACATAATCTGGGCTTCCATCGCCAAACACAATCCGGGCTTCCATCGCCAACCACAATCCGGGCTTCCATCGCCAACCACAATCCGGGCTTCCATCGCCAACCACAATCCGGGCTTCCATCTTCGCCAGTGGCTCTCACCTCTGCCTATCATTTGACCTTTGCAGTCTTGCTCTGCATCCGACTCACCCCCTTCTAGCCTAAATCAAGGGCGTTGGCACTTGGATGGCCAATAACTTATTGAAGCTTAACGACACCGACACCAACCTTATAGTCACTGGGCAAGCCTGGTGTCACTCTAATGATGTTGGAGGACCATAACCTCAAGATTGGTTTATCTAGCATCATACTCGTGAAGACTGCCGTAATCTGGACATGTGGTTTCAAAACAGCTTGCCATTGGATGCGCATGCGCATTGCCTTGACGGTCAAGTCGGCCTCCATACAGCTGAGGAACATAGCCCAAATAATTGCCTGCTGCTTAAACTGGTTAACGCCTTCCGCACGACAGCCAAACTGGTTAACGCCTTCACGAGCCGGTTTGGCCCAGTGGTCAAGGGGTGTACCTTCAACGACCGAGGTCAGGGTGAATGTATTTGATGACCGAGCTCGTGGGCTCGAACCCCGTGGCATTTGTGAAGCACATAAATGGAGATTAAGTTCTCTAAAGGTGCTATGCACAGTTTCATATAGTTAACTGCAATTCCACTTACTGAGGACTCTCGACCTGTGCCCCTAATCATCTGCAACTGTTGCACAACTCACCGGCTCGGCTGGCCTGTCATCAATGGCATGCAGCCAAATGTCACCACTTCGGTCTGAGCTTTCCTGTTTCCCTCTCAAGCTTAAAATCATCTTCAAGATCCTCTCTGTGACTGGCAGTTGCTTATACTGCTTGCCCTCCTAGCCTAGACTCTCCTTCACCTCCTTGCTCATCCAGTGTGCCGTGGCACCACCTGCTCCTCGGCTTGTAGTCGTCTCACCCTTTACTTAACTGAATTGAAATATTTTGGTGATCTGATCTTCAGTCCATATGCACTAAAAGTCTGTTACTAGCTTCCGACATCTTACACTGCCTGCTTTGACCGTGGCATCATTTAGGTCTCCCGCTAAAGATGCTGCATCCGTTAAGCTCAGCCTACCTGACACCAGTTTTTGTTCCTGCATGCTTCACTTGCTCGCCTGGGCTTGCGTGCTTATGGTTCAGTGCTCGATACCTAGAAGCAAGGAGGCTCCTGCTAATCAGCTGCCCTGACTGCAATTGCTGAGCCAAAGAGGCCTGGCAGGTGGCAGTTGTCCCCCCATTAGTCTAGCCAGGTGCCACCTGGTGCAAACCAACATCTGTCATCTCTAAAGCCGAGCTATGAAGTGGTCCTGTCTTGCTTCTCTCCTGCTTGGGAGCTGCCAAAAATTGGTCCTGCTTGGTAAACTACAGGCTATTTAACGACAAGCTATTTTTTTGGCACCACACGGTGGTCCTGCTTGGGACCTGCCAAAATAGCTTGTAGTTTGACATTTCCTAAGCGGCAGATATGAGATACCACACAGAGCACCGAAGCGGGCTCAAAGACTCAGTCTATTCGCACGGACACTGCAGTGGGCACATTACTCCCTGGGCCTTTGCCGCCAGTAACTCATATATCACTGCCATAAATCAGCCCATAAACCAACGACAGTGTCATAATCTCAAAATACCCACACTGCTTGTGTCGTGCTCCGCTCTTCATTCTCGAAGGAAGTTTTTTATACGGTCAATTTGTCTTAGGTCTCTCCTCCTACTAGCTTCACCTCCGGAGTGAAAGTCTTGGGAAAGTTCCTTTCGTTTGAGAGGTAGGAAATGCCCCGCTTCTCGATGTTCCTCGTGAATTTATACCTTCCATAATTACCTTTTTGCCCTGCACCTTCTGAACTGATTCCTACCTCACCTACTCTCGCTGTGCGACAGCGGCGTGTAGGGTATCGAATGTCTGTAGTTTATACCGATGAAGCACTCCTGCGGGAGAGCCACGGTAGCATCGGTCACGGATGATTGCATCAGACCGCCTGGTTACCCCCTCAATAAAGCACTGTGAGCCCATCTGATGTTGACTGGCTCTGGCTTAGAACAAGAGGGGGGGGGGGTTCAGCTGATTTAAGTCTCATTTAATTAAAGCAAGAAAGTCCGGCCTTCCCTCTGGCATGCGGCAAGATGGCGCACTTGCATCACATTGCAGTATGGTGCAGCGGTGTCATCCGTGACCAGTACTTCCGGAAGTGGCATGTCATAGACGTGTAATGTACATCGACTGAGCGAAGCAAGTCTGTGAGCTGCTAGTAGTGGCAGAAGAGCCTTAACGGCTACCCTGACGACTTGCAGCCGGCAATAAAGGATCGCCCACCGAAGAACCCTTGACCTTGGTCCATAAAGAGTGCGCCCCCTTACCTCTGCCCCCTACCCCCTGCTGTCCGAGGTTAGCTAGCTTGTCTGGGTTGCTCAGAGGCAATGCTGCATCTTCTCAGCCCCTCCACTCTCTGTCGTCGCCAGGCACCAGGCCACAGCTGGCTGGCTGACCTGACCTGTGGCAACGGTGCTGTGCTGGCAGCGTATGTATCGGGCGTCTGGGCGAATTGTTTCGAATGCATTCGCTCGGAATTTTAACGTTGCTCCTCCAGGTGAACTTCTCTGCTCACCCCCGTGGTGCCTCTCGGTCCAGCAGGGCTGCTTGCCCGAAAGCCTCTGCTTCAAGCTGGTGCCCAGACCAGCTGCTGCTGCTGCTGCTTCTGGAGTGGCCAGGGTGGAGGCTGTTTTAATGGGCATTAAATGCTAGGCTCATCAAGCTCCCTGGCCAAGGTAAACTTAGATCACGGCCGGCTTTCCTGAAGCTGTCTCCTTACCTTACACACATGCACCACGGGCCAGCCGACTGGCAGGTGGAGGCAGCAGGAGCAGCAGTACTGACGAAATGTGCAACAGGAGGGGAGATGCAGGCATGTGGACTTCCGGTGCGTCTCTCTTCCGAGAAGCCTGCCTGTGCTGACCGAAGTGGCTGTCGCCAGCATATCCGTGGGCACAGCAGCACCAAAAGCGCTCGGCCACTGAAAAGCTGCCACATTGCTATGTACGAATCGGCCCTCTCTGTGTGAGTGACATCATCCTTGCCCTACCGTGCTGTCCAGCATAGGAAATGCTCCTTCAGAAAGGAGCAGGTAACTGCTGTGCAGTTCTGCAGTGCCCCCCCCACCACACACGGCACTAGTGCAATTCTCAGAAGAAACTAGTAGGCAAATGCATTGTGGTCATCTGCAAAGTTTACTTCCGGGACCCGATCATAGATCTGCTGTGCTAGCTCTAATCGCACATGACTTGGTGTAGAAAATAAGGTTTTTCGAGTTGCATTAGCGATGGTAGTGTGGGAATACTTTAAATGGCTCGATCCGAGTCAGGGGGATCGCAAGGTTTGTGTCCTGGCCTGTTATACCGAGTTAGCACTTACCTAGTCACCAAGTAGTCGCCTTTGAGTTCTGCCATGGGCAGCAAGCATGCCGTTGTATTGAACGAGTGGACAACTATCGTGGCCCTAGGGATGTTTCATGTTTCAGTTATATCTGTGACTTGTATTGCCCTTCCTGTAGAGGATTGAGTATATACGCTTGTCTGCGTGTACACACTCCTACTGTGTGCACAAGCTCTAGTGCTAGTGCACAAATGTGCTGCAAGCGCACACATTCTTCGAAGCCTTTGAGAGGGACCAGAAAGAATTAACAAATCAGCTTACGCCTAACGGCCTGCACCCAGTGCAGTCAACACGCATGCAAAACGGGTGCTGTTTGATTCGTCTGCACTACACAGCCAGCTTATGGCCATGGTGGCTTAGCTATTGAGTCGGCTTCCAAATACTTCATATGCAGTCTGGTTTGTCATCTCATCTGCATCCTGCTTTGTCATCACTGCTACTTGAAAGTGTTGCATCGTTGAACTGCCCTGTATCATCGGGAAGCCGATTTGAAATGTATTGATTGATGCCATTCACCCGGCCGATACAGGTCGGTGAACACTGCCTGTTGACTCGAACTATACATTCCTGAAGCACTTACTCACACAGCAGACAGAGCGAATGATAGGTAATAACCATCATCATCATAGCGCATTGTTCATAGCTTCCTAAGAGAACTACATCTCTTGCAAGGCATTGCAGTTAGGCTTGAAGGGAAGCGTATCGACCGATTAGTGATAATTGCATGCTCGATTGCAGCATGCATGAGCACGTGGATGAATAACTGTGAGGGAAAAGGGTTTTTATAGTTTAAAGTAAAGTCTCTTAGTCAATTTAGAGGTGTCGTGACGTCAGTCAGAGAGAGCTCACGTGTTTAGGTGTATAGAAGCTGTAGCTACGGTCCCCAGAGGATTTTGAGGTTAGGTAGAGGAACAACTAAACGGTGTGTGTTAGATGAGGGGGTGGCATGAGTGCCCGGCAGCCATGGTGAGTAATCCGAAGCAAGAGAATGAAGGTGCCACAAAGTGAGTAAAATGGCATGAAGTGGATAGGGAGCTGCATGATGGTCCTGAATTGCACATTTGAGTCTAAAGGCTCTCATTACTGACTAGCTAAGCATTCGTAGAGCTTGGTTAGCTTTCTGAAAATGGTGATAACAAAACTAAGTGGCTATTTATTAGCCTTCTGTAATTGAGGATCGGATGGTCATGACTGCATCGTCTGCAAAGGCAAACTAACCCTCTCAATTGATAATCTATGCAGTGTTTGTATGTGATTTTTTGTTTAGATCTGTATGGGTAGATGTATCTGAGATGCAAGCGGTCCCTTTGCAGCAAATGTAAAGCGCCTAGAAAGAGATTGAGTTCTCTGAGTGCGCTTTATCAAGTGCATTATTATTATTATTATTATTATTACTATTAAGCGGTTCAGTCACTTTGCAGCTGAACTGTAGTTTGGTTTTCGGAACTTGTACCATTTACTTACAGAAAGTCTATGTAAGTATTGCTCTGGCATGTGAAAGTATGTAGCACGTTTGAACAAAAATGTCTTAACGGTGTCGGACCTTGGTGGGATATCCCAGACTCTTAAACAAATTATTGCAAAGTAGCTTGTAGCAAACATTGAAAACGTTGAAATTTCAGAAAAATTACAGTTTGGGTTCAAGTGGCAGCACTCCACTGAAACTGCTCTCCTCCGTGTAACCAACGACATCCTATGCAGCAACGATCACGGAAATGCCACTGCCCTAGTGATGCTATATTTGTCAACTGCCTTTGACACCATTGTCCATGACGTCCTACTTGTACAATTGAGAACAACAATCAGTCTGGCAGGCGAGGCTCAGGCGTTGTATAAATCATACTTGTGCGATCGTGTTCAACCCGTGTCGTGAGGGGGTCAGGCCTCATGTACCAGACCAGTCACCTGTAGAGTCCCTCAAGGGCCCAATCTTGGTCCCTTACTGTTCTTCATTTATAATCAACCTCTTAGAAAGAGATTGAGGCCCATGGAATAGGATAGCACTTTTATGCTGACGATACTCAGCTGTATTTGTCATTCAAACCGTCAGAATCTGCTGCAGTAACTGATAAACTGAATGCTTGCCTTGCCGTCATTCGATCACGGATGTCGGAAAATTTCTTGAAACTAAATGACGAGAAAATCAAACTGCTGCTCATAGGACACCCCAAGCATGTGGCTGGGCTAGAAGGCTTTATTCTACTAATAGGTGGTGCTGTTGTGCGACCATCACTGTCTGCTCAGAATTTAGGTGTCGTCTTCGATAGCTGCCTAAATTTCGAAAGCTTCATTAAGAAGACTGACTGCTTCCATAGCTAGCCATCGCGTCCCATCTCTGTTTAAGATTAGGATCTGTCTTTCACGGTGGCTTGCAAAGAATTTAACTAGCCCCCCAGTTCTGTCTTGGCTAGATTATTGTAATTCCCTTTTGGCTGGGCTACCGAAAAAGCCACTAGGCCACTGCAGCTTGCGATGAATATGACTGCCAGGCTAGTTTGCAAATCCCAGAGGTTTGACCACGTGTCTCCTTTGCTAAAAGAGCTAGGATGGCTGCCCATTGATCAACAGATAGAGAGCAAAGTGCTTATGCTGACCCACAAGGTCTGCCACGGTTTGGCTCCTTCATGGCAAGCCAAACTGCTTAGAGTGATTTTGATTAGACTTGCCATGTACCATGTCCAAAAGCAAGTTCCAGTTTTAGCTCCAATGAGTTAGTGTGCAGAGCACGGGCCGGAAATTGCCGATGTAAATACCATCATTTGCCGTGATGATGTTTGTGCGTGTGCACACGGTGCTGATCTAACAATCTACACACCAGGAGTCAAGATAGAACTTAAAATTCTAAAGTGTTCTGCCATGGCTAGGCCTGCAAAATGCCATCAGTACACAGACACAGACACAGACACACACACACACACACACACACACACACACACACACACACACACACACACACACACACACACACACACACACACACACACACACACACACACACACACACACACAAATATATATATATATATATATGCATATCTGGTAATGTATAGTATAAGTCGTTCGTGCAAGCATATTGTTGGGGTTTACTATTGCATGCCATCTCCTTAGTTTGCCTACTCGATACAAAAGCACTCAAAATAAGCACTCAGTCGTCTATGAAAATTCTTTCGTCTTCTAATGTAGCCACGATTTTCTAAGGATGGTTTGTAGTAGCGCCATTTAGCTAAATGAATATGGCAAGCTGTAGCTGTATCTGTCTGGTAACCTTGTTTCGATATTAACATTCTAGCGACTGTTTAGATGCTCCCTCACCAGATTTGATCAAGGTTTGCTGCAATTATTTTGGGCTTGCTATGTGCAGTCGCAGACCGAAGGTTTGAAACTATGAAAGATGTCGATGGTGCCGTGAGGACGAGAAACCATGCAACCACATTTTTCGATAAGCTAGTGATGAAGTTCACACAATACATTTGTATATTGCCCGCAGAGAACTTAATTTCTCTCTAGGCACTTTGCATTTGCTGCAAAGGAAGCACGATCGAATGGTTAGTGGTAGCATGCTCAAAGACAACCAGCATAACATGATTAGATGTGGTGTGCACAGCGTCAGCATGCAATTATGGTTAGTGGCAGCCCAACGTCTAGAAATGCACTTACATCGTACTGGCTTCCAAACTAGAGCTGTCACTCGGGATGTGGCTATTTAGTCCAATATGTCGAAGACATAAGTATGAAAGATCCATAATTCATGAAAACATTGCATAAGTAAGACCACAAGCAAGATGTACCTACCAGTCGACTCAAGCTGTGTGAGCAAGGCAGTGTGTACGATGCTTAACTTCGTGGTAGTAGATCTGAGAGATAGGCTGGAGCCAAAGAATGAAGTGACCTAAAAGTGAGCGACAAAACCTTGAAGTCTTGAAGTTGCTTGACTGGTAGCGAGTGCAGGTTGGCGAGAAGTGGTGTGATGTGGCAACTGCGACCCTCACGACAGACAAGTCTAGCTGCAGAGTTTTGCACCAAATGTAAGCTACTGATTGCACAGGCCGGTAGATCAGCAACAGCGAGTTACAGATTTCGAGACGGTATGTCATGGACCAATTTAGATGCAGTATCCCTGTCTAAGTGGGTCCGAATTTTAGCGATGTTTTGTAGCTGAACGTAGGCAGACTTGACTGTGAAGCTGATTTTGTCTCTAATGAAAGGTCACTTTAGAACAAGACATAAACTTCGTGTAGATTCAATAGGAGATGTGCTGGCAGTCGATTTTGAGCATTCTGTTTTCCAATTTCCGAATCACACTTGGCTTGCCCATAACTAGTAAGTTGGTTTTATCATCATTCAATTTAAGAAACTTTGATGCCCTCCATGTGCAGATGTCATCAATACATGCAGCAAGGGAGCTGAGAGACTTCGGAGTGCTGGAGGGAGAAAGAGAAAGTGAGAAGCACAGCTGATTCACAAGGGCAGTCGAGGTAGTGAGTAGCATGGAAGTAGCAGCTCAGGATGGCTGGGAAGGATGTGCCATAATGGGCAGCAGGAGAGTCAATGTAGCTGCGTAAGAATTGGGGGAGTGAGTTCCACAGTTCAGGACCTGCAGCGCAAAAGCTTCTGTCACTAACGATCTTTATGCAAAAGAATGGAACAGCTAATTTATTGTCCATGGAGATCCTAAGGGTACGACGATGTTGAAATTGGTGCAGCAGTTAAGCTATTTATGAAGGAGGCAGGCCGCAGCGAGCCTCGTGGTTCATCATAAGAACTTTGCTCGGTATATATCTATATAGCAAAGATTTCCGAGCGTCTGCTCATGCTAGCACGTGTTATTGTGTAGTTTCTAGCATTCACGTTGTAGTACTACTTACATGTGTGCTGTGCTGCCTAAGTGCATCATATAATGCCTAGATAGAGATTTTATTATCTTTGGGTGCTATATAAATGTCTTATTATTATGTTTGTGTAGACGCAAAGAATGGGTATTTCCATTTTGATTTTGACAGCTGTTCTCATGTTGTACTTGGGAAAGTAAACTAAATTCAAGGTTGACTGATTCAACTTCCTTTATTTATCTAGCTTAGACAAGCCTTTGCTGCTATCACCCTGCTTGTAGCAGGCAATAAAGAATCATCTGCTGCAGGACTCAAGCCGACTCCAGCCTGGCTCATTAAGGGTGAGCACCTTACCCTTAGGCTTAGAGCCAGGAGAAGTCGTGCCTCACAACCTCAACAAGTTTTCTCTGCAAATGAAATCGTGAAAGTGTGTGCACAAAAATACGTATTCAGCAATATAAAATCTTGAATCGGCATAATGGAAACTCGAATTTAAGGTGGTAACCTTGGTTTTCAATTCACGACACTTATGTGATGGATACGTACCGGTGTGACTGTGCACGGATATGGTGTGTATGTTCGAAGTGTGAATGATAAAAAATCTGGATTCTCTGCATTTTTTCAAAAACAGTTAAATAGGCCATTTAAGCAAGTAGCAATGGTGAATTTCTTCTGGAGCCAACCGAAAATAAACCAATAATGTGTGACCTTCGAAAAGGAGACAACAGGGAAAGTAAAAATAGGGGAAGATCAGAGGCAAGAAACTCACTCTTCAACTCGCCCCATTTGCTCCTTGGCTCTAAAATTATTAGCAAACTCGCTGCTGCTTTGCCCCAGTGGTTAAGGTGCTCTCGCCACGACCAAGGCCTAGCCGAGGTCGTGGGCTCAAGCCCCGTGGCTTATGTGAAGCGCCTGAATGGAGATTCAGTTCCCTTAGGGCGCTATACAGATAAATTATGTGTCTAATTTATTTTATGAATTAACAGTAATTGCTCTGGTAGAATATTCTGAATAGTAGCCATTCGATTGTGGTTCCTTTGTAGCAAAATGTAAAGTGCCTAGACAGAGATTTGAGTTCTCTGAGGGCGCTATATCAAATGCGTTATTATCATTATTATCATTCCATTATTATTATTAATGGTCGTCAGACACTTTTGCTTAATGATTGACTGATTTGTAAAGCCTTTGCGAATAGTAGTTGCCAAGGACAGGTGATCCGTAAGGGCGCACTAGGTAAGGTGATTGCTTTTCATGACCTTGGTCCTGAGGTCGTGGGTTTGAATCCTGCATTGGGCGATCCTTTAATGCCGCTGCAAGCGGTGGCGAAAGCCGTAAATGCTCTATTGTCGCTATATAAAAGAGGCTGTTGAATCAGCTACTATTGTTTAGTTTAGTCGCCAAGGACAGTAGTTGCCAAGGACAGTGGTTTCTAAGGGGTAGCCCAGGTGCTAAAGGGCAGAAAAGAGTGATCAAAATGGCCCCGGATTGATGCTAGCTTGTCTTTTTGTTTCTAGTTGCATGGTTTTTGTCGGAATGTTGGATTGTGGGTACTTTTCGTTGTGGAATAAATCTTTGTTTTGCCTGTCGAGCATAGAGATAAATAAATAAAATGAATATTAGCTGATTGAACAGCCTCACCTATCGGCATAAGAGCCTTAACTTCTATCACCACTGCTTGCAGTTGGCAAAAAAGGATCCCCCACTGCGTGATTCGAACCCACGACCTTGGTGGTGAAGAGCAAGATTGCCGTCTTTTGTGGGCTTGCCCGCCTTCTAGTGTTGCAATGCAAAGCCTAGCTTCAAATCCCATGCCCGACCCTGGAGAAGCAAGCATTGACAGCCAGCTAATAGCCGACTCGCCGAACCTGTTCTTGGAGAGAGCTCCTGGGCAGAGCAGCTCGGTAGGCAGAAGACATAACTTCTTCTTGAGATGGCCGATCACAGCAGTTAGGTTGTCGAACGCTGAGCATCGAAGATGCCTAGGTAGCCTGCATGTAGGCTTGAGCAAGGCTGGGTCGATAAGAGGGAGCCGGACCGTTGGGATTCGTGTTCTATTGAGTCTTGAATTGAATTGTCTGCGCGACTGCAAGCCGTTGACGGTTCTTCGGCAACTTTTCGAACTAACAACCATTCCATGTCAAGCTGCATTTGTTCGGCAAGTCGGACTGCCCCACTTGAGAAGGGTCTATAGCACCACCAACGAATTTTCGGGTGACAAGCCGAGGAGCAAATTGCAGCGATCCAAGTTTGAAGTAATCAGAGCTTGAACCTGCAATTCCATCGGCATAAGCGCCTACCAGTCCCTGATAGCTGCCTGGTAGTATGAAGCAAGGGCCACAGAGTGGGTTGCATTTCCTATGAAGCGATCAAAAGTATGCTGGTATAAACAGGTCCGAGGTTCCTGGTGGTGAATCTGGAATGTGCAATTATGCGATCACCTGATGCAGAGTCAGAAGACTTTAACTTTGGCAGTCAGCCTAGGACTGCTTATCGACACAAATGCTGTTTTGTCTTCTTAGTTTTCTTTAGTCTTTTGCTGTTTTGTCTTCTTTAGTTTTACAGTTGGGAACGAAAATGAGACCAACATCGGGGGGGGGGGACCCGTTTCTTGCTTGTGTAGTTGCGAAAAGCTGTGCTGGCACATGCGACCCCATGAGTCTGCTCGGTGAGGTACTATTGTAACCCTGTGCTGGATTGGGCTGCCGCAGAGTGAAAGCCGGCTACCCTAGCGACTCCAACAATAACATGGGTAGGGGTGCCGTGCACAGGGTCAGCATGCAAGTATGGTCAGTGGCAGCATGCACAGTGTCAGTTCGCATAAGCGAACAAAGGCATCGGCTTTTATGCAGCCTTGGCCATAGATTAACGAATAATCGATGGTGCCACTAACCACACTTGCATGCTGACCCTGTGCTTGTCGTCTCTAACCATGTTATTCTTGTTGTTTATTGGGCATGCTACCACTAGCCATTCGGTCCTGCTTCCTTTGCAGCAAATTTAAAGCACCTATAAAGAGATTGTGTTCTCGAAGGGCGCTGTACCAAATGTATTATTGTTATTACGTTCCTAGCCATTGCAATTCAGGAACCGCAAAAAAATGAGCTTCCAACATAATCTGGCTGATTTAGCTCGCCACCGGTACAGAGGCAACCAAAAGGACTAAAGATTTACCTGAGAAATTTTTCAATAGCCTGCTTTACAGCTACGAGTACAGGACAGAAAATATCCTGTAGCGAGCCAGTGGGAGACACGTGGAAGCCCATGAGTTCAAGCTGGCGCTAAAGGTGACCCAGGGAGACTAATTTGCCTATGCAATGGCTTACGTGACACTTGGGGTAGGGCTTTCGTGCACACTGTTCTCAGAGGCTATCAACGAATGAAGAAAACAGCTTCCAGCATAGAATAAATTTGATAAACCATATGAGTTACGAATGCTGAGTATCTTTGCATGGGAAAATTCTACTTCGCTTTGTCTAACGAATTTCTAAGCTTATAGAACGGGTAGGCATGTAGAGAGGATGCATATATAGGGTTTCGCCTGTAGTCGTGGTCCCACGAGTTCTCTCCTCCCCTGTCACTAAAGTGAGCCGGATCTACATAATAATAATAATAATGCACTTGATAAAGCACCCTCAGAGAACGGAATCTCTTTCTAGGCACTTTACATTTGCTGCAAAGGGAAACGCGATTGAATGGTGAGTAATATCATGCTTGATAAACAAAATGAATAACATGGTTAGGGGTGACATGTACAGGGTCAACATGCAAGTGAGGTTAGTGGCAGCATGCAGTGTCAGCACACATAAGCACATAAAGAACGAATCACGGGGACTCACTAAATGCTGTTCTAAATAGGTGTCTTTAAGTTCTTTTTAAATGTTGTCAAGTCAGTGGATGTTGTGAGACAAGTCGGGAGTTCCAGGCTTTGGGAGCATACGAACTAAATGCATGGTCTCCAAAGGATTTGAGTTTGTACGAGGTATAGGTAAACAGTTAGTTTCCGAAAAGCAGGTGATACGATGCTTGGCCTGGTGGGGGAGTAGATCTGAGAGATAGGCTGGAGCCAAAGAATAAAGTGGCCTAAAAGTGAGCGACAAAACCTTGAAGTCGATGTGTTGCTTGACTGGTAGCGAGTGCAGGTCGGCGAGAAGTGGTGTGATGTGGCAACTGAGATCCTCACGACAGATAAGCCTAGCTGCAGAGTTTTGCACCAGCTGTAAGCGCCTGATTGCACATGCGGGTAGGCCAGCAAGCACATAGTTTCTGTGTAATTAATGTCGGGACGTGAGGAGAGAATTGTGCATGTCATCTTTAGCCCATTGACTACCATGGAATTGTGATTTTATCATTATTTCCCAAAGCTCCATGGTAAGGGGATATTTCTAGTTATTAACTATCCTAAAAGGCCTTTGTTGGCCTTTCTATCACAGCTTCCTAAAGTAACGATCGTTCATCTACTATGACAGGCACCCTATTCTCTGATCTTAATGTAGTTAGCATGAAATGGCTATGTTCCTCTAATTGCTCGAGATTATCCTCCAATGCCCTCACGGCATCTGTAATTGACTGGGCAGCTAGCAGTCGATTTTCTGAACTCATAATTGTATGCTCTAGTGTCTTACTCAAAGTTCTTGTTGCTTGCGACTGACCAATTAGCAGGATGCTTAGAAAAGCAAGTGATATAGCCTGCCTGTACTGCTTGCTTACAGGAACAACCTAGCCATAACCTTATTGAAGGAAGCAGCTTCTTCCGCAGTTGTGTTGGATTTTGAGATTATGTGGCTAGCGACATGTCTGATTATTAAAAATAGTAATAATAATAATAATACATTTAATATAGCACCCTCAGAGAACTCAGTCTCTGTCTAGGCACTTTACGTTTGCTGAAAAAGAAGCACGATTGAATGGTTAGTGTACCAAGCTCAATGACAACATGCATTGTATCGTTAGGGTCGGTGACATGCACAGGGTCAGCATACAGATATGGTTAGTGGCAGCATGCACAGTGTCAGCACGCATAAGCACACGAAGGACGAATCACAGGCACCCACTAAATGCTGTGATAAATTGATACGTTTTTAGTTTCTGTATAAATGTGGTGAAGTCAGAGATGTCGTGATGCAAGTTTGAAATGAGTTCCAGGCTTTGGGAGCATACGAACTAAAGGCATGGTCGCCAAAAGATTTTAGGTTCGTACAAAGTATAGGTAAACGATTAGATTCCGAAAAGCAAGTGGTACGATGCTTAGCGTGGTGAGGGAGTAGATCTTATAGCTTGGATAGAGCCAAAAAATGAAGGGACCTAAAAGTGAGTGGCCAAACCTCGAAATCGACACCTTGCTTGACTGGGAACCGATGTAGGTCGGCGAGATGTGTTGTGAAATAGCAACTGCAACCCTCATGACAGACAAGCCTAGCTGTAGAGTTTTGCACCAGCTGTAAGAGCCTGATTGTACTGGCCGGTAGACCATCAAGTAGTGAATTACCGAAGTCGAGACGGGATGTCACAAATGCATGGACTAAATTAGATGTGGCATCCCTGTCTAAACAAGCCCGAATTTTAGCAGTGTTATGCAGCTATAACTAGGCAGACTTGACTGTGGAGCTGATGTGGTCGTCTAATAGAAGGTCACTTTAACATGACACCTAGATTTTGTGTAGGTTCAATAGGATATATGCTGGCAGAACCGATTTAAGTGTATTTCTCTCCAATTTCTGAATCACACTTGGTTTGCCCATAACTAATAAGTTGGTTTTATCATCATTCAATTTAAGAAGGCTTGCTGCCATCCACTTGCAGATTTCATCAATACATGCAGCAAGGGATTTGAGAGAATTCGATGTACTGAAGGGCTTGGACGGATCAAAACAAAGCTGAGTGTCATTCTGCATAGAAGTGAAAGCCTTGCTTGTTTGTGCCTGGCAATCACATAGGTAAGAAGGAGAGTATAAACCGTAAAAAGAATTGGACCAAGCACTGTGCCCTGAGGTACCCCATATTTCAGAGGTTCATCTGATGATCTGTGTCCATTCATATCAATACTCTGGAGTATCCCACTGAGATAGGACCTGAACCATTGTAATGTGGTGCCAGTGATGCCCAGGCGAGATGAGAGGCACTCCAGACTTTGTCATGAATAGTATCAAAAGCTGCCGAAAGATCAAGCGAAACAAGCAGACTCCACCTAAGTCTGCATTCCTATGTAGGTCGTTATACACCCGAAGCAATGCTGATTCTGTAGAGTGATTCAGTTCTAAAACCAGAGTGGAACTTACTAGCTAGGCTTGAAGTTACAATATATGAGCTCAGCTGGTCTGCCATGGCTCGTTCCAGCATCTTTGATAGGAACGGGGGAAGGAAGAGTGGGCGGAATTTGCTTTAAGTTCTCTTGGTCTAGTGTTGCTTTCTTGAGTAGTGGCCTGACTACAGCCTTTTTGAATGGTGCTGGAACAAGACCTGAGGCTAATGACATATTAATGATGTTAGTTATGCATGGCAGCAGCAGATCAATGCATTATAGAAGCAGGACAGTGGGATTAGCTGCCAAAGGACTAGTTGTATTCTTTGATTGGGATATGAACTTCAGGACGAGGTCACCTGTGACCCCCTGGAATGTAGACATTGAGGTGCTGTATGGAATGGAGGAAGATGATTCCAGGGGGATGCTGCCATCTTAGGGATGGACTCCCTGACCATATCTATCTTGCTGATAAAGAAGCTAGAGAAGCGATCGGCTAGACCATCACAAGGATCATCAGGTAAGGAGCTAACCGGAAGCAGTTGAGAAGGTGGTTGATCGTCGACGTCAGCATTATTGGATTGTGCATCTGTGATTTAACAATGTTTTTATAGAAGCTAGACTTGGCCTTTGCTTGAATCAATTGATGCAATTTACAGTAGCCTTGGTGTGCCTGACGAAGGGCAGTCAGTCCTGATCTTTTGTAAGCTTTTTCCAGCTGGCGCTTAGTAGACCTAGCTAGCTTAATGTCTGTGGTAAACCAAAGGACTTCTAGGCGATGGTGCACAGTGGGCTTAGTCAGAGGTGCAAATTCATCGAACATGTCAGCTGGTGTCATGTTGTAGCAATTTACCGATGATGACAGGTCAGATTGTTGATTTAGCAGCAGATGCAAAGTAGATATTCTTGCACGAACTTAAGTTGATCGAGTGTTTGAACCTTGATGTGAGTAGGGCATGCACACCAACCACAAGAGACAATAAGTCAGTCAGTGTACGAAATTCAGTGCTGAAGATGTCAGATAAGTTATCAAAGTGAATGTTGAAATCAACCATAACAGGGAAGGATTGATTTCTTGCACACAGAATTGAAATGAGATCAGAGAAGTCTGAGATAAAGGAGGACACGGTACCTGGTGGGCAATAGGCTACTGCCACCATCGGCAGCCTGTTATTGGGTGAAATCTAGACGATAAATAAATAAAATAAATATATAATTCATTTATATAGCGCCCCAAGAGAACTTAATCTCTATTCAGGCGCTTCACATATGCCTCCGGGCTCGAGCCCACGACCTCAGCCAGACCTTGGTCGGGGCGAGCACCTTAACCGATAGACCAAACCAGCTCGGCACGATAGATTCGAAAGACTGCTTCGATGGTACTGCAAACGGCTTTAAATTTAAATTTGAGCTTGGAATAATAGCGACTCCGCCTCCAGTTGATCCAGTCCAGTTTGATTAATAATAATAAAAATAATAATGCACTTGATAAAGCGCCCTCAAAGAACTCAATCTCTTTCTAGGCACTTTACATTTGTTGCAAAGGGAAATGCAATTGAATGGTGAGTAATATCATGCTTGATAAACAGCATGAATAACCTGGTTACGGGTGACATGCACAGGGTCAGCATGCAAATGTGGTTAGTGGCAGCGTGCACAGTGTCAGCACGCATAAGCACATCAAGGACGAATCACAGGGACCCACTAAATGCTGTTCTAAATAGGTGTGTCTTTAAGTTCTTTTTAAATGTGGTTAAGTCAGGTGATGTTCTGACGCAAGTCGGGAGGGAGTTCCATGCTTTGGGAGCATACGAACTAAATGCACGGTCTCCAAAGGATTTGAGGTTTGTACGAGGTATTTCTAGACTGTTGGATTCCGAAAAGCTGGTGGTACGGTGCTTGGCCTGATGGGGGAGTAGATCTGAGAGATAGGCTGGAGCCAAAGAATGAAGTGACCTAAAAGTGAGCGACAAAACCTTGAAGTCGATCCGTTGCTTGACTGGTAGCCAGTGCAGGTCAGCGAGAAGTGGTGTGATTTGGCAACTGCGACGCTCACGACAGACAAACCTATCTGCAGAGTTTTGCACCAGCTGTAATCGCCTGATTGCACATGCCGGTTGGACAGCAAGCAGTGAGTTGCAAAAGTCAAGACGGGATGTCACAAATGCATGGACCAACTTGGACGTGGTATCCTTATCTAAACAAGCCCGAATTTTAGCAATGTTATGAAGCTGAAAGTAGGCAGACTTGATTGTGGAGCTAATGTGGTCGTCTAGCGAGAGATCGCTTTGGAACATGACACCTAGATTTCGAGCTGATTCAACAGGAGATATGCTGGCAGATCCAATTTTGAGTGTCAGCCTTTCCAATTTCTGAATCACACTGGGTTTGCCCATAACTAGTAAGTTAGTTTTATCATCGTTTAGTATTAGAAAATTTGCTGCCATCTATGTGCGGACGTCATCAATACATGTAGCAAATGAGTTGAGAGAATTTGAGGTGCTCGAAAGCTGGGAGGGATCAAAGCAAAGTTACAACTGAGTGGCATCCGCATAGAAGTGAAAGCCTAGATTGTGCATGGCAATCACATCAGCAAGAGGGAGAGTATAAACCGTGAAAGGACCGGGCCTACCACAGAGCCCTGAGGTACCCCATATTTCAGAGGTTCCTCGGATGATCTTTTTCCATTCATACCAATACTCTGATTGATCTAGGGGTGTGAAAAAAGGATAAACCTGTCGGGCTGTTTACCGATTTTAGCCAAGTTGAAGTCAAGGCTAGTAGATTTGAGGTCTTTTTCGAAAATAAGGTTGCTAATAAATGGGGATTTATTGCACATTGAGAGAGAACTCTAAAAACAAGTGCTAAGTTGGGCTGCTGGAGTTATAGTAGGCCTCATGACCACTAAGTTAGAGGAATTCACAGCACACCTGAGGGAGAGCATGCTGAGCGGTTTGAGACAATGCTAGGAATACCAATGGAACACGTACTCAGCTTGTAGCACCTGACAAATGAGTGGTGTCGCAGCTCGCGGCCCGGCTCCTTTGTCGGCTGCAGGGTGTTTTTCCTTTGTTAATGCATATTTCGCAGATCTTAGCAACAGCAATAACATCTAGAAATGCATATGAACTGCAATAACGAAGCGATGATAGGTATACACGATCATAATTAATATGCTTGTTACTTGCCGCCGGGGTATCTAATGCTGCAGCTGGTGTAGCAGACCCAACCTGAAGCGATAAGCATTTATATGTCCTTGGGAACGTAGTTTCTTACAAGCTACGGTCAAGCAACAAACAGATAAGCTTTGAACAGGTCTTAGCTGTATCGGTTTTCGCATACGATGTTCGCAAGAACTTCGGTTTTCGGAAGAGAATTCTGCAATGGACCGGAAATGCTAGTAATGCTTGGTTTTTCGGGAGGCAAGGATGAGTTCCAGGCTTTGGGAGCATACGAACTAAAGGCACGGTCTCCAAAGGATTATGATGTTTGTACAAGGTATAGGTAAATGGTTAGATTATGAATAGGGGTGATACGATGCTTGGCCTTGTGGTGGAGTTGATCTGATAGGTAGGCTGGAGCCAAAGAATGAAGGGGAAGGGACCCGAAAGTGAGCGACAAAATCTTGAAGTCAATGCGATGCTTGACTGGGAGCCAGTACAGGTAGGCGACAAGTGGTGTGATGTGGCAACACGACAGACAAGCCTAGCTGCAGAGTTTTGCACAAGCTGTAAGCACCTGAGTGTACAGGCCAATAGACCAGCAAGGAGTGAGTTACAGAAGTCGAGACGGTATGTCACATGCATGGACCAATTTAGATGTGGCATCCCTGTCTAAACAAGCCCGAGTTTTAGCAATGATGTGTAGCTGAGCGTAGGCAGACCTGACTTTGGAGCTGATTTGGTCGCCCAGTGATAGGTCACTGTGGAACAGCGCACATGGATTTTGTGCAGATTCAACAGGACTTATGCTGGCAGAGCCGATAGTGAGCATTAACCTTTACAATTGAATACGTCTGGACGAACTGCTAGTTATAGCAGCACTGCCCCCACTTTTCTGTTGGCCCTGCAGTAAGTAGTGAGTTCTCGATCACATTAGTCGTGGCCAACAAGCTGCATGATGCAGCTGATGGGCCACGACTAAGGTGACACTATTGTAATGCAATACTATTTTTACGAAGCTACTGGATTTGCTCGTGCAGCCTGAGCTTAAAGACTATTCTTTGGAAGTCATCGTACTGTTGCATGCCTCCAATTTAAATGCCGGAAACATTGATAAAGGATGCAATTGGGGGTTGATCGTAATGAGCAGGTGATAGCTCTAGTCTTTCACCTGCGAGAAAAACGTGTTGCATTTGACGAATGTTGATGTAGCAGACAAAAGGGTGCGCGAGCAAGAGAGAGAGAGAGGAGAGAGAGAGAGAGAGAGAGAGATGAGTTACCGGTGTTGAAAAATAAGCAGAGATACAGAGAAACTGGCATGGAGATGAAGATATATGAAGATGTAAAGAGATTCAGGAAGATGGGGCATAGAAAAAAGGCCAGACAGAGGAAGAATCTGTGAGATGGAGGGACACAGAAAAAGACTGATGGGAATGGAGGAAACGGCAAAGAGATGTAGAAAGGTAGAGGAGCAAATGGAGAAAGAGAGACAGACAGAGAGGGATAGTGGGATACAGAGAGGCAGAAAGAGACATATAGGCACAGTGAGATATATGGTGTGAAAAGGGTCACACAGAGAGAGAGAGAGAGAGAGAGAGAGAGAGAGAGAGAGAGAGAGAGAGAGAGAGAGGAGAGAGAGAGAGAGAGAGAGAGAGGGCGCGAAAGAGAGGGAGGGAGAGAGAGCGCGAGGGACAAAGAGAGACAGAATGAGAGGGAGAGAGTGAGAGAGACAGAGATATGGAGAGAGTCAAACTGAAGACAGAGGGATGAAGAGAGGGATATATATATATATATATATATATATATATATATATATATATATATATATATATATATATATATATATATATATATATATATATATATATATATATATATATATATATATATATATATATATATATATATATATATAATAAGCATCAACGGCAGCCCACCTTCTCCGTTATTGTCAAAATGTGTGCCGTCAATGAATAATACTGATGTGCAGGCATACTTATAATAATAAAACATTTGTATAGCACCCTAAGCAAACTATATCTCTTGCTGGTCACTTTACGTTGTTTTGGCTAGTGACGAGATTCCAAGTCACTGCATGCAGATCCTTGTCCTGCCAACCGGGCTGTTAGCATTTAGCCACAGCATTTTGAAAGGAAGCGAATCGATGCCGACCCGAAGCTTCTGTGGCCTATTAATCCTGCAGCGCCGCTTGCCAATGAGACAAGTGTTGTAGGAGGGTCGAGAATTTAGATTGCAGAAAGCAGGTAAAAGCAGCAGCACAACGCTGCTGGGGTGAGTAGGGCTTGCTGTATGCGTGGTCTTGATATTCGGGCAATCCCTGCTGTCACTTGTGGGTATGCAGTATGTACGTCTGTCTACCTGTGTGGTGGAGGTAATGCCGGGTGTTGGGCCAGGCTCTCCCCAGTTTCCCTCAGCCAAGCAAAGGGGGCCTGCCACCCAGTAGGATTGCCTTGTTTGAGCAAGGTCAAGGTTTGGCTCCTTAAAAGTGCTTCCCTCTTTAAGGAATTCTTAGCTGCGGATCTGCATAATTGGTCGGATCACTGTGGCAGTAGGTCCCACATGCTTTGTGCTATTGCCTCACCGCTAGAGCGTGACGACTCAGTGGAACACCAGGCGACAAAGCTAACGGCCGGAGAGTTGTAAAGCACTCGGATAGAGATTAAGTTCTCTTAGGGTGCTAACCAAACAGTCTATCATTATTATTATTATTAAAAGCTAGTGGCAGCCTCCGGTGGAGAGTTGAGAGCTCAATTTGGCGGCAGGTGCAGGCAGGCCTCGTGACTCAAGGCCATGCTTCTGCCCGGATTGTAGTGGTGGCTCTCTGGCTTAGCTATCAGTCAGCTGCTCATTCTGTAGCCATTGTTTAAGCATAGGGTTGCTGTATGTACAATCATCCTTTTTCACCTGCTATTTATCTGCCGACTGCCATCGCATGACCGCTACTCTGCTGATCGTCCCTGGCTGATCGTCCGTGTGGATCGCATGGTCACTTTGCTCTGCTTCGACCTTCGCCTGCTGGCCTCACTCTTCTGCTACGCTGCAGCCGAGGAAATGCTCACGAAATCGTGTCTGCATATGCTATTTAGATTGGGCCACCGTGTGCCAGTGGCTGTGGCCTAACCTGCGATGGGTCTCCCGGAATGTCGGAGACTGAGCTTCGGTGCACACTGCAGAGATCAGCTGTGCAAATCGATGAGCCGTTGCAGGCAGAATAAGATAGCTATCTATTCCCCCATCTTTCCCTTCCGAAGCGCCCGCTGGTCAGCTCAGCTCGTCTGCAGAATCGCCGCGTAGGCTCTGTGGATGGCTGAGGCGGTGTGAGTTGTCAGACCACGGGCCAAGTTGTTGTTGCCTGTAAAAATCGAACTGGGAAAGTCTCCACTGGGTCCTGGTGTTGGTGCAGCTAGCCACTTGGCCTCCGGGTTGAAGAAGTACCAGGGCTGCTTGCTCATTCCTGCTTGTGCCTAGAGCAGTGGCAGCTCCTTTTTGGTCGAGAGGTCATCGTGATAAAAGTCGAATCGCTTGCTTGGCTGATAAAAGATCAAAGTGGTTGCCATCTAAGTAGTAGGGAAATATTTGAAGACTTTTTAGCTGATAAGTTAGCAGCCTTATGTATATAGCATCAGAAGGGCCTTGACTGCTATCACCGCCACTTGCAGTGGCAGTAATAAAGGATCGCCCGCTACGGGACTCGAACCCACATCTGGGCGTGCGAAGAGCGAGCTCCTTATCCCTGAGCCAAAACTTAGGGCCAATGGAGAATGACCCACAGCTTTCCGGAGCAGTCGAAAGTTGAGCCAGTGCAGGCATGTCGTATTCAGTTCCGAATGCTTGTGTGTGGATTGTCTTGGAATGCCAGGCCTTCTTCGTTCTTTATTTTGCCGTTTGGCTACGCCAGAGCTTACTGCACAGGTTTCGCTAAAGGAGCTTGCTGGATGGCCAGCAAGCGTCCTGCCTGCAGTTCAGCCTCATCGTGCGCACCACCAAGGGGCGTTCAGACTGAACCAAAACGTGCAAAGTCCTTGTTTGGGTAAGTTGCAGAGTGCAAATGAATGTGTTCAGCCAGAGCACACAGTGCAAGCCTAGGGCGCTCTGTGTGCTTTACTTGCATCATAGAAAATTTTCTGTCTAAATGCATGGATTTATTTTTGAGCTACGGTTGCGTGCAGTGGGAATGCACCGACAACTGGCCCTGCATATTAAACCAATTTCATCTGAGTTTTCAGTAGTTGGACCTTCAAGGCACAGCTTTTTTTGTAAAGGCATCCTTACGATCAAGTTGGCAGCAAGCATAAGTCACGAGGGTGGGCATTGTTTCGTGGGCAATTATTTTTGGCTCCCTCAAGTTTAAAGCCATTCGGTCGGTGATTGGCAGCTAGGTATCTGTCAGCCAGCCTGCCGCCCCAGCTTTATTGTGACAGTTGCTGGTAGCATGATAAGCTGATAAAGGGCTTGCGCAATAGCATCCAGCGAAGGCAGCTGAGTATTCTCGTGATAGTGCTGGCACACTCCCAGTGCTCCGTGTACACGTGCACCTGCCTGGTGAAGACAGGGCTCCGATGGACGACATCTTGATTATTGCCAGCCCGAGACAAGAACCCGTTCGGAAGTAAATCGAGCAGCAAGAACCGACCCAGCAGCCAGGATAAAAACAGACAATCGCCAAGTGCCTGGCTCGGCGGCAGTCTTTCACTTGAAACTGCTTGGCTTCTGTCAGACACGGCTGGCTCGTATTGCGAACCCTACCGGCACAGGACTCCCATCTCTCTCACACACACACACACACACACACACACACACACACACGCGGAGCACAGGCTTTTTTGGCAGGTGTCGGGGCCAATAGTGCTTGCTTGCGATTTGCCTACGGGTGCTGCCATATGCTGCCCCTATGCTGCCCCTATGCTTCATTGACCGTGCAGAACTGTATCCAAATTGAACCTTTTTGCGGCCACATCCTGGCAATAAGTAGGGAATGGCTTATAGTAATAATATACTTCATTTGTATAGCGCCCTAAGAGAACTTAATCACTATTCAGGCGCTTCACATGTGCCTCGGGGCTCGAGCCCACGACCTCAGCCAGACCTTGGTCGGGGCGAGCACCTTACCTGCTGGACCTGCCATTGGACGTTAATGTTTGGGGTGTAAGGGTGAACCGGTGGAAAAGAAAGGTACGAAAGAGAGTGAAGGAAGAGGGCAGCCGAAAGCAGCTTATCATCTCACAGGAAGCAGCTCGAACAAACCCACCAGTCGACCTGCAGCATGCAGCAGCAGACTGGACCGATCAGCACGTAGAGAGAAAGAAACCGGCTGCCTGTGGCTGCCCAGGCTGGCTTGGCCGTGCCTTTAAATAGTGGCATTGACACGAGATTTTAGACTGTACTAGACTACAGACGGTGGCTGCAATTCCATCTCGGCGGGGCTGTCAAAAAAGCCACTTAGCCTCTGCAGCTGGTGATAAATGTGGCTGCACGGCTAGTCAACTAATCTCAGATAAGGTTCAGCCGTCTGTCTCCTTTGCTGAAGTAGCTGCTGCCCGGTTGATCAACCGATGCAGAGTAAAGTTCTTACCCCGACCCACAAGGCTGCCACCGTGGTTTGGCTCCTTCACACCTGGCCGAGTTGCTGCACCAGTTTCATCCTCCTCCTCGTGCTCGCAGGTTCTGTGTGGACAAGAAATTAGCCGTTTCACGTTTCTTTGTTTAAAGGCAGTTGACGACAAATCTTTTGCTATGCAGTTTCTAGACCCTCGAAACTCGATTCCACAATTCTCAAGCACCGACATCTACTCTCCTGCCACCGACTAGGGTACATCCTGTCCAGCCGTCCTGAGCTGCTTCCATGCTAGTCACTACCTCAATTGCTCTCCTGACTCTGCTATGCTTCCCACTTTCTCTTTGTTGCGTGAGACGAAGTCTGTTGGCTACCGAATGCGTACCGATAGCCGCTTAGGCTATGAGTGAGATATACAAAACTGTCCTGTGTAACACTACCACTTAGTCATTGTGGCTTTCAGGAGTTGCAGACAGAGATGCATTACTGTAAATTAGGAATTTTAGTGAGCAGCAGCCTAGCTGTGGAGGAGCCTAGCTGTGGATTCGGTCTTAGCCGATCCTGTGCAGGCCCATCTTGGTGCAGTGGTTGACGGGCCCATTCCCTTACAAGTTGATTGGGTTTATCGTCGAGCTCGTCGTCCACTGAACTGAGTCGTTTGTCAGGATCTGATGCTCTGGTGGCAGGAGGTAAAGCACAGATGATCTCGACTTATCGGATCTGTCACGTGCATTTCAAAGGCTGGTGGTTCTACCGGACTGTTAATTCAGAGCTGGCTTTGACAAAAATGATCACATCGCTAGTATTAAACTGCATCGAGATCGATTGTTGCTCGAGCCTGTCGTTTGGCAGGTGTCGCCCCTTTGGGACTGCTGCTGTGGCCCTACTCAGGCTCTGTGGGCTGACATTCAGGGCCATAAAGCATATGACTCAATCAAATGATTTTTGGAACTCGGATCAACCCACAATGCACAATCTTGGCTGCCTGCTATGAGGGTATATACCTGTATATGTGTCACATTTATGAACCAGTGCGCGTGTGTTCTTGTATGTAAACGTGTTCACCTCGGTGCAAACCAGGGTTGTGGATGTGATTGCGTAGGTACCGGGCTGCTGCGATTTACCGATCACGCTGGTGGGGGCGGTGCCTTTTCCTCCGATGGAGAGTAGCTCAAGTTTTGCTGCATTGGAAGCAGTCCTTGTAGTTTAATTTTTCATGTTTCCAACCGAAGTGCTAGAACTGGATTCTGGATTGTTGGGTCTAGAACCGTAGGCATCTGCATGCTTTAGCTCAAGATGGCATTTCGATTCTTTCATGTTGAATTTTGGATATTTACAGTAGTACATATTTTTTTTGCATCACTCCGGGATGAGCACACTATCCATTGAGTAATGTCTAACCTAAAGAGTGTACTTTGAGTGCATACAAACTAAAGAAGACGTCTCCAGACGATTTTAGATAGGTTAGAGGCACAGCTAACCGGTGTGAGTCTGTTGCCTTGCCTAATTAGGAAGTATTTCGGATAGGTATTTGGAAACTAGAGAATATGGAGACCTAAAAGTCAGTGACAAAACTTCGAAGTCAATGGGCTACTTGATGGGCAGCCAGGGCAAGTCGGCTAGAAGTGGTGCAATGTGGCAATTGCTAAGTCCACAACTGGCAACCCTAGCTGCAGAGTGTTGCCCCGTTAGAGCTTTACTGCAAAGGTCGGCAGATGTATGAGTAGTGAGTTATGACAGGATGTCATAAATTCGTGGATCAGCCTGTATGTGATATCTCTGTCTTAGTAGGCCCAAAATTTGGCTACGTTACCATAGCTGATAGTGAGCAGGCTCGACCGTGGAACAGATGCCGTCGTCCAATCCGGTCACTTTGGAAGAGGGCACCCAGATTGCATGCAGATGCTGCAGGAGATATGCTGGCCGAGCCCATTTTGAAGATTCGATATTCAATTTCTGAGTAATACTAGGTTTTCCCGTGACTAGTTGGCTGGTTTATTCTTTTCTCCACTTCATGTTTCGACTGAATTTCCTTTATATGTACTGCAGAAACCGCTGCCTATGATATGCCAAAAAGGCTGCCTCCAGCAGTTGTCCAGCTGTTGTCGTGAATCCGTCAGCTCAGATAGACAGGGTTTGTATGTAAAGGCTGGCGTGCAGTGCATAACTATTTCACAGGAACAATAGTGCAGTGCACTTTGTGCCAAGCAAGCTCTGTACTCACTGATGATCACCGATCATCAAGCAGCACTACGACTGCTCTGCACACCGACTCTGCAGCCTTTCTTTCTGCCATCGGTGCTGGCACTCTCTCTGTCTTTCTGTCCCTGTCTCTCTGTCTGTCTGTCTGTCTGTCTGTCTGTCTGTCTGTCTGTCTGCCTGTCTCTCTCTCTCTCTCTCCTCTCTCTCTCTCTCTCTCTCCTTGTGCACCTTTTCAGGTCATGGTCATTTTTGCATTGAGCTATCGCCGGCTGAGGGTGTCGGCTGTAACCCCGTATGTATAGGCTGTGGCAGCTAACCTCATTTCTGTCAACCCAGTGATTCGGTGACTAATCGGATCCTCCCCCCTGATCCTTGAGCAAGTCCCTCCCCGGTTTTTAGTTATCAGTCATCTCGTGTTCGCGCTTTGCACCTGTGCCTGTGACACCAGCTGGAGAGGTGCTCGTGATCCTTTCGCTCTCCGGGTCCTTCCCTCTGATCGGCCAGGACTTATCGATCCAAACTCGGGTCGGCTGAGCAGTGCTTTAACTGTACAACAAGCAGCAAACGGTCGTTGGCGGACCGAAATAATAATAATGCATTTGATAAAGCGCCCTCAGAGAACTCAATCTCTTTCTAGGCGCTTAACATTTGCTGCAAAGGAAAACGCGATCGAATGGTGAGTGGATCGAATGGTAAATTATCTAAAGCTCTGCTGATTCAGCTGCCTCATTAAGCTAGCAGAAAAGAGCCGTGGCAGCACCTTGTGTTCCTGCTTGCAGTGAATGAAAAAGAATTGCTTAGTACGAGACTCGAACTCACAACGAGCCTGGGTCGTGAAGTGCCAGCACCTAACCGCTTAGCTAAGACCAGTTGAAATGGTTTGGTTGCCAGCAGCATGTCGGGAAACTTGGTTGCCAGTAGCATGTTGTGAAACTGGAAGAAGAGCGGCATCACTTATCTGCAGCGTCTCGTCTGCTGCACTGCCTGCATCTGCACTCGTGCTCGATCGCTGCTTCTCCTGCAGCTTACCCTATCTTACCCGGTTGCTGCTGCCACTGGTGGGCTTCGCATGCACTGCTGCAGCTGCTACTCTGCCATGTTGGCGAGATTTCTCTAGAAGAGGATTCTCTTCGATTCGATTCCAGACACGCCAAAGTTGCGCACAGCATGCGAGAATATGCAAGCACGTTTGCTGTTGATATGTAAGTGATAGCATTCACAGTGTCATCACAAAAGGACAATTCGCATCGACCCAGAAAATGCTGTGTGGAGCAAGTGCATTTTTAGCTTCTATTTAAATGTCATCAAGTCAGGGTAGATGGCGACGGCAGTTGTGAGTTCCAGGCTTTGCAAACTTAGGGCACTGTCTCCAAAAGAGTTTAAATTGTTCAGAGGTACAGCGACTCGATTCACAAGAGCAGATGCAGTACACTGCATAACCTGGTCGGGAAGTGGTTAGGCGGGTAGGTAGGGTTGAGCACTTTCCCTTTTGCTTTGGCAGGCTTGACACTGGCATGTTACTAACTAACCCCTTTGCTGTTGATTCTCTTGCAGCTAGTTGTGAATTGCCTGGATAGAGATCTTGTTGTCTTTGGATGCCATTAAAATGATCTACTACTACTACTACTGTTATTAGCAGCAGCATTTGCACGTTGAAGCAGCAGTAGCATGCAGCAGCCGGTAGATGCTCTCATATTCTCGTGGGAGCCCGTGCGCCCCAGGGTGCTGCCTTGTGAGCACTTTTCCATCTGCTAACACAGATATTGGCTTGGGTGGGGTCCCGAACAGCGCTGGGCAGCTGCTGCCTGCCTGGTCAGTGTTTTGCCTGGTTTTTTTAGCTTTGCACAAGTGCAAGCCCAAACACGATGCTTGCAGCCTATGCCTACCCAGCGATGTGTTTAGCCGTGAGTTTTTGCCGCTGCAGAAATCGGATGAGTATTGCGATGTTCAGCTTTGTCGTTTACCAGCCTGCACATATCTGGCCCGAGCCGGGACTGAGCAAAAGCAGGGAAGTGCTGTGTTTGGAATTCTTTTGTTCCTAAGCCTGAACAGCCGATACGCTAGCGCTTTTTTGCGGTTCGTGAGAGCCAAAGCCACCCGTGGCTGCAGCAGCTGCAGGCAGGGGCGGAGCCGGGATTATCATCAGGGAGGCAAGACCGCAAGCAGTGAAAAATTGTTTCTCACAATCGCGGTGCTTTTTTTGACACAGTGCCCTCGGCAGTTGCTCGTCCACTGTCAGCAGGCTGTCCTTACCAGACTGCCTGCCCTCTGCCCCCCTGCTGGCCCGGAAGCATTGGGGACGGCTCCTCTGTCACTGTTTCCCTTTGCAGCAAATGTAACGTGCCTAGAACGAGATTGAGTTCTTTGAGGGTGCTTTTTTAAGTGCATTATTATTATTATTATTATTGTCTCTGCCCCTCAACCCCCCCCCCGTTCCATCTCCAAGTGCATGTGTAAAGTGCCTCGAAAGAAACCAAGCTCTCCGAGGGCGTTATACAGATGTATTATTATTCATAATATTATTATTATTATCGTTGTAAGGGCGTAGCTACCCCCTGGTTCCACCTCTGTTTGCAGGGTGAGGGGGCTCCCGGCGCCAGCCCGCCGGTTTTGACTGGTTCTGCTTGGCACGGAGCTAGTCGTATTTGGGTGAAAATAATCTTGCTTTAAACGTGAGGACCCACATATGCCGTTCAGCTTCTGCAGCCGATCCTGCCATGTTCTCGATCGCTCTCGAGAGCAAAGCTGGAAATCTTGAACCGACGAAGCAGTGATGTTGGAAACGGGAATTCTATCTTTCGGGAGCCGGCTAATTTGTGCAGCAGCTATGCTGCTGCTGCTGCTGCTACTGCTGCTGCTGCTCTTCTTGTTGGTTATCGTATGTAGTCACGTGTACGTGATGCCCATGTGGTGCGGTTACGTAATGCCCCACGGCTGTGCCTGCCCGGCTGCAAGTGCTGCTAGCTAGCCGGCTGGTGCACGTGGGCGGAGGTGTGCTGCCTACACGGTATCTCTGCTAACAGCAGCTGCCAGCTGGCCCAGTGTTTTGTTCTGGCATTGAAAAGCTATTAGAGAGCTCACTGCCGAGCTACTGCTGAATGCCGGTGGGCAGCCGATCAATTGCCCAACAGCCGTGGCCGGCCGGCTGGTGCAAGCCGCAGATGCCTGCTTCGGTCGGGAATGTTTCCGTTTAGTTATCAAGGTCCAGTTACCGTCGGCGCCTGCCTGCCTCGATGGGTCCCAGCAGTGGTGCCGGCTTGTTTGTGCTAAAGCTCTGGCAACTCGTAAGCTCGTTTAGGGGAGATGGAGCAGCCGGACAGCCAGTCTTTTGTTATTACTCACCTGCAGCAGAGCGGGGGGGGGGGGGCGCGCGGGTGGAGTAGCCGTTGACCGGTATGGAGGGGTGAGAGGGACATTAAGAGCTGTCGGCGACCCGTCGTCTTGGGGGGTCGCGATCGCATTGAGCCGGTCGGCTGCCTGGCCTCAGCCGGGCCTAGGGCACAATTAGTCGACCCATTGAGCCAATCCGGTTGATCCGGTACGGCTGCCCCGCCCCTTGGATTGGTCAGAGGTTATCTGCCGCTGCCAGCACCAATCAGTAGGCGGTTCTTTCGGCGGCCAGCTGCTCCGTCAGCCGTTCGCGTGTCGCCGACTAAAGAACTCGGGACGTTCGTGTCGTCTTAGTCGCCGACTGCTGAAGGTGGTCCGACTCTTTGTTGCTTCCGGTCCGGATCTCCTGCGGCCTTACTACTTATCCGCCTGCGGGCGGCCGACCGCAGTCTCTTTCGGTAGTGCAGCTATCGGTAGTGCAGCTATCGGAGTCCCCCGGGGGCAGGCCGACGTCCCGGCGGTTGCCTGGCAAGGTTGGTGAACCTACTCTGCCGCTGCCGCCGCTCGACCGGCGTCTGGCCGCTAGTTTTTTCTACCGCTGAGCCGGATACAGAGCTCTCGGCGCAAGATTCGGTGCGACAGCTGGCCGCTTCTGCCGGTCTTCAGTCTTTCTTTCTGCGGCATGTGACTGGGAGCCGGATTTGCCCGCCCCCACCACCCCGCCTGCAGCATCTGCAGTCACTGCCTGCGAAGCCGAAGCGGTGGCAGGCAGCGACAGCATCAGCGCAGACCGCCTTGCCGCCGCCGCCGCGGCAGCAGCCGTGTGCAGCCGACATGATGGGTAGCGAATCGTGCGACGAAGACGAGAGAGGCCAGCCGGCCAGGCGCATACCGCGAGTCTGCCTCCGACAAAAGCCTGGAGCAGCTGCGGCCCCAGCGCTGCACGTCACTCTCAGCAGCCACAGCACGGTCGATCTGAAGAGGATGGGGCTCTTGCTGCCGTCCCCAGGCGGCAGCGGACAGTGGGGTCAGCAAGCGTTTCCTCTGCAGCTGCAGGCCGCAGCAGAGCTGCCATCTGCTGCTCGGCAGCCGGCGCCCGGTGCCAGCTTCAGTGTCACCAAGGTCTTGGCCGGCCGCCACCACCACGGTCGGGTTTCGTCGGCTGCTGTCTCATTGGCTTCGCCGACAGCTGCTGCAGCAGCAGCAGAGCAGTCGTGCGGCCAGGCGGTAGTGCGCGATAGCGGACTGTCCAACGTCTTCGACGCGTTCGAGCGCGAGTTCGAGCGCTTCCAGCACGAGGTGCAGCACAACTACCTGTCCCAGGGATTTTCGGACAGGCTGCAGACCGCAGACTCGTCTGCAGTGCCGGCCCCTTCCGCTGCCGCCGCCGCTGCCGCCCTAGTCCAGCCGTTGCAGCCGGCCGGTGCCGAGCCGGCCTGGTGCAGGCGGTGCGGTAAGTGCGCTCCCGAAGGGCACGGGCCTGCCTCCACCTCCGCCTCCACCGAGCATGACTGTCGGGCTGCTACTACTAACTGCACCCACGCTGCTTGTTCTGCCTCGGCCACCTCACCGCTTCCGGCCCAGCATGAGCCTGCCGCTCGTGTGGCCGAGCGCGGCGACACTAGGCCGGCTTGCTCGGCTGCCGCTCGGCCCGGCTGCTCGACGAGTGCCGTGCCAGGCCACCGTCCGGCGACGCTGCACGTGACAGCAGACGCGCCCTCTGCTGCCGACTTGGCCCCGCCGACCGACTGCTGCACGCCTTCGTCGGAAGCCCTGAGCGGCTCTGTCGTTTCGCTTTTCATCGACGAAGATGACCAAGGTGGCTACGTGAAGCGTTGGTTAAGCGAGATGACATCCGTGGATAGCAGCAGCACGATGCCTTCGGGCGGGCGAAGCGGCAGCCCACCGACTGGCCCCGTCCCGCCGCACGCATGTGGCCTCGGCTGCAGCCCGAAGGGTTGCCGCGCTGAGTGTGCGTCGCCAGCCTCGCAGAACTCGGTTCGGCGGCAGCGCCTGCCGCCGCCGTCGTACGGCAGCGGCCGAAGCGCAGTGGCGGCAGAGGCGGCAGCTGCTGCTGCTGCTCAAGAACGGCGGCAGCGAGGCATGGCCGTGTTTGATTCGGGCAAGTTTAGAAAGCTCAAGGAGCTGGCCGAGAACGTAGAGCTAGAGCTGAGTGACTTCTGCACTTTTCTGCCCGAGTTCGAGCGGCTCTCACCGCTGTCTGCCCGCTCGGACAGCGATGGCAGCATGGCGGCAGCGGCGGCTGCACTGCGTGGTAAGTCGCGCCGCCATCGGCCGCCACCGCGGCAGCTTGTGGACCCGGTCCTGCTTGTGACATCCCGGCGGTGCACACGCCCAGCATGGCTCGCTGTCATCGCACGGAGAGGGGGCACATAACTTCTGCGCGCTGCCGGTACCGGCTGGCTCTGTGCTTGAGGAGGCGCCGGATGGTGCGTCTGGCGACCAGTTGTCGGTCGTACTGTTCTCTCCCACTAACTGTCGAAGCAGCGGCAGCAGCAGCAAAGCAGACAAGAAGCCGCTCCTGTGAGCAGCCGTGCTGTGCTCACGTGATGTGATATCCCTCCCTGGCTACCTGGACGAGGGGGAGGGCTAGTCAAGGGGAAGGGTGGCCCTAGGCTGGCTGGCTGCTCTACTGCATGATGGCAGTGAAGCCAGCAGCTCAGTAATGACATTCTAAGCCATAGAAAGGTAGGGTCATGGTCGGTAGAAGATGAACAGCTGTGGTGCTGACTAGGTAGCTGGTTAGGTTTACTTTTCTTTTATTGTTTGCATGGTACTGCTCATTTGGTATGCAATTTGTGGTATCCGTGTGTTTCTGGACTGCTTTTGGCTGCAGCCCTGTGTGGGGCCTCAGACACAGAGAGAGAGAGAGAGAGAGAGAGAGAGAGAGAGAGAGAGAGAGAGAGAGAGAGAGAGAGAGAGAGAGAGAGAGAGAGAGAGAGAGAGAGAGAGAGAGAGAGAGAGAGAGAGAGAGAGAGAGAGAGAGAGGGAGAGCAGAGAGAGAGAGAGAGAGAGAGAGAGAGAGAGAGAGAGAGAGAGAGAGAGAGAGCAAGAGATGCATGCAAAGCCGACTGAGCACATGCTACTTTCCATATGGGAAGTATCTAGTTATCGGTCAAGGATGTTTCATATTTTGTCCGGCAGGTTGACACCTCTGCCTCTCCAAATCGGCTGGTGACAGTAGGTGACGAAATGCGATGTGCTTTTGTGACATCGTCTTTAAAAACTTTGTAGTGAGTATACATATTCTGGAAGCTCAAGTGGTGGCTTAACACATCGTATCTATCTCCCTGTCGGAAGCAGCTTCGGATTGCTACCTGGTGCTGCCTCTGCCAACCCGCACTGCCCACGTTGCTGGCCGTCAGGCTTGCATAATTTTGGGGGCCGTCCAGACTGCGGTAGGTATCGAAAAGAGAATGGGGCAGTCCCTTGGCAAGCCCCTGGGCCAGGGGGGAGGACGTAGCAGCAGGGGCAGCCAGCGGCCTCCTCCCACTGTGCAGCAGTAGCCGGTAGAGAGAGGCCGATTCTCTGTGCACCTCGGGCCGTAGGAAAATGTTCAGATTCAGAAGGTTCAGTTACGATTGATTGCTGTTGTCTGAAGTAGTTTTGGATGTAGTACATTTGCTCAGAAGGTGAGATTCCTTTGAATTCGAATTTCTATCAGTTCTTCGCTGGTGGCAGCCAGTTTCAACGTTGAGGCAGGCTTTCGCCGACCTCCGTCGGCCGTCGTGTTTTTGTTGCTGCCCACAGCACTAGGCTGTGCTTGGAATGTCTCGGCAAGCGCGGTCGGCTGGACGATAAATTTGAGCAGGTCTCTTTGTAGTTTTTGTCAGACCAGGCAGCACCCGGTTCGTGCATTTGCTTGCTGGGAAGACAGAGGGTCCTTTCATAGCTTTCGAGAACTTCCTGCCGTAACCGAAACTTGCCACATCCCGGCAGATTCGGTCGGATGCTGGTGCTCGTGTGAGTGACGCAGGGCCGGCAGATTGGCACTCCTGCTTTCTACCACTCGTTTTGCGCATGCATTACCTGAAGCACTGCACAAGAGTTGCTTTGCGGGTGTGAAGCAGGTGGTTTGAGTTGCTGCTGACTGGCCTGCTAGCTGAATTCAGATGGCTGTGACCAGAGACCGCTGGACACCTAGCTGATGTGACACAGGTCAGTTCATGGGCTACAGTGCTGCTGGCCAGTCTTTGCCTTCTAGTATATGCATGCAGGCTAGCCCAGCACAAAGCCAGCTAGCCAGTTAGCTGCAAAACAGCTTGGATGCAATACGTGGTTGCTATAGAGCACATCTACTGGTAACTCGTTGTGCAATGACAATGCGAGCTAGCCTGTTATAAGAGAGAAAGAGCTAGAGGGAAAGACAAAGGAGAGACCAGACTAAGCAAGAGGGAGACACGTGAGAGAGACAGACAGACATCTGAAAGACGACCTGTGTGAGCAAGTTTTGATGTAGAGCCGGGGAAGAGCAGGAGAGAGAGAGAGAGAGAGAGAGAGAGAGAGAGGCGTGCACGTGCTGTAGATGAAAGAGAAAGGAAACTGGACGAAACGTGAAGCGAACGGTAGGCGGAGCCAGCCCTCTCCCTCCCGAGGTGACTGAGCCACTGAGAGAATTTGTTTGAAGCTAGCCGCTGGGAGACATCGATCCGTCAACACTGTCCAAATAGCAGACTTTGCAGGAGCACTGTTGTTGACATCCTAGTCAAATAAAGTGTGTGTATTTGTGTGTGTGTGTGTGTGTGTGTGTGTGTGTGTGTGTGTGTGTGTGTGTGTGTGTGTGTGTGTGTGTGTGTGTGTGTGTGTGTGTGTGTGTAAATAAGCTTGCCAGCGTGCCCACTTGCCAAACGACTGGAAAACTAACCAGTAGGCTCTCGAAGCAGATCCACCCAACATAGGTGAGCAGGTCTGCGCCCATGAGAAATGCACGAGTCGGGGGGGGGGCAGACGTGCGATTGGATAGTGAGTGCTGCTTCCAGAGGGTAGGGAGGCCGGGCACTGACCCTGTGCGGCTGGTCGAAGGGTTGGGCCTCATAAGTTGAAAGGCTTGCTTTGGCCGTAGAAAAGCGAAGCCCAGACGGTGCCCAATCGTCGTCGTGCACTGGTAGCTACTAGCTATGGAGGCAGCCAGCAGCAGCCACCGTCTGCCCGGGGTGGACCAATTCACTAGCACGTGTCACATTCGCCTAGATTGATGTCTCAAGAGGAGAGGTTACCACGAGAAGCCATTTGTTTGGCAAGCCGTGGCCAAGAGGTTCGTGGGGCTCCTCGTTTTGAACGCGGCCTGAGCCTGGCTCCTTGTGCAAAGGCATTGCTTGCAGAAGGTGACCAAGAAAAATAGTAAGTGCCTTCGATCGAAGAGCAGAGCCGTCATTCTCCGCTTCCTGCCACTCTCTGTGAGGCATTAGACAATAAAGCCACTGACGATGGCATTTGAGTAGCCTATGACTTGGTCAGGAATAGCTGTGGGTAGGTGGGTGGGTGGGTAGTGCCTTGCATGAATGAGACCAACCGGTCTGTCTATTGCCCGATGTCACGCACCGATGATGCCATCTCTGCCACTGCCACATTCTGCAGGAGGAAGCCGTGTGTCGGGTTTCGTTTCTTGCTTTCCTCCGTGGAATCGCTGCCAGTGTCGTTTTTAATGTCTCGTTCGTCTGTGACTGACCCCCTACCGATCACGACCCCATTTTTGAGCCAGCCTCATCCGATTGCACTTTCTTAACACCCTCACCACCATCCCTGCTGCTCCAACGGTGAAGGGGCGAGCTCATGACAATGTGGGTCGTCGGTTCGAGCAGCTGTGCATCGGGCAACTCTTTTGCGCCCCGAAGGCCGCACGGTCGAGTGCGCCGCCGTAGAAAGATGTGCTCTGTCTCTTCCAGTGCTCTGTCTCGTGGCGTGCGTGAGCGTCTTTGTGGAGCCGCAGATTAAGTCGTGTTGAATTGCAGTCATTCTTCTGCCTGGCGAATGAGTGGAGAGTTGCTGCTGCTGCTACTCTGTAAGAAATGCATCTGCTTTTCCCTTGCCTGGGCGTTCCTTGGTTGAGCCGTGCGTCCGTGGAGGAGTGGCCCACTGGTTGGAAGGAGGAGCAGGTGACAGTGAGAGTGGACCCTGTACAGCAGGCAGCGGCTGCTGCTGCTGCTCGCCCTCGGGTGCCCTTCCAACCCCGAGTGAGCTACGTGGAATTGCCCGAAATTGCTAGAAAGGCACGATGCCAGCAGCCTGAGCACACGTGGCCTCGACTCTGTGCTGATCGCCAAGCCTTCGGCAACCAAGGGTGGTGCTGTAGCAGGAGAAATCGGTTAGGTTGCAGCTCTGTGTGTGCATAGGTGTGTGTGTGTGTGTGTGTGTGTGTGTGTGTGTGTGCGTGTGTGTGTGTGTGTGTGTGCACGTGCGTAGGTGTGTGTGTGTGTGTGTGTGTGTGTGTGTGTGTGTGTGTGTGTGTGTGTCTGTGTGTGTGTGAGGATCATTTGCCTTCACGTGCCACCTCTAACTGTGTCCAGTCCCTCGACTGATTGCAAATAAGAATCCTAAACTTTTGGTCCGTGAAACGTGTAACACGTAATATGTCTCCTTTATTTCCTGAGGTAGACCGGCTCGCCCGGTCGGCATTGCACGGACGGCTTGCCCCTCTCGCGACTCCCAACAGCAGCCCGGCTGCTGTTGGAGTTGTCCTTATGCACGCACTCGTAAGAGTCAAACCTCCGTGAGAGCAGCCAGCTGATCTGGTCACGCAGTGTCAGCCTGTATTCCTTCCTGCCTGCCGTCTGCCAACTTTGTGGTGTGCTGGTGTGGCACTGCCAATCTGTAAATCCTCCTGCCGAACTTCTGTGATAGCCTCAGCGGTGCCCTGCCCCTTCGGGAAGCCTCTGCTAATCTTTAGCTTGTGTCACAGGTCTCTTATCGTGACCTTTGCCCTAGCAATCATTGCCGGCTGGTTGCCTCGGTAAAGGGGGGGAGAGGCAATCTCGAGCTTTCGGCACACAGTCTCTGTGGCCATTGTTCGGTGGCAGCAGCACCTTCCATTGTCCTCTGCTCGAGTGGTGAGAAAGCCAATCCTTTCAGGTCCCCTTTTCCATCAAGCAGCAAAGGGGCTGGCTCCCTGCCTCGAGCTGCTGCTACCATGCTGCTGCTGCTGCTGCCATGCTGCTGCTGCTGCTGCTGCTGCTGCCTCGGCCTCTTTCACGTCGTCGGTTCGTCGAGGAACGTAGAGGGAATTGGCAGGGGGGCCGGCCACTTGAGTCTCCTCGGTTGCCTCGCTGGAGCAGCCTTGTCACAAGCCGTGCTTCGGCCAGTTCGTATAGCATGAATTATGCATGCTTTGACCTGAACTGGACAGGACAGGCCTCTGGTAGTCTAGCCATTCTGTTGCTATCACAAGCCTCGTGATCGTAGCGTTACGTTTTTGCTAGAGCTGTGGCATAGGACTATAACTGCCCGTGTCACCGTGCACGAGTGCATTTGCTCTTGCCGTGCTACCGTTCGTGCGGCACGTCAGTACTCATCACAGCTGCTGTTCGTACACCTCGGACGTACATCACTGGTGTGCATGATCCTACTTGTGCGTCGGTGTGTGCACGTGTGTATGTGTGCACGTGTGTATGTGTGCACGTGTGTGTGTGTGTGTGTGTGTGCGTGCGCACGCGAGTGTGTGCATGTGCACTCGTCGTGTGAGCGCATCTCTAAAATGCAATTGCGTTGAATCTGATACCGGAGATCACTTGCAAGATCTCTTGCTCGGATCGTGCAAGCAAAAGAAAGGTAGAGTGGCTCTTTGGCATCGAGAGTTCGAGCATTTCCGCTTAGCATTTCTGCTTAGCACGTGTGCAAGTGTGCCAGCCAGCTCGGCGCCACGTCCCTACGAGCTTCCCGCGAATGCATGCCAGCTAGTAGCCGGTGCTCGCTGCTGCCCGAATCGATTCATTTGGCAGCCAGCCATGGACACGGCTTGCAGGGGGGGGGGGGTAGAGGGCATCCAGTAGCTACCACTAGTCAGGCACCCCTCGCAGCCTTACTACGAGGCAAGGGGGGTGGGGGAGGCAACAGACCGACAATGTTTTTTGCAAGACGGTTAGTTAAGGGTGGGCAAGAGAAAAAAGCCTGCCTGCTTGTACTATTCGCCGTGGCCTATCGTCTCCTGCGCGTGATGCATCCAAACTGTGCACGCGCTTCCTGGAAGGACGTTGCTTGCTCGTACTATTCGCCGACTGCTCGAAAATGCTGCCGAGCGCCGCTCTCAGCACGATGCGTTGCGAGTGGGATGAGAGACGTCTCATCTTTTGGCCAGCCAGCCTGATTGCTTGGACTAATAATAATAATAGTAATACATTTGATATAGCGCCCTCTGAGAGCACTAAATCTCTTTCACGCTAAATCTCTTTCTAGGCACTTTATGTTTGCTGCAATGGAAGCACGATCAAATAGTTAATGGTAGCACGCTCAATGTCAGCAGGTATAGCATGGTTCGAGGTGATATGCTTAGGGTCAGCATGCAAATATGGTGAGTGACAGCATGCACGGTGTCAGCATGCGTAAGCATAGATTCGATCTAGATTTCATGACGACCGCCGCCTGTTGCTCGCACCCCACGCCTGTGTAGAAGGTGCATCTGCAGCGACTCGAGGTCCACTGATTGAGCTGCATGGTTTGCAGGGTGGGAAGGTGGGACGTGGTCGTCGGTGAATCTGCACGGCAGACCAATCAGCTAGTTGGTAGCTTAAAACGAAGCAGCTGCAGCCTCTCACAGCCTCTCCACCACTCGTCATAGCCAGTTGGCCGCCTCGATGACATCAGTGTGCAATGGCGTCGGGGATCCCTTGCTGAGACGTTCTAGTGAGGAGGAAGAAGAGAAGGAGGCTGCAATACATCGACGTCTGCTGTAACTCTTCGTAGCCGCCAGGACTACGTGGGTGCTACAAAGCGCGGAGAGAGTCCCTATGGCTGCTGGCCTCTACGAAATCCGGCCAATCGCATGTCGATGCTCCAGATGCCCCAGAGTCGTGCAGGATTTCGCCCTCGGCCGTTACTGGCTGACACCTCCGACTCGGCTGCTGTGGCTGCTTCCGCCAATGCTGCAGGCACTGCCCACCAGTAGGCACCGCGCCTCTGCCTTGAGGAGGCGTGGATTGACTTTTCTAGTGCGGGTGGCGAGCATCCGGGAGTGGGCGCCGGTGGTCATTATCTAGTCGCATGCTGTTCGGCCGCGTGTTTGAGTGTGTGTCTGCTTCGTTGGCTGCGCGTGTGACTTTGCGTGTGTGTATGTGTGAGCAGCGTGCTGGTTCGTGTCGGCGAGGCCTCTGTTCCAAAGCTGCTTTATCTTTCCAACAGCGTGCCTCGCGGTGAGCCCCAAAGCGATCCGACCCCGCCCGGTCACTTGCTGGCGTGGCTGCCCTCCGCCTGAGCGCCGAGCTCTTGCCCCGAGTCGCGTCGTAGCCGTCGACGACGACGGTTCGCAGTAGCTGCATCATCTGTCACAGCGCTGCAGCCGGGCGCCATGCCAACCGCATTCCTGCCCGTTGTTGCCGCCGGGCAGACCGTACTCAAGAGACCGATGCCAACCTGTCTGGCTGCCTGCGTCAACCGTTACTCTGTAAATGAGGCAGTTGAATACGCTTACCTAAAGTTTTTTTTACTGTCTAAATCCTGGTCGTCATCGTCTCTTAGAATGTATGCCCTGTGACTTGTGTCGCCGGCCTTTGCTTACCAATCCTCATCAGTTGTTACCGTTTTACCCTTCCCTGCCCTCCTGTTATCATCGATTGTATTTTCCGTCATCTATTCCTGCTGCTACCAGGTTTTTGAGCAACCGTCTACAGCTAGAAGATGGAAAATCTTGCGGCTGTACCGATTACCCCCCCCCCACCGCGAGCTGGTCGACTGCTACCCCCCCCCCCAAGAGACAGTGGTTTTTACGCAGATTTCGCTGCTCGGCCATTTCAACTTGGAGCTGGAGTTGGTTAGAGCTGAGTTGATGCGTTCCCTGCTGCAGCCGAGTCTCTCCTGAGCTTAGCTTCTGCTCTGACACAGGCTGCAAGTATACGAGTCACCACGAGTGCCTGCGCCTGGTGCCAGCAACCTGCAAGGGCTTTGGCTCAGCTGAAGGCGGCAGTGGCAATGGCGGCAGTTCCGGTGGCAGTTCTGGCAGTGCAGCTCCGGCCTTGCCGACGCCGGAGGGACAGCGCACGCCAAAGCAGCTTGGTGCCGCTGTGGCGGCTGCTGCTCATCACGAGAGGGTAAGTGATGACCGCATGCAGTGTAGGCACAGGCACAGTCTCACTTGCATCCGCTGTACATCGTGTCAATGCTGTGCATTATGTGAACGTATGTGTGCGTATGTGCATGTGTGTGTGGATGTGTGCGTATGTGTGGATGTGTGTGTGTGTGTGTGTGTGTATCTGATTGATCACTCTGCTCTTGTTTTTGTGTTCTCTTGGCTGTATAAGATGTCAGTGCATGTCGGATTCTTCTTTGGCTCTCTCTATCTGTCTCTGTCTGTCTCTCGTTCCATGTCTTGCCTCTGTCTCCCTCAGTCTGCCTTCCGCCATTGCTGATTGTCTGCCTGTGGCTCAAGCTGCTCTCCGCTTGCCCGTGTGTACTTCGGCAGAAGGCTCAGTGGTAGCCGTGCCGATCAATTGGACAGATTGGCCTCGAGGTGCGGCAGCCTAATTAAGCCAGCTTCGGCAGCCATCAGGTCCGTGGTGTCGGCGCCTGATTCAGTGACCAGAAGCTTGCTGTATTGGCGATCCATTAGATGACTCGGTTGAGTGCGGTTCCTCATTGTTCCATCAAACATAGCTAGTTGCTGCCTACCTTTGCCCACGGCTTGCCGGCCTCATCAGGGACATTGTTCTGAAGTGCCCCGGCATGCCTGGTCGCTCGCGAGGGAGGCAGCACCAACAATCGCCTCGACTACTGAGCAGCGAGCGACTGGTGCTACCGACCTCGTGCTGCTGTCTCTCGATTTGTCATGGCTTTTTTCGTCCGGGTGTCCGGCTCGGTGTGCGCAGACAGAAAGAGCCGTGCAGGCAGACATATTGTTGCTCGCCGATCGATGGTGAGCGTTTGAGCTTGCTTGCACTCGACCGTCGGGCTTAGGAGCGCAGTCTTATTTGCATTCGCCTTGCCCAAACTTTGAAATGGGCGCCGCCTTGCAAGCGCCGCACAAGTTCTCGTTGTCTCCTTGCGCATCCTGCGTCAGCTGGCCTGGAAACGGGGCGTTAGCTCAGAGTCCTGCTTTAACGTGCGGCAGCGCACAGCGTACCCACTTTGTAACTGTATCGCCTGCTGCATTGTCGGTGACCCTTTTGCGGAGCCTTCTTTTTTGCCTCTAAGGCTTCGTCATTCATTCCTTCAATCGTCTACCTCTACCGCCATCGCACTTGCGCATGCCTACTCTTGTGAGCGAGCACTTGTGCACACCCGTGCACGCTGCACGTGCAGGCTTCGTGGCAGATGCAGCTGACTGTGTCACGTGCACCTTGCGGCACGCTGCTGCCCTTTCGCAGCCTTCTCCGCTCGGGCCGCACGCTGACCGGCCGGCTCCACTTTTTGCACCATCCTCAGGACGATGCCGACTCGGGCTACGGCGGCTCCGGAGGCAGCCTGCCTCCTCAGGGCGGCGGCGCGGGAGCTCGTGGCGACAGCTCCAAGCAGCTGGCCGTGGCGAACGGCAGTGGCAAACATCGCAGCAGTAGCACCTTGCCTGCCCTCGGCCACGAGGACCTGTGCAAGCTCATTCGCCTCTACAACTTGCGCTGCGGCTCGTCGCAGCTGCTAACCATGGTAGGCGCCCGGGCACGCGCAGGAACGCCAGCCAGCCAGCGCGGCTGCCTGGAGAGCGCAGCCGCTGCTCTTGCTTCTGCTCCTGCTCCTGCTCCTGCTCCTGCTGCCCTCCTCCTTCCTCCACTCTTCCTCCTCACGCTCCTGCTCCTCTTGTCCCTCTCCTCTACCTCTTGCCTCTTTTCCTTTGCGAGCAGCTGGTTCGTCAGCTTCGAGCTGAGCGAGAGGCTGGTAGAAGCATGCGCGGCCGTTGTTTGCTGCAGCCGGACGGTGGTGAGGACGCGACGTTCCAAGGCTGCATCCAGGTCTGCATCAGCCTATCGCAGCCCATCAGCATGGTCCTCAGCCCGAGGCCTGCCTCCATATACGAGGTGCTCAACCGCGAAGGCGCAGTGTCAGCCGAAGCGAGCCTCGGCAGCAGCGCTGCAGCACGGCCACTCGTGCAGCCGCAGCGCCTGCAGCCTCGAGTCACCACTGCCCAGGTCAGCCTGCCGAGGAATGCCGTGATGAGCTTGCACGTGACAAGGTGAGCTCTTGCGGCCACACCCCTGCCCTGCCCCTGCCGGTCATGCAACTGCAGGGCTGCAGGCATCACTGGCTGAAGCAGCTGCATGGTGGTGCCGTTAGAGGTGGCTGTGTCCTTCTGCTCGCGATGGTGCAGCGATAGCTGTGCTTGAGACTTGCACTCAGCCGAAAGATGCGGACTGTCCAGGCGGGCCATTTCGCCACTAAACCTTCGCGCGATCTGCAGGCCTCCTACTTACAGAGTTGATCGCCTCCAGGGGGAGGGAGGCTTCTGTCAAAATTTTTTTGCAAAAATGATAAATGATGGTGGTAAATGGGGGGACAGTAGTGTGCTTTTCAAATTCCTTTCAACTTGGCACCGTGGAGCCCACTTCAGTCTTTAGAGATCAAGTTGTTTACTCCCATCATCAGCCGTAAATATACAGCAAACACGCTCAATCATAAAATCATAAAATATGTTTAGGCAATCCGATGAGAAATAAATCTCTTTCTTTGCACTTGACACGTGCTGGTAGAGAAGCACGGCGATCGGTTTACAGATAGCATGCATAATAATAATGTCAGCCCCCATAGGCTTTCCACAGAAAGTTCACAGCAGCCGCCGAAGCATTCGGATTTGTTTGCAGCTGAGCAGCTCCACCCCTCCGCTGTTCCAGGCCTCCGGCTCTGTTGGTTCAAATGCCGAGATTGGCATGTTCTTTCTTGCCTGTGCAGCCCTATGATTCTTCCCCATAGGGTTGTGGTGGCAATACATGCAGTAGTGTGCTTATTCGTGCTGACACTGTGCATGCTGCCACTAACCACACGTGCATGCTGACCGTGTGCATGTCACCCCTAACCATGTTATTCATCAATTGCATTTCACTTTACAGCAAATGTAAAGCGCCTAGAGAGAGATTGAGTTCTCTGAGGGCGCTTTATCAAGTGAATTATTATTATTATTATGTTGTTGTTTACCAAGCATGATACCACTAACCATTTGATCGTGTTTCCTTTGCAGCAAATGTAAAGCACCTAGAAAGAGATTGAGTTCTCTGAGGGGTTTTTATCAAGTGTATTATTATTATTATTATTATCTGTGTATCGGTTCAGCCATATTAACATTCGTGCTAATAAGCTTCGTGGGATTGACTTAACTCACGCCCGAGACGTGAAGCTTGTGCAGCGAAATTGTAAGTGCATTGCTCATTGCCCAACATTCTGCCCCAAATGAATGATGGATGGTTGGCCAGGATTGGACCTTCATGCAATGCCTTGCAGTGCCCCCCCCCCCCCGACCTGCTTTGCAATTTGCTAGCGTGCTCGAGTCGTTGTGCTTTGGCGCAACTTTTATCAGATATTCTGAGAGATTCAACTGAGAATAGGGAGCTGAGATAGAACTGACTCTGTTTGAAGCTGGTCAGATGGACAGGGCTGGTCTGCCTCTTGTTGATGCAGGTAGGAGGTGGCCCATGACCTTGCTTAGAAAGGGCTGCTCGTTGGTGCAAGAAAGTATTTGCAGACCCAACCCGGTCCAGGCCAGTGCGGAGCTAACCAGCTAACTGGGCCGGGCCATCGCTGAAGTAGCACACTGGGGCACGCCTTGCCAGTCAGAAGAGTCCGCCAAGCACGTGGGTCCCTGTAGAAACCCAATCTAGGCTGCCTCTAGAGGAGCTGGGGGAGGAGGAGGGGAGCGCCCACAGTGCACTCATGGGGCGAGGTTCAACGCATGCTGCGCTGTCCCCCTAGGTGGCTTGCTTTTCGAAGGGAGTTGTCATGTGCCTCGAGCAGACAAGTGGGCGCACGGCTCTCACTTGTGCACCAGTGCTGGCCGCTTCCTGCCAGTTGCAGCAGAGCCTCGGCTATCTATCGGCGCTCCCCCCTTGCGCTTTTGCCCTGTCGCTCTCTTTTTTGGACGCGGTGGAAGTGAGCCCGATTCTGGTCGTTTGCTGTTTCACCACCATCGCTACTTCTGTTTCGTTGTGCTGCATCGGCACGGTGCAACAACAGACTCCTGCTGTTTTTGCAGTGAGCACACTGCCGCAGACGTCGTACAAAGGCTGCTTGCTAAATTCAAAATAACAGACAATCCGAGGAAATTCGCTCTCTACGAGCAGACGCTGGCTGATGGAGCTGAAGGTACGTTGTATACTTCTTCTGAAGCACCACTGTTACCACAGATGGTGTATGTACAGATGCTGATGCGTCTCCACTGTCCATTCTCCATTTATCAGTTTTCTGTCAGACAGACAAACAGACGGGGTGGGGGTGCGCACAGTGTAGGGTCATATGGGGTCCATCGTCTTCTGACTCCGATGTGCTCCGCCCATCGACGACTCAGTTGCCGGTGAGTCATGCTTAACTTAGTTTAGATATCTTCTCGATATCATCCTCCGGAAGGTATGCATATCAGTAGTACGAGCTAAACGTGTCACTCGAGCATGTAAGATACTTTAGATAGTGACTTTACTAAAGACGTCGTCAACTCTGTGTCATGAACTGCCGAAGGTCTGCTCCCTCGATGAATGGACGATGCATCTGGCTGGGCTGCACAGGACAAAAATAATAAGAATAATGCATTTGTGTTGCACCCTCAGAGAACTTATCTCTTTCTAGGCACTTTGCATCGTAATAATAATAACGCACTTGATAAAGCGCTCTCCGAGAACTTGATGCTTTACCTTTGCTGCAAAGGAAACACGATCGAATGGTGAGTGGGATCATGCTCGATAAACAACAAGTATAACATGGTTAGGGGTGACATGCACAGGGTCAGCATGCTGTAAAGGAAGCATGACCAAATGGTAAGCTATGGTGACATGCACAGGGTCAGCATGCTGTAAAGGAAGCATGACCAAATGGTAAGTTATGCACAATGTCAACACATGCACAATGTCAACCAGCACAAAATGTTTGCATGTGACGTGCACAGTGTCAGCACGTAAAGTATAGTTAGTTGGGTGAATATTTGAACGCCCCTCGAGGGCGTAGACTTTTCAGTCTATCGAAATGTGCACAGTGTCAGCACGTAAAGTATAGTTAGTTGGGTGAATATTTGAACGCCCCTCGAGGGCGTAGACTTTTCAGTCTATCGAAATGTGCACAGTGTCAGCACGTAAAGTATAGTTAGTTGGGTGAATATTTGAACGCCCCTCGAGGGCGTAGACTTTTCAGTCTATCGAAATGTAGTAGCTCATAGCAATAGCTTCGATGTCGTGGATCTTCTTACTTCAACTCATAAGAATATAGAGAAGTGCCATCCTCCCTCCGAAAGTGTTCGGCTCTTCGGCCTCGGCTCGGCGAAGCAGCCAGCTCGGTGTCATAGACATACGTGTCCGCGCTCGATGTCCTCGGCCATTTTGTCAATGCTCCGGAGGCGGGCACGTGATGGCACTTCCGGCTGTTCGCCCGGCCATCTGCTTCCATCTGTCGCGGCCATGCAGTGCCAACCGAGCCGAACCTGATCCGTCCACTAAGGTCAAGGACTGCCGGTCCACGGACATTGGTCACATAGACTCACTGAAAACCAATGGAAAACAGGCAGTGTAGATGACTCGGCGGCTTTAGTCTGCCTGCTGTGTGGTCGGCAAAGGTCGTCGTTTCTGCTAGCCATCAATGCCTGAAGCCTTTTACGGTGCATTGAATTCTAGTGCTTGCTAGCCGGCGACTACGTCCTGATGCTGCACGGGGTCTGCGCTCTAGCAAGTGAGCACATGTGATCATCCCCGGCGGTTGATGTCTATGATGAGCGATGTTGGGCCATCTGCTTTTTGGCATGCACATCACTCTGACCTATCGATGACTACAGTGGTTCGTGTTTGCTGGTACAGCCAGTTGCTGTGTCAACTGCTGTGCCTTAAATAAAATAAAGGGCAGCCTAGCTGGCAGGAAGGCATAGGAATAGCGTGTAGGCTAGTCAGAGTGGGTAGTGGGTATTCTTCTGTTGACAGGGACTGCGACCCTTCATTAGGTGCTTCGGCAGAAATTAGTCGAAATTTAAAATGGGAGACATTTGGGGGACACAGACGAACAGAAGAAAGACAAGAGAAAGGAGAAACAGACAGAGCAGGCAGATACGGGAAGAGAGAGAGAGAGAGAGAGAGAGAGAGAGAGAGAGAGAGAGAGAGAGAGGGGGGCAGAAAGTACAGGCATGTGAGATGGTTAAACCTGGGCATCATGCAGTCGCTCTCGGCTCCTCCTTTTCCCGAGGAGCTAAGAGTTGCGTCGCTTGAATTGGCAAGCTGCAGCTTGCACAATAGATGTTGCCCATCGCATTGCACCATCATTCTGGGCAGCAGCTGAGTCATCGAGATGGCTTTCAAGCACTAGATTACGACGCATGAATGTGGGAAGAATCCATGCTGCTGAATGCCTGCTGCATAACGAGATCAGTGCACTAGCCGCCAGGCCAGTCACTCAGCTTCGAGTTGGTTCTAGCTATTGCCAGAGCAGCAGGCTGGCTTGACAAGCTGGCCTGCTGCATGTCAGGCCGAGCGCCTTCTGATGTCCTGTCGGTACCTAGAACAGAACATTGCTGCCCCTGGGAGCTGCTCCTTATTTATCCGGATACTCTTCTTGGTGTCTGCTCAGATCTGAAGATCCTTGTGAACTAGCATGATGCTGGGAGCCAGTGCTCGCGGACCTCGTGTGAAACCTTTTGCAGTTCCTGTCTGCTCTGCAGCAGCGCAGTCGGAAGCTTCCCAGTGTCCCTCTGTTCTCTAGCGCTCTGTAGCATTAGCCAGGCTGCCGCTGCTGTTGCGCTATGGCGATGGGGTGGCCGACGCCGCTCGTAGCCCGCTCGTGCCTAGTAATACCGACGACAGCGGACACCGTCCTTGCTGTGGCTCGGCTGGCTGACGTCTAGTGTCAGCTATGCCGTGACCTTTGCATGGGGGAGCAGCCGACACCTACCACTTCGAGGCCCAAGTTCGAGTCGATTGCAAGTGCGCCTCTGCTTGCGGCTGTACCCCGTGAAATCCTACGAGTGTGCCATCGCAGGCGCAAATGCAATGAAGAGACACAGGGCAGGGGGGGAGGAGAGAGAATGAAGAGAGAGAGACAGAGACTGAGAGAGAGAGAGGGAGGGAGGGGAGAGAAATAGTGAGAGAGAGGGAGGGAGGGGAGAGAAAGAGTGAGAGAGAGAGAGAGAGAGGGAATGAAGAGAGACAGCGAGAATGAAGAGAGACAGCGAGAATGAAGACAGAGAGAGAATAAAGAAAGAGACACAGAGAATGAAGAGAGAGACAGAGAGAGAAGGCAAAGTCCTTCTTCTTTGCATCGCTGGCTGGTTTGCAAAGCAGAACCTGGCGGCCGGCTTATTTGCAGCTTCATTAGTCACACTGACCCCGTCGCTGTGCTCCTGTCGCTGCTGCACGGATGCCCGCCCCCTGCATGCCACCTGCAGGGCTTTGCACGCCAGCTCCTCGGCCGTGCAAAGCCCTCTATCAATAGGCAGCTCGTTTTCTTTGCATGCTCCAGTGAAGCTTCGGAAGGTGGCTGATGCCGAGAGGCCTCTGGTGAGCTTTCTGCTGTGGAACTCGGCAGCGCTTGTGCAGCAGCAGCAGCAGCGGGAGGCCAAGCGATTCGTGCTGACCGAGGACAGCAAGGGTGACGTCAACGTGAGTCGTGCGCAAGCGAGATCGCAGCGACCCTGCACAGGTCTCAGGCATCGCTGCTCCTGCTGTCCTACCGCACTAAGCCCAGGCAGCGATGATGACTCATTGGCGATGACTCATCGGCAGCAAAGAGGGGCGGTAGGCAGGCTGGCAGCAGCGACATGCCCATGACCTTGACCGAAGCGTCCTCCCGTAGACCGAGCCGAGTGCTGGCATCGTGTGCGACATCGGGCAGTGCCTGTTGCAGGCAGATGCCACGTTCGAGGTGAGGAGACCGAAGCGCTGCCAGTGTTGCTGTAGCCGACCGACCGCGGTTGGCCAGGCACGTGCTCTCGCCTCGCTTGCGGCTCACTTTACTCGAGCGCTCTCAGTAGCGATCGAGTCACGTGGGCCCCCCTGCAAGCACGGCCCGACCTGCCTGGGCGTTTGTTCGCTCATTTCGTGGGCGGCATGCCTGCATTGATCGGTCCGTCGTTGCCTGTTGTCGTGGCCGCAGCTGCCCTGGTGTGCGCTAGTGGACCCACGTGCTAGCCGACCTCCGTCGCTTCGCGCACGCCCTAGCTGTAGCCACCGCCAGTTGCAATGCTGCTGCGTGTGGCGAGCGGCGCTGGCTGCAGCCGCCTCTGCGGAGGCACGGCGCTCGGCTGAACGACGACGGGGTGCGCTGCTGCTGCTGAACCGAGAACTCAGCCCTTCTTGGCTCTTTCCTTTATAATAATAGTAATGCACTTGATAAAGCGCCCTCAGAGAACTCAATCTCTTTCTAGGTGCTTAACATTTGCTGCAAAGAAAAATGCAATCCTTTCTTGGCAGCCGTGCAGCCCCTGGCCGGCACTGCGGCACCCCCTCCCACCGCTGCCCCCCCCCCCGCCTCCTGGGTCCGTGTTTCACCCTCACCAGTAGGAGTGTTTCCAGCCGCCTGAAACTTCCCGGCTCGCTCATCGCGATCGGTCCCCCACGAGGCCAAGCATCGTACCACCCGCTTTTTGGAATCCAGCAGTCTACCAATACCTCGTACAAACCTCCAATCCTTTAGAGACACCTCAAACCTAAAATCGTTTGGGTTTTTTAAGATTTTCTGCAGTCCTGGGCAGCTGCAGTTATGCACAGCATAGGTAAAGATGGCCTCCCGTATTCTGCTCTGGCGTTGAGGACGACATGAGCTTCCTCGGCGCCTCTTTCGCTTTAACATTCCTTAAACTTAACGACGATAAAAATCGAATCGTTGCTCGTAGGACACCCCAAGCATGTGGCTGGGCTAGAAGGCTTTTCTCTTCTAATAGTCGATGCTGTTATGCGACCATCACCGTCTGCTCGGAGTTTAGGAGCCGTCTTCGACAGCTGCCTACATTTTGAAAGCTTTGTTAAAAAGACTGCTTTCACAGCTAGCCATCACTTCCGATCCCCATCTAAGATTAGTCTTCCACGGTGGCTTGCAAAACATTTAACTAGCTCCTTAGTTCTGTCTCGGCTAGTTGATTGTAATTCTCTTTTGGCTGGGCTACCAAAATAAGCCACTAGGCCAGTGCAGCTGGCTATGAATTCGGCTGCAAGGCTAGTTTTCAAATCCCAGAGGTTTGAAAATGTGTCTCCTTTGCTAAAAGAGCAAGGATGGCTGCCGGTTGATCAACAGATACAGAGGAAATTTATTACGAATGGTCCAGCCACTTGAAATGAGATAAGCGTAGAGCCGCGCACGACTCGGCAATCGTTCCAGCACGTTGCTTGCAGGCTCACCGAGTGAACCGTAGCCAGCAGGCACCCACCCTCGGGTCTTAACCCAGGGATAAGGCACTCGAGCTCATGACCCAGGTCGTGAGTTCGAGTCCTGCAGTGGGCGATCCTGTTTCCTACTGCAAGCTGTGGTGATAGCCGTTACGGCTCTTCTGTTGCTATACAAACGAACCTGTTGAATCAGCTATCCTTTACTTTACTCGGAGGTTGATCACCCAAGCCTTGAGCGTTGAGATTGGCCGCTCTGGTGACCTTTGATGACCCTCATAGGACATTGTGGGTGACCGGAGTGATCCGACCTACCACTGTCGAAGACAGATGGGTGGAATGAGCTCCTAGGACAATTGACAGCTTCGGCTACCCTGTCAACTCCCACCGTAGTTCCACATATCCCTAAATTGATGCGAGTGCGAAATCACCTGTGATTGGTGCTCGACCTGTCTACATCTCTTTTTTTCTTTTGTTGTCACCCGGCAGTTGCTGCCGATCTATAGATCCGGATCTTGCCTACCTATCTTTCTGTGTCACTGAGCATGTGCATTTGCACCGGCTCTGCTGAGCCGAGCTTCTGCTGCCACTCGCGTTGGACTTCGTAATTCAGCAGCTACGCTTGCTTCAATCCGATGGCTTCACCGCCATCAAGTTATCTCTATGTTCAGTCTCTATGTTCAGCATGTTCATGCTCCAAGATCCCTCTCTTTTTTTGTCTTATCATGTCTCCTCAGAGCCAACTTTCTGCTGCCTGTTAACCTACTCTGTCTACCCGGTCTTATCGGCTCCCATCGTCCCGTGCATCGGCACCATCAGGCGATCATTGCTGCACACACGAGGAGCTAATGATGCGTGTCGGCTAACCTGGTCGCACAAATAGGAAGGAGCATCCCGAAGAGTCTACAAAGAGAGTCACATTATTGACTTACCAAGTTCCCCGACGCCTCAGCACTCCTGCTCATGCAAATGAGGGAAAGGATAAGATGGAGGGGCTTTCGTGAGAAATCGAGCCAGTGCAGTAGAGAGGGAGTGAGGAGGCTTGCATTAACATCAGCCTTGATCGAGCAAAGCTACTAGACTGTGGAACAAATATGCTTTTGCTAATAATATATTTGTATAGCGATTCAGAGAATCCAGTCTCTTTCTAGGCACTTGAAAGAGCTGTAAAGGAAGCGTGACCATACGGTCAGTGGCAACATGCATAATATGGTTAGTGTCACGTGGATAACAAGCACAGTGTCGGCATGCATAAGTATGCAAAGGACGAATCACAAGGACCCAGCAAATGCTGTGAGGAACGGATATGCTTTTAGCTTCTTTTAAATGTCGTCAAGTGAGGTTATGTCGAAACGTTCGTTAGTAGTGAGTTCCGGGCTTTGGAAGCATACCTACTAAAAGAGGTATCTCTTTTAGTTCGTAGTCGTTCATTAGCTCCTCGTGTGCAATTTATGTATTGCTGATTGTCTTTCAGGATTGAAACCAGAATTGTGGTGCCCTGAAGTTAGCAAAGAGGGTCTTGCCCCCCCCCGAACCACCCCCTGCGTTTGGAAACAACCCTGAAGGGATTGGCTTCCCCAGAAGAGGTCGAGAATTAAGCCCCTCCCTTGCCTAATCTTGGATGCGGTTACGTTGGGGTTGCCGTCATCGCCTTGCATGTCCCTAAATAGTAGCCACTGCTTGCATTGGAGCAAGCCCACACAATGGCACATTGGCAAGTGACATGACGATAAGGTAGCCGGTGAAGTTGCATCGCTCTGGACGATGCAGCTGTGTGTTGGGCCTGCAGCAGGGTGACCAGTCTGGTGGCTTGCCTCTGCTGCCATCGCGGCCACTTCTAGCTTTATCACTGGTGCACTGCAGCGTTACGAAGCCTGCTTCAGACTTCCCGTAGCTAGCTCTGCCAGGCTCTCAGTGCATGCAGTGTAGCAGCGGCCAGTCTTTTTATAGACATATTTGCATGCCATCGTCACCGGTCCCTGCGTGGGTTCCAGCTGATTGGTCGGTAGCGGTCTGCCGGCATGATTAGAGCCTCTTGCCTCGGCTTCTCTTTGAGGTTCTTTGTGATTATTTGCTGTCGGTGGGTGTGACCTCTTTGAGGCCAGATTAGCTTTGAAGTCCGTGTGAGCCACAGCCTCCGTGGGCATGCTCAGGCAGCAGCACGTGCTTTGTGGTGCCCAAAGCGAATGCTCGGCTCGCTGTGTCAGGCTTGCACTTGCTGTAGGGTGCATTGCAGACCGGCACCGCGCCGAGCACATTGGCTGACGCTCTGCTTGTGCGTTTCACAGTGGGATGCGTTTAGCGTCCCGGAGTTGCTCAACTTCCTGCGAATACTTGAGCGCGAGGAGAAAGACTACGCAGATGAGATACGCCAGAAGTATGTCGCGCGACGATTGCACCTGGAAACAGCGCTCAGGGAAGCTCGCAGTGTCGCTACAGCGAGTCCACTTACCAAGATTCGTCAATAGAGAGTGAGCCTGCCCACCGGCCCTGGCCCGGTCGGGCGAATGGCACAGCGGGCTCCGGAAATCGGCTGTGCGCTCCACATCTTTGTCGCTGCTCAAGAGAGAGAGAGAGAAGTGAGAGGAGACAGACAGCTTTTCAGCACTGGCTCCCTGCAGAAGCAGCAGCAGCAACTAGAGTTGACTGGATGCTCGAGCCGGCAGCATGCAGCTTGTCGGCAGAAGCTCCATCGCTCGGTCACGTGGCACGCTGTACGAAGCAGTGCATCGGCGATGGGCCTCGTCTTTCCTTGCGTCCGCTGCGATGGCGTTCGTCGTAGCAAATACGGCGATGCAGTGCCTCCGGTAATGTCGCCTGCTGCCGAGCAGCTGACTCGGGCAGCCAAAATGAATCGCGATTTCGCTCCAAATCGCATGTTCGGAAGCCTGTGTGCATCGGTAACTTCATCTGCTGCTGCTTCTCCTCCTGCTGCCGGAGAGTGACAATCTGCCTGCAGTTCCACTCAGCTACGAGGGCACTTGCACGCGTATGCAGGCCTCGGGGCCCGGCGACGTCTTCCTCTTGTTGCCCGTCCTTGCGTGTCACTTGGTCAAATTGCTCGCTCATGGATCTGTTACCAACAGCACGTGCTTCCTCTGCACCAAATATATCGAAGAGCCACCCGGGGTGTGGAATGCCTGCAGGGATGATCCAGAAAAAGTGCTCGAAACCAGCTGGCAACCATAATAATAATAATAATAATAATACACTTAATGTAGCACCCTCGGAGAACTCAGTCTGTTTTTAGGCACTTTACATTTGGTGCAAAGGAAGCACGATCGAATGGTTAGTGGTAGCATGCTGAATAAACAACGAGAATAACATGGTTTGGGGTGCCGTGCACAGGGTCAGCATGCAAGTACATTTAGTGGAAGCCTGCACAGTGTCAGCACATAAATGACGAATGAGCACGTAAATGACGATTCACACGGACCCACTAAATGCTGTGATGTTTAGGTCTGTTTTTAGTTTCTTTTTAAATATGTGGCAAGTCAGGAGATGTCGTGACACAGGTCGAGAGTGAGTTCCAGGCTTTGGGAGCATACGAACTAAAGGCACTGTCTCCAAAGGATTTGAGATTTGTACGAGTTGCAGGTAAACGGATGGATTCCGAAAAGCGGGTGGTACGATGCTTAACCTGCTGGGGGAGTACATATGATAGGTAGGCTGGAGCCAAAGAATGGAGGGACTTGAAAGTGAGCGACAAAACCTTGAAGTCGATGCGCTGCCTGACTGATTGGGAGCCTGTGCCATAGCGCTCCAGCTGATCGAGCTGGCTACCCACCGTCTCCAGACTGATGGCAGCTTGATCGCGGCCGCCAGCCAGGTTGTGGAAGCTCCTTGCCCAAAAGAAGGCTGCTGCTGCTCCCATCTGTTTCCCTCTTGTTTGCTTGGGATCGTCGCTAGCGATGCATGCCATGAGCTGCGATGGTGATCAGTCTTGGTGCTCACCCCTTGGGTGCTGGCTACCGTGGAATTAAGCTGTGGCTATCGCAAATCCACTGTGGGACGTGACACGATTGGAAAGGAGCTAGGATTAGTGAGCACCATGCGAGGCCAGGCGCCTGGGCGCACTTTCGGAAGATGCCTGCTCGAGAAGGAAAGGAGGACCATCATCGGTGATCGTAGAGACTTGGGGAGACGGGCGGCCTCTTTGGAATGTGCGAGGACAGATCTTCTGGTTCGTGAGGTGCTGTTACGTACAACTAGCGTGCTTTGAGCAAGTAGCTTGAATCAGTCGGCCAACAGCTTGACAGCAAAGCTGCCAAGAAGGCGGATAGATCGCCGCAGGCAGAAGGCTTAGCTCGGGTGATCCAGAATGCAAGCTCTGCACCACTAGCTGAGTTATGTAGTGCGTCCCGTCTGTAACTCCACAGAGCTACAAAGACTGAGTGGGTGCTACATACGCGGAAGAGTTGTCAACTGCAAACCGAAAGCCCAAGCGGCTTTCGGTGAGTGCGAACGAGTAATGTCGCAGCTTGCGTGGCAGTTGCTAAGCTTACACATAGGCTTTCACGTGAATAGTTTGCAAGATTGCTTCGATTTTCTGCATGGATTAGCCACAATATTGGCATGATGCGCCACGACCTTACAGTACATGCGACCTTCTGGAGACCAAGCCGACTGCCGATGCTGCCACTAAGTACGACGATCGTAATTACGGCAGTTTCGATGTGGCAATGGCCATGGGGAATACCGGGTAGCCGTCAAGCTGGCAGTGCGATGTATTGGGAATGTAGTGGTTGGGACTCGACAGCCTGCTGGCAGCAGTGTTCTTGAGACTGGCAGCAGTGTTCTTGACTCTTGACATTTAGCTCATTTTTGGTAGTGCTACATGCTTGCTGACTGAGCAGGCAAGGCTGGCCTGCTGCCCAGTATGGCGCTAGAACAGTGCTATGTCACCTCGCTCTAATGGGCCCTAACTAGGACGCCTCTGGGCGTAGCATTCTTGGCCTAAGGGTTTTGAGAACATTGCTCGTGAAGCAGCAGTGAGTTGACAAACGTGGCTTCTGCTCGTAGCTGGGCAGTGCATCTGCAGTGAGGCTGGATCTATGGCGAGGTTACCTTCCAGGCTAGATTTATAGTGCTTTGGGGCTAGATCTGCAGAGGCCCGCTGGCTAACAAGGCGAGCAGAAGTGATGACGAGCATGAAGATGATGGCAAGCAGAAGTTCCCTCCTCCCACCGATGAAGGCTGGCCGCTTTTGCTGCAGCGGCGACCTGAAATACGCACAACGCTGCTCGATCGAAACCTGCAGCTGAAGAGCCAGCTGCCTCGGCGGCCGGCACAGGGCAGCGAAAAGGGTAATTCTGCTCGCGGCCTGTAATTTCTTCGTCTCCTTTTTTACGCCAGGGTTTGTTTCGGCGTTCTTCTTACGCTTAGGACTTTGCCACATTTCATCAGAGAAAAATTTGAGGTGGACCCTGAAAACTTGGAAAGCTATGGTGAGATAACTAGAGTCGGCTGAAGCAGATTGGTCGCACACAAATTGTGCCTCACTCGGCGACTTTAAGGTCGCATTAAACCCCTGCCTAATTATGTCATTAAGGATGCATCCGGTTGAAAAAAATACTAGCTGATTCAACAGCCTCTTTTAGATAGCGACAGAAGAGCCTTACGGCTAACACTACCGCTTGCAGCGGCAATAAGGCCCACCGCAAGATTCGAACCCACGACCTCGGGACCGAGATCTAGAAAAGCAACCACCTTACCTAGTGTGCCATCACGGCTCACCCTCCGAGCCGCCTCACATCCGGTGCCTACCGTCGGCGAGTCGTCTGCGAGAGACAATGAATGACTGCGTGTTGTTCACCAAACTAACGGTAAAAAGCCTTTCTCTAAATACCGCTAGGCAGAAAATCTCAGGGATTTCTCACCGTAACTACACATCAGGGGGGTTCTTCGCTTACAACCCCCTACCATTTGGAGTCGCCTCGGAGCTAGAAATCTACTACCAGAGGGCTACGGCCAGCCAGAGGGTGAATTAATGGACGTTTCGTGCTGCTGCCTGAAAGCATAAAGGCCCATTTTCTTCCGAGAACCCGCACGCCAGGTGGTTCGCATCGCAACGATAGCATGGAAAACTATGATGGACTACTCTAAAGCTTGCATTATTAACTTTTTACGTATCCGAATGAGGGCGGCAGCCACAGGGCTTCGATGAGCTGTTAACTTCAAGCCGTTAGAGGCGAAGCCAGGATTAGAGCAAAGGGGTGGCATGGGGGTCTTGCGGCAGAGCCCCCCTGTAAAGGTGAGTCTGGAGGCGTCCCCCCCCCCCAGCGCCTGCGGGTGTCGTGCAGCCTGGCCAAGCACCAAGGGAGGAGTCAGCCAGCCCCTGTGCAAGCGCTGCCGCTGGCCGCCAGACTCGGCTCCTACCTACCAGACCAGGAGCGGCAGCTTTCACCCCTGCCACCCCAGTGGCTTCGCCTCTCTTAGATAAAAGTAGAATCATGACAAATAATAATTATAATAATAATAGAAAGAACTTGTGTAGCGTCATCAGGATCGAATGATCTTCCAGAAGTTGACTAGGGATTTTGCTTGGTCGGGCCAGAGCCTGATGGTGCCGAGGAGGAGGTGCCGGTGGGACCTTGCTATTTCTACGAAGAGGAAAAGTGAAATAGCGAGCTGGGCTGCCTGGGCTCCGCTGAGCACGTCCAGGCAAGTGCTCCACCGCCCTGAGCCGTTCATTCATTTCCCAACTACACATTCGCTTGTATGGTCTGCCGTTCTGAGGTATTTACGTGCTTACGCAGCCATGGTCACTTAGGAGCTTGGTCTAGGGACATTTGGGTGGATCGCTTGCGGTATTATTCTGAAACTGCATCTTCATTAAAATGCATAATAGCTGCGAGTGCTTCGTTAAAAGTTTGATTGTTCTTGCTCAATTAATGGTCGTTCATGTGAGATATGTTCATTTATATATTATATTATATATTTATCCTGATACATTTATATGAGAGGGTTTTTACTTTTGCGTTGGCTCGCTTCATGTGAGGGTACTGCATGTAAAGTGTTTGCCAATACGCGTCACTGACGGGCCTTGGAGCATTGTCGCGGTTTTCCAAGTGCTTGTTTAGTTAATGATCGTTTCCGTGTGTGTCGTGTACGCGTATTTCCTTACTAATTATTTTTATCATACTGGAGTGTGCTCAATTTTATCTAAGCACACTTCCAAAAACATTTCCAGCGTTAATCCGGAACTTATAAAGCGTCATGGCTGGCTCTCAAAGATTTTAGAAGGTACAAATCAGTTTTGGATGCGTCTGCAATTTTGGCTGGACAAGCTTTTGGATGTGTACATTTGATTTGTATTAGTGCTGCGATCTTCAAAATGACCTATGCCCAGACATCGGAAATGCCACCACATTTATGTAAGGTTGGCACTTTCAACGCGTTACTAGGACACTTAGATGCAAGCAATATATTTACGGATGAAACGAGATTCCTGTTACAGGTAATGTTTTGACACGGAGATAATAACTGCAAATATGTAAATAAAAGAAAGTAACTACTCATTCGGCGACTCATTTTACAAACCTAGCGATACCAGCCTGCCATTTTAGCGTGTCACATCCGGTTCCTGGCATTTTGGCACTCGCGATGAAAATTAAGCTCTAGAGCAGTCATGTGACCGAGTAGGTGTCTACCTACGCGAACCAGTCTCTTGATAAGGTCAATCGTACGCCACGGTAACTGGACGAGCAACAAACCATGAACTTCCCAAGGTCTGCATTCACAGAAACCACTGTTGCGGTTTCTGTGAATGCAGACCTTGGGAAGTCTTACGTAACTGTTTCAAAATAAATATAAAATAAATATAAATTCTTAGTTCTTACGCAACTGTTTCAAAATTATCAACAAACGATATGAACGAAAAATGTCATTAAAATAACAGCTGACATTGTGTTAATGTGCGCCATTGATTTTACAAGCTTCTAGCACTTCCTAACCTTTACCTTTACTGCACTATATAGAGACGTTTTTTAAGGCTACGTCCACTATCTCTTCTCTCACTTCACTACCTTCATTAATCATCGAGATAACCCGTCCCGCGGTAACGGCACGCGTTTCGGGACCACTGTGTATCATGACGGTATCTCAGGTCGCTGCAAAGATCAGCGGTGTGTTCGGGTTTACTCAGCTTCCTAAAACCTATTAACTATTTTTTGGGACACATTCCGTAGCTTTTGGTAACAGGAAGCGTGGTTTCCTTATAATGCTTTGATTGCGTGGACACTCAAACCAAAGCCTCCTCATCGTTGATGGTTTGGCAGCTCGTTACAAAGAAATATTTTTAAACTGTTCAGATCAGGTTTCCCACCTCTGAAAAATTTGGAAGCGGCCTAAAAGAAGTTGAGTGCGAGTGAATGTAGACTTTTACGTTGTAAAATGTTTGCTTTCATACCAATTCGTGTATCTAGATCGCAGCAGATATAACACGGCATACACTCCACGTCTGATAAGGATAATAAAAGAATAGATGGGTTACATTGAGTCCTAAGAGAACTCGGTCTCTATCGAGGTACTTTTCAGCGTGCTCCAAGAGAATCAGTAAAATAATGTTAGTGACATGCACGGTACCGCGCTTAGACCGAGCAAGTCACCTTGGCTTTGGCCCAGGATTTAGGTGCTCGCCTGTATCTACCATGGGCTCGAACCCCGAGGCACATGCAAAGTTCTCGGATAAAAATATGAAATACTATATCTGATTTGCATACATCCCTAGGAGAACTTATTTCTAGCCAGGCGCTTCACATATGGTGCTGGGCTCGAGCCTACGTTCCACGACCTTGGTCGTAAACCTTAACCCTCGGCAAAACCAGGGCGGATAAAGATCGAGTTCTCCTACAGCGCTGTTTAAAGGAATTGCTCTTTACTCTATGCAAAAGCAAAACAGTGAGATGCTTGGACAAGGATACTAAAGCACTTAAAGCAGCACGCTAAAGCACCGTCTGTCTGCACGGCATGCACAGCTGATCCGACCAGTCTTCGGATTCGGCCTGGAAGCCAGCCGTAGGGTCCAGGGCAGTTCATCCGCTTAGACTAGACTGGAAGCATAGAAAGCTGCTGTTTCTCTTACTGCGGTCGAGTGGCCCGCCCACCGAGTTTGGCACCGAGTGCTGCGAATCAAACCACCGCCGTCAGCGCTTTGGGCAAAGCTCTGGGTCGCGCTCAGGGCACTAGTCGCCCGGCCTGTCACTTGTCGAGTTGTTTGCCATAACGGACCACCGCTTCGTTCAGCAGAATCTAATAATAATAATAATAATACATTTGATACAGCGCCCTCGGAGAACTCAATCTCTTTCTAAGCGCTTCACATTTGCCGCAAAGGAAGCACGATCGAATGGTTAGTGGTAGCATGCTGAATAAACAACAAGAACAACATGGTTCGGGGTGACGTGCACAGGGTCAGCGTGCTGCCTTGGTGCATTCTGCTGGGACGACTGACGTTTGGAGTGCACTGAGCCATGAACACCATCGGTTAGACTTCTGCATACCGACATGCCTCGCTGTGTCGTACAACTACGACTGAAGGAGAAGATCAATCACCTGCAAAAGTCTCATGGGCCGCCTCTAGTCGACCGCGTAATCTTCCAGTAGTCCTCAGGACGGATGACTGTCCCACAAAGCAGGTTTGGTGCCTGTACAGGGCTTCGTCAGAAACCTGGGCACCGGCGGGTATAGGCAGTCGCCGGCAGGAGCCACAGCATGCGTTCAGTGCAGAAAGGAGCTGGCGCTGATCAGTCAAGCGAAAAAAACCTGCGCGAGAGGACTATAATGCTCTATAGCAAAGAGTCGCCCGAGCCCAACAGCGAGTCGTGCACGGGCGGTCGGTTGTTCTGGCAATTCCTGCTTTAACGTGTCACCTTGTTCTGCCTGCAAGTTTTTTTTAAGCATAACAATAATAGGACGTTTATGAAGTACTATAAGAGCACTAAATCTCTTTCGAGGCCTTTTACATATACTAGAAAAGAAGGATGGCAATTGGTGAGTGGTAACATGCTCGTGTGGCAACTGCGAAGCTCGGCCCCCAGTGATTAAGGCGCTCGCCCCGACCAAGGTCTGACCGAGGTCGTGGGCTTGACTCTCATGGCATAAGTGAAGCGATTGAATAGAGATTAAGTTCTCTTAGAGTGCTATGCAAATAAGTTATATATATATATATATATATGCATGCACAGTTGGTGCACAATTCTGAAGCTATATATATATATATATATATATATATATATATATACAAGACTGACAAGCCTAGCTGCAGAATTTTGCACCCACTGAAAGCGCCTGATTGCACAGGCCGGTAGACTAGCAAGCTATGAGTTACAGAAGTCGAGACGAGAATGTCACAAATGCATGGACCAATTTAGATGCGTTATCCCTGCCTAAACAAGCCTGAGTTTTAGCAATGTTATGTAGCTGAACGTATGCAGACTTGCCTGTGGAGTTGATGTGGTCGTCCAATGAAAGGTCACTTTGGAACACGACACCTAGATTTCATGCAGATGCAAAAGAAGATATGCTGGCAGAAGTGATTGTGAGCATTTGTCTGGGTCATTTTCTGAATAACTCTTGGTTTTCCCGTAACTAATAAATTAGTTGTATCGTCATTCTATTAGAGTAAGTTTGCTCCCATCCATGAGAGGATGTCAGCAGTACATGCTGCAAGGATGTGAAGAGAATTTGACGTGTCTGTGGGCTGAGTGGGATCAAAGCAAAGGTAAAACGAAGTGTCATCTGCATAGAAGTAAAAGCCTCGATTGTGCTTGGCGATCACATCGGCAAGAGGGAGAGCATAAACTGTGAAAAGAAGCAGACCGAGCACAGAGCCCTGAGGTACCCGGTACTTCAGTGGTACCTCGGATGACCTTTGTTCGTTCAGATCAATACTCTGGATTCTCCCACTGAGATAGTATCTGGACCATTGTGATGCAGTTCCATTGATGTCCACGCGAGATGAGAGGCACTCGAGAAGAACATGGTGATCGATTGCATCAAACACTGCCGAAAGATCAAGCAAAGGAAACGGAGAGATTTTACCCAAGTCTGCACTCCTGAGAATCCTGAATACAAAGAAGCCTTAAGTCGACTCAGTCGTGCGAGAGTCAGAGCCGCTGCGGCACTTTTTATTGCAGACGCGCACACCCCCCTACGAGTCAATCGCCCTCCATTAATTGAATGCAACCTCTGCGGAATTTAAAAAGTAACCGTCTGAATAGTCAGTGGCAGTTATAGAGTTCCGCGAAACTCGCAAGGGATATCGCATCGCAAGCACGGTAGGATCTCTTGTCAATCTCTTGGGGTCAATCAGCCCACGACAAAGTCAGCGTATCCCAGTCAAGGGTGGATGAACTCTGATTGCTAGTTGTTATAGGCGGTGCCGCTACTCTGCAAGCGACCTTTTATATATGTCATATTGTCGAACTGTATGCTCGTCAAGTTCTTTGACGCACTTGAAGATCCAAGGCCAGTGGCGTTGCCAATATTTTCATCGAGGAGGCAAGACCCGCTATTTTTGTGTAGGGGGCACTACCCGCTATTAATAAAGCATTATAGCGCAATGTCGTAGCTTTTATTCGAATCGAACAGGGCAGTTGCTTATCAAGTGTAAAGTTGAATGCCACCGGCGCGTAGGCGACGGCACACGCAAACGCCGTAGCGAGCTACCGCAAGCGTATTTCCACGCGGACGGACGCTAGCAGCGGGCCCGCCCGCGGGCTCCTTCTCCTCCCCGGAGCAACTGCCGAGCCTCTGCAGCACCGCCATAAATCGCACGACCCATACACCGGCAGCAATGGCGCAAACTTTACTGGGCCATAAACTGGCCGCGGCGGGGGTAAAAAGGCCATACACGTCATCGGCCCATTAACTAAGAGTACCATAAATCAGCCACAAAGTGGACTTGGGACATAATTTCGTCGACGGTGACGGTCGCTGGCGGTTGGGTGGCGTCATGGGAATTGGGGCGGCCAGGTCATTGCTCTGATGTGGGATGAGCAAATAATAATAATAATAATGCACTTGATAAAGCGCCCTCAGAGAACTTAATCTCTCTCTAGGCGCTTTACATTTGCTGCAAAGGGAAATGCAATTGAACGGTGAATGCCACCTACCGCCTCCCCCCTGGCTCTGCCTCTGCCCGAGACAGCTGCTCTCGACTTCTGGCCTTCGGAGAATGCGATGAGGAGAAGCTGCAAATACGGCGCGCAGCTCGACTAATCTCGAGCTCTCGCAAAAATTAAATTGCTGGCGCTCCAACCTTCAAAAATCGCCAGCATCCGCTCTCTGGATGAAGATTACTCTTGCGACATTGAACCGCGCATTGCTTTGACGCTGCGATACGGCCCGACATTTTTGAATGTGTCGGGCTCGTTGCGAGGGCTAAACCTTGACCTCCAGTGGGTGCCGCTCGAGGCCACCCGAAAACGTACCACTCAGCCTACTTTTCGTTCCCCGGCGTCTGGCGCAGGCCGGCAGGAGTTCCAATTGCTTCCGACAATATCGAGTGTAGCTAAAATGACTTAGTGGTCAGAGGCGCACCTGACTTGCGGAGAACACGCTGCTCCGAGCCGGAGGCCAGCCAAATACGCTTTACCTTTTTACTGCTAATCTAAAAAAATTAGCGTTCGGAGATCAGGAGGCGGCGTGCGCCGTCTCCTCCGAGGCAATTTTACTTAGCCTCGTCATGGCGGTAAACGGGTCGCCGCCACCTCATGCCCACTGGCGGGCCGCGCCGAATGTTGACCCTCGGCGTCGTCTGCTTTCTACAACGCCACCGCTACCGCACGTCGGCGGCAGCTCGCTCGCATGCGGACTAGAGAAGTGCGCGCGCACGCAGTGCACCGCCGCCGCGCGCCCACGCAGTGCACCGCCGCCGCCGCCATCCCACGCCGCCGCCGCCGCCGCCGCCGCCGCCGCCGCCGCCGCCGCCATCCCACGCCGCCGCCACCCAACCCACCCACGGTCCCTCCCGCACCCCCGGCGCCGCGGCAGCAGCCTTTCGCGGGGACATTTGACAACTCGGCGGAAGGACAATTATGCCGGCGGCGCTAATGGCGCCGGACCGGAATGTCAGCCAGAGGACGCTCTATTTTAGATGGCCGCGACGCCTCCGTTCCGCTCCAGGCTTCCTCTCCGGGCTTAATAAAAATAATATAATTCATTTATATAGCGCACCAAGAGAACTTAATCTCTATTCAGGCGCTTCACATATGCCTCGGGGCTCGAGCCCACGACCTCAGTCAGACCTTGGTCGGAGCGATCACCTTAACCGCTAGACCAAACCAGCTCGGCGACTTCCATCAACTCTCCAGAGCTCACTGGCGATAATCGGCCGCACTAGCAGGCGTTCGAGGCCATTGCTGAGAGCCGCCCTCTCTCTCTCTCTCTCTCTCTCTCTCTCTCTCTCTCTCTCTCTCTCTCTCTCTCTCTCGCTCTCTCTCCCTCGCTCTCTCTCACTCTCTCTCTCTCCAGAGCGCGCTGGAAGCTGGCTTGTCGGACCGGAAGCGGGCGAGCGCTGCTGTGCGACCGACAGACCCCGGAGCCCGCGCACGCATGCACGCACGCGCCGCACTGCTCGCGGCTGCGCGGAGGCGCTGAGATCGCGCGGAGGCGCTGATGTCGCGAAGTAAAGCCCGCCAGCTAGCGCCGGTCTTTCAAAGTTCGGTTACCATCCTTCGGACAAAGTTCGTCATCGAGCTGTTGCCACGCTGGTCTAGCCCGGTGGTTAAAGCGCTCGCCCCGACCAAGGTCTGGCCGAGGTCGTGGGCTCGAGCCCCGCGGCCTATGTGAAGCGCCTGAATAGAGATTAAGTTCTCTTGGGGCGCTATACAAATGAAATATTATATTATCAGCAGGTTGTTAATCTGCTCTGACGTCGCGCTGACGCGGCAACGGCCCAGAGGGCGTGCCGAGGAAGCTAACTTTTCAGGCTTAGAGAGTGGCGTCTCGACTGCGATGCGCCGCCATCTGTACGCCACGCTTGCTACCAGTAAAAGAAAAAAGTAAGACGCGTTCGTGCGAGAGAAAATAATCGTAAAGACGAATCAGATTTCGGTGCAACGGCGCACATGCGACGACACCCCAACACCTTGCTGGTCTCCAAACACGCCAGTTCGGCTCGCACACTCGCAGCGTACCAGCGTAACCCAGCCGCTCTCTCCCCCCTCCGTTTCCCGTCGTAGCTGACCCCGCTCTGGGTCCGCTCGCTCCGCTCATCCTTCCAAAGAGGCCCGACAAAATCAAAGGCCGACCTACAGCGAGCCGCTTCTGTTGCTTGCCACGACGCTTGAATGGCGGGCCATCGTAAAGAAGCGGCCGAGCGCCGGATGACCATGAACTCGCCATCAAAACGTCCCCTGACATGACGGCATTTGAAAAGAAGCTCAAAACCTATCCATCTTAATGGGTCTTCGCGATTCATTCTTCGCGTTCGTGTACCTGCTTACACGACGCCAGCTGCTTCCAGATGTTACCACCAATCATTCGGTAATGCTTTCTATACAGCATCTGTATAGTGCCTAAAATAGATTCAGTTCTCTGAGGGCGCTACACCAATGTATCATTAGTAGTACTATTATGAAACATCGCGAATTGCGATCTATCGACGGGCTGCTGCCGACAGCGCGCCGATACTCCACAGCGTGCGTGCGGCGCCACGTTACACCAACACCGACTTTTCATGTTAGTAATAGTGATAATAATAATGATAATATAATTTATATAGTGCCCTCAGACAACTCGATCTCTTTTCAGGGACTTTATATTTGCTGCAAATGAAGCCCGATCAAATGGTTAGTGGTTGCATGCTCAATAACTACAAAACTAACATGGTTAGGGGTGACATGCACAGGGTCAGCATGCAAGTATGGGTAGTGGCAGCATGCACAGTGCCAGCACGCATAAGCACATAAAGGAGGAATCACAGCGAAAAAATAAATGCTGTCCTAAATAGATGCATTTTAGTTTTTTTTTTAAATGTGGACAAGTCAGGAGATGTCGTGACGCAAGTCGGGAGTGAGTTCCAGGCTTTGGGAGCATAAGAACTAAAGGCACGGTCACCAAAAGATTTGAGATTTGTACGAGGTATACACACAAACAGTTAGATTTCGAAAAGCGGGCTGTACGATGCTTAAACTGGTGGGGGAGTAGATCTGATAGGTAGTCATGAACCAAAGAATGAAGGGAACTAAAAGTGAGTGACAAATCCTTGAATTCAATGCCTTGGTTGACTGCGAGCCAGTGCGGGTCGGCAAGAACAGGTGTGATGTGGCAACTGTGACGCTCAAGACAGACAGACCTAGCTGCAGAGTTTTGCACCAGCTGTAATCGCCTGATTGCACATGCCGGTAGACCAGCAAGCAGCGGGTTACAGAAGTCAATATGGGATGTGACAAATGCATGGACAAACTTAGATGTGGTATCCGCCTAAACAAGCCCGAATTTTAGCAATGTTATGCAGCTGAATGTAAGATAACTTGACTATGGAGCTGATGTGGTCGTCTAACAAGAGGTCACTTTGGAAAAGGACGCCTAGATTTCTCACCGATTCAACAGTATATATGCTGGCAGAGTCGATTATGAGCGATAGTGTTTCCTATTTTTGAATCACACTTGCTTTGACCATAACTAGTAATTTTGTTTTCATCATCATTCAATTTAAGAAAGTTTGCTACCATCCATGTGCGGATGTCATCAACACATGCAGCAATGGAGTTGAGAGAGTTCAACGTGCTCGAGGGCTGGGAGTAATAAAAGCAAAGGTACAGCTGGGTGTCATCTGCATAGAAGTGAAAGTCTTGATTGTGCTTGGCAATCCCATCGGCAAGAGGCAGAGTATAAACAGTGGAAAGGACGGGACCCAGCACAGATCCCTGAGATACCCCATATTTCAGAGGTTCCTCACATGATCTTTGTCTATTCACGTCAATACTCCGGAGTCTCGCACTGAGATAGGACCTGAACCGTTACGATGCAGTGCCAGTGATATCCAGGCGAGATGAGAGGCGCTCAAGAAGGACTTGGTGATCGATAGTATAACAATAACAATAATGCACTTGATAAAGCGCCCTCGGAGAACTCAATCTCTTTCTTGGCGCTTTACATTTGCTGCAAAGGAAAATGCAATTAGATGGTAAGTAAAATCATACTTGAAAAACAAACAAAATGAGTAATATGGTTAGGGGTGACATGTACAGGGTCAGCATGCAAATGTGGTTAGTGGCAGCACGCACAGTGTCAGCACGCATAAGCACGTGAAGGACGAATCGCAGGGAACCACTAAATGCTGTCCTAAACAGGTGTGTTTTCAAGTTCCTTTTAAATGTGGTTAGGTCAGGGGATGTTCTGACGCAGGTCGGGAGGGAGTTCCATGCTTTGGGAGCATACGAACTAAATGCACGGTCTCCAAAGAATTTAAGGTTTGTACGAGGTATTTCTAGACTGTCGATTCCGAAAAGCGGGTGGTACGATGCTTGGCCTGATGCGAATATCGGAGTATATCGGAGAGATAGGCTGGAGCCATAGAATGAAGGGACCTAAAAGTGAGTGACAGAACCTTGAAGTCAATCTGTTGCTTGACTGGTAGCCAGTGCAGGTCGGCGAGAAGTGGAGTAATGTGGCAACTGCAACGCTCACGACAGACAAGGCTAGCTGCAGAGTTTTTCACCAGCTGCAATCGCCTGATCGCACATGCTGGTAGGCCAGTGAGCAATGAGTTGCAGAAGTCGAGACGGGATGTCACGAATGCATGGACCAACTTGGACGTGGTATCCTTATCTAAACAAGCCCGAATTTTAGCATGTTAGGAAGCTGAAAATAGGTAGATTTGATCAAAAGCTGTCGAAAGATCGAGCAAAACAAGCAGAGATAATCGACCTAAGGCTGCATTTCTAAGTAGGTTGTTATACACCCGAACCAATGCTGACTCTGTGGAGGGATTAGCTCTAAAACCAGACTGGGACTTACCAGCTAGGTTTGAACTTTCACTGTATGAGTTCAGTTGGTCTGCTACGACTCGTTCCGGTATCTTAGATAGGAACGGTAGAACGGAGACCGGGCAGGAGAGCTGTGAATAGAGTCCAGAGAACAGAGTGAACAGAGCTAGCTGCCTTCTTTGATTGAGATATGAATTTCAGGACGAGGTCACTAGTGACCTCCTTGAATGTAGACATTGAGGTGCTGCATGGAATCGAGGAAGAGGACTCCAGGGGGGACGCTGCCATCTTAGGGATGGACTGCCTGATCTGATCTATCTTGTTGACAGAGAAGCTAGAGAAGCGATCAGCCAGATTCTCACAGGGATCACTAGTTAAGGAGCTAGCCTGGAGCGGTTAAGGAGATGGTTGATCGCCGACATCAGCATTTTTTGGTTGTGCATCTGTGATTCAACAATGTTTAATAGAAGCTAGACTTCGCCTTTGCTAGGATCGATTGGTACGATCTACAGAAGTCATCGTATGCCTGTCGATGAACAGTCAGTCCTGATCTTTTGCATGCTTTTTCAAGCTTAGGCTAAGTAGACGTAGCTAATTTAATGTGTGTGATAAACCGTAGGCCGTCTGGGTGAGGGCGCACAGTGCGTTTAGTCAGAGGTGCCAACTCGTTGAGCAAGTCAGCTAGTGTCGTGTTGTAGCAATTTAGATTCCGAAAAGCAAGTGGTACGATGCTTAGCCAGGTGGGGGAGTAGATCTGATAGGTAGGCAGAAGCCAAAGAATGAAGAGATGTAAGACTGAGCGACAAAACTTTGAAGTCGATCCGTTGCTTGACTGGGAGCTAGTGCAGGTCGGCGAGAAGTGGTGTGATGGGGCAACTGCGAAGCTCGCCACAGACACGCCTAGCTGCAGTTTTGCACAAGCTATAAGCGCCTGATTGCATAGGCCATTAGACCAGCAAGCAGTGAGTTACAGAAGTCAAGCCGGTAGGTCACAAATGCATGGACCAATTTAGATGTGGTATCCCTGTCTAAGAAAGCCCAAATTTTAGCAATGTTATGTAGCTGAAAATAAGATGACTTGACTGTGGAGCTGATGCAATCGTCTAATGAAAGGTCACTTTGGAAAAGGACGCCTAGATTTCTCACCGATTCAACAGGACGTATGCTGGCAGAGCCTATTGTGAGCGTTACCCTTTCCAATTTCCGAATCACTCTTGGTTTGCCCATAACCAGCAAATTAGTTTTGTCATCATTCAGTTTTCAAATTTCTTAAAGAAAGTTTGTTGCCATCCCTATGCGGATGTCATCACAACATTCAGCAAAGGAGCTGACAGAATTTGACGTGATGGGGGCTGGGAGGAATCAAAGCAAAGGTACAACTGAGTGGCGTCTGCATAGAGGTGAAAGCCTAGATTTGCCTTGCAATCACATCGGCAAGAGGGAGAGTATAAACCGTGAAAACAACGAGACCAAGCACGGAGCCCCGAGGCACCCCATACTTCAGAGGTTCATCGGATGATCTGTTGTCCATTCAGATCAATATTCTGAAGTCTCCCACAGAGATAGGATCTGAACCGTGTTGCAATGCGGTGCCAGTGATGCCTAGGGGAGATGAGGAGAGGCACTCAAGAAGGACACGAAAATCGATAGTATCAAAAGCTGATGAGAGATAGAGCAAAACAAGCAGAGATACTCGACCTAAGACTGCATTCCTAGGGAAGGTTGCAATACACCTGAATCAACGCCGACTCTATGGAGTGATTAGCTCTAAAACCAGACTGGACGTACTAGCAAGGTTTGAAGTTTCCGTAGATAATTTCAGCTTGTCTGCTACGACTCGTAAGCAGTGGCCCTGAGAGTATCTTTTTGTATGTTTTAGCTTCGTGCTGGTTTAAGAATGACACGATGCAGGTCAATCGTCCTTATTCTTGTTTCTCCTTCAACGAGCTGTAAAAAATGTCTGGATAAATATTTGGTTCTCTTAGAGCTCTATTTAATTAGCCAGTTATTATTATTGATATTAGTATATCATGCTTAGAATAACATGCAAAAGCACACAAGAAGCCACTCAGCGCCTTATGTTAGTTCGGTGGGACCACTTGTTAGTAACGTATGCTTGATCATGCACACGCCCTCAGTGAACTCAATCTCCTTCTAGGCACTTTACATTTGCTGTAAAGGAAGCGCGATCGAATGGTTAGTGGTAGCGTGCTCAATGACATCAAGATTAACATGGTTGGGGGTGACATGCAAAGGGTCAGCATGCAAGTGTGGTTAGTGGCAGCATGCACAGCGTCAGCACGCATAAGCACATTAAGGACAAACCCCAGGGACACACTGTCACCGGGGCTCGAGGAAAGCTGAGCGGAAAAGACGCCTCTTTAGCTGAGCCTTTTGTTAGCGAATAGTCAATCCAGGTGGTGACAGAAGGCAGAAGCGAATTCCAGACTTTTGGTGCATACGAACTAATAATCCGATGACCAAAGGATTTTTAATTGGCGTCAGGGACCACGAGACTACCGGAAGCCAGAAAGCTGGCGGTGCGAGTCACAACTAGAAGAGCAGGGAGGCGCGGTCGGAGAGGGATGCGAGAGTTAAAGTGAGTGATGATCCTTCCGGCCCCAGAAAGGATCTTGAAGACGATTCATAGTTTGAGAGGGAGCCGTTCAAGCTCGTATAGAAGTGATGTAAGTTGCAGATGTAATTTGCAATTTGACAGCTACGCTATTGACGACAGGCCAGACAGACCTGCTGAGTTATGCACCAGCTGTGTATGATTAAGGGCACAGGCCAGGAATCATGAATTAAAAAGAATTGCATTAAACTAAGAAGCGATGTCACAGAGGATCGAACCACTCTGGTCAGCATGCCCTAATTTTTTGGCAACGTTCTCAGTTAAAAGTTAGCCAACTCGAAGGCAGTGTGCATGGCATCTAATGACAAGTCCTTTTGGAATCGCACCACCAGATGTCGGGCAGACGTCACTGGAACGACGCCAGACGAACCAATCTTGAGTGTGAGGTCTTGCAGCTTGAGGGTGAATTTAAGTTTGCCCGTAACAATTAAGGTTGGCTGGCGTTGCCATCGATACATTACAGGAAGTCAGTGGCCAGCCAAGTGCCAGTATAGTGGATGCGAGAGATGCACTCAGTTTGAATGTCGAGCAAGGTCCAGAAAGGTCGAATGAAGCCGGCGCTCTACCGAACCTCCGCAGCAGCGGGTCCTGTGAGCACTCCTCCTCCTTCTCCTCCTCCTCCTCCTCCTCCTCCTCCTCCTCCTCCTCCTCCTCCTCCTCCTCCTCCTCCTCCTCCTCCTCCTCCTCCTCCTCCTCCTCCTCCTCCTCCTCCTCCTCCTCCTCCTCCTCCTCCTCCTCCTCCTCCTCCTCCTCCTCCTCCTCCTCCTCCTCCTCCTCCTCCTCCTCCTCCTCCTCCTCCTCCTCCTCCTCCTCCTCCTCCTCCTCCTCCTCCTCCTCCTCCTCCTCCTCCTCCTCCTCCTCCTCCTCCTCCTCCTCCTCCTCCTCCTCCTCCTCCTCCTCCTCCTCCTCCTCCTCCTCCTCCTCCTCCTCCTCCTCCTCCTCCTCCTCCTCCTCCTCCTCCTCCTCCTCCTCCTCCTCCTCCTCCTCCTCCTCCTCCTCCTCCGTATCTTTCGTGGAGCTTCAAAGGTTCGTCCAACTTCTAAGGCAATCTAAGTGTCCGCTGAACTTCAGTGGACCTCGAACTTGAAACTGTCAGGGAAGCTTCACAGGAATTATTAACTGCAATATTGCGTAATCAGGCGCAAAGGTTGAACAGTCAACGGTCCGCTTAAACTATTAGCGCAGCCCTTCGTCGCATTCTTCCACAAAGGTTTGTAAGAGATTCTTGCAAAGGGAACCAAGTGGCAGCTCTCGCCTGGCTCTCAGCTCTGCATCGCGCGCGCCGCCGCCGCATCAGCAGCCGCCGTCGCCGCGCCGTCGGTAGCGGCTGCTGCGGCCGCGTGCATTTCTCCCAGGGAGGAGGAGCGACCGACCAAAGTCCCCCGCCCCCCGCCAGCGGCTGCGGTCTGAGGCGAGACTCTCTGCGAGGCGTCTCGTTAATTTAAGCGTAGCCTGCTCATCTCTACCGCTCGCAGACGGACGAGTGAGGATTTTCTCCCCGCGCTCACTTTGCGGAGCTTCGCCGCCGCCGCCGCCGCCGCCGCCGCCTCCGACCCGCGCGAGACGCTCCGCTCTGCGCCGCCGAGAAGCGACCAGCGACAGCCGGCGACCCTTGGCGTTGGCGAGACGCCCGTGCGGCGATAATCATTCAATCGGGCCGACATCTGGTGACGCGACCGGCGGGTGCAGCGGGGGGGGGGGGCGGAAGAGAAAGCGGAGAAGTGGACGTAAAGCGCCTAGAGAATTATCGAGTTCTCAGAGTGCGCCTTATCAAGTGCGATTGTTATTATTGTAAGTGCGAGCTCTTCAAAGCCGGCGGCGGCGGCGGCTGCTGCTGCTGTCGGCCTTAGCGCGTCGACCGCGCGCATCCGACCGGCCGGCCGGCCGGCCGGACGAGCGGTTGGCCGCCCGCGTGCGTCGCGGCGTGCGCGGTCTCAGCGGCGCCTCGTCTGCAAACTCCTTTGGCGGCGTTCTCTGCCTATTCTGCGGCGGGCGGGAAAAGGAGAGAGGGCGCCGGCAGGGCGGCCATTCGAGACGCTCTCTCCGGCCAGCCATGCGCGAGGCGCGAGGCGCCGGCCCCGTCAAAAAAAAATTTTTTTTCGACCGGTCAGCGGGAGCGACCTCCTCTGGCCGGTGCGGCGCTCCCGCTGCTGCGCACTCCGACGCGGGACCGATCCGCCTTGAAAAGAAAACCCGGTTCAAGCGCCCGCGCGACAACGCCTGGCGCGCGCGCGCTGCGGTCGACTCGCCTGCCGATGAGCGAGACGTCTGCGGAAGCGCTCGAGGCCCCGCGTCGTCGGCGCGCGCTCCCTTCCAAAGGCGGGCTGCTGGCTGGCCGGAGCGCCAGCTGCCCGCGGTAGCGGTGCAGTAACCAAGCGGCGGCGGCGGCGGCGGCGGCGGCGGCGGCGGCGGCGGCGGCGGCGGCGGCGGATAATGACGACGCGCGAGCCTGCTCTCTGCCGAATAGTCTCAGCACGCCGGCTGCGAGTCAATTCCGTCTGCAGCAGCGCCACGCCTCCGGAGGCGAGTGGCGACCGCGGCCTCCGCGATCGCGCGAGTAGACAGAGACGCGCCAGACGTGCAGCTAAGAGATCGCAAGCCGAGCCATTTAGCCACGGCATCCACATCCGGCCCACTTCTGTTGGCTACAGGCGGGCTTCCACTCGCGGGCATTTACGCTCGCGGCCGCTTCCGGAAGACTTGACCGTCTCGAGAAAAGACCGCCCGGCGTGAGTGGCGTGCGGTTGGGTAGCACACTATTTTCGTGCGCGGCAGGCCTCCGCAAAAATTTATTTATGAGACAAAATATTGTAGTGAGTGTACCGTTAAAAATACAATGTATTAGGTGCCGTAACAATATCAACATGCATGGTACTGTCCGAATAAACAGTATCGATAGTAGCGCAATACTTACGGGGCAGTTCAGCGAACGGTCGTTCTCCCTGAGCGAGCGGATATTTTCTTAGAAATGTAGAAATCTGCAAACCCACCGGCTAGAAGCTTTGGTTTTCTCAAGCAAAATAAAGATCTTCGAAATTTAGCACTAGTAGCTGTAGTTGTGAATGACGCCGAAACGGCAGAAGAAAAGGAGGAAGAGGAAGCGACTGAGAAGGGCGCGGAGGAATATCGAGTCACTGCTGTGAGGGATTAAAGTAAAAACTATTTTTGTGATCAGCATTCAATAACAATGTTAAATAAAATGCATATCCATACATTGTATTTGCTCCGACGACAGTGACAGCACAATTTACTGTTTGCAATTACAATACAGAAATTACGTATTGTTTTGTATGACAATATGAATATATTTATCCTTGGCTTTGAAAATTGACAATGCAATAGCTACTGTGTTGTTCCAAGGCCTGACGTTCGGAATAGGTCTACCGACAATATTAAAAATTTAAACTGCAATCAACAGTTGCAGCTCAGTAAATTTCATGCATAAATTAAAAGTAATACTTAGCTGCGTGTAATTTTGCATCATTCACCATTCTTACAAATCTAATCCTATAATAAGCTAGGTTAGTTAGTCCGTCACAGTCACTGACGTCATGTTTATGTTCAGTTCTTGTTGGGATATTTAAAGCACTACCGTGACGGTACAGCGATGATGAGTATCGAAAAGGGGAGATAATTTTCTAGTTTGGATATGCAGCTGCAACATCCACTCTTGTAGTTGAAATTAAACAACGAAATGCTTCAACTTGATAGGACTATGAACCTTAAAGATTTTTTGGCAGCGGGTGGCCATGGTATTCCAACAGCTTACGCTCTCCCTTTGTTGAACCCAAAGTAGTGCTGAGCCGTATTGGCACACTAGGTAAGGCGGTTGCTTTCACGACCTTGGGCCCTAGGTCGTGGGTTCAATTCCTGCGGTGGGCGATCCTTTATCGCCACTGCAAGCGGTGGTGATAGCCGTAAAGGCTGCTGTTGGGGCCAAGTTGTGATCGGACGTGGAAGCCTCACACCACGTGTCCGTGGCATTTGGTGTTAGAAGTACAATAATTACTAATAACTCCTAGCAGTCGTCTTGTGCTAGTTTCATTTTGTGTGACTTTATTGGTGAACGCTGAACCTGAAAGATGGATGTCCGCATTGGTGTTTTTAAGCTACGAGCTGGTTTCGGTATTGAGTCGTTTAACGATTAAATAGCTGACAGCTATGCTGAACTTCGGGACCCAACGAATCTTCTGCCGAACTTCAGCGAATTTGGAGGCCGTGCTTAGCTAATATTTAAGTAATTTGGTGAAGACTCTAGTGCTGACCTTGCGCGACCTTGCTAATGTTGCGCGGCTACTGAAAATGTGCTCACGCCGTGGATACCTCGAGGCGGTAGGAGCCGCTGAGCAACAGTTACAACCAATATTAGCTGATTTAACAGCATCATTTGTATAGTGACAGGAGAGCCTAAATGGCTACGGTCACCGTTTGCAGGTGGTAATAAGAATAATAATAATGCACTTAATAAAGCACCCTCAGAGAACTCAATCTTTTCTAGGCGCTTTACATTTGCTGCAAAGGATCACCCACTGCAGGATTCAAACCCACGACATCGGTCGTGAAGAGCGAGCACCTTACTTCCTGGGCTGTAAGACGCAGTCGCCGCCGAGCGCTGGCATATCCCGTCGCGACTTGCTCGGAGCGGGTCGTCTAATCCCGACAGCTTCGCGATCTTCGTGTTCGACTCCTTCAGCGCGCTTGTATGAGCAGGAGTTTCGCATCGGCGTTCGCCTTCGGTCGTCCGGCAACCTCTAGCTAGCCAATTTCCACGAACAGAGTTCGCGCGGATCGTACCGCTCGGGCGACGAAGGCCCGCCGGCCGAACGGCTGGTGTCGGTCACGAGGGGGCGGGGCCTCGGTCAGCCGCCGGCGGCGGCGGCGGAGCAGCCGGCTGGCGCCGGGCGCGGGCGGACGGCTGACGGCGAGGGCGGAGCCGAATTTCTCCGGCAGGGGACTGGGGGGAGCTTCGGGCCGGCCGGGTAGCCCCCAACTACCCACCGGCAGGCGGAGCCGCCGGTCTAGGCTAGCGCTGGCGAGGGGAAGGCGGGCGGCGGCGGCGGCGGCGGCGGCGGCGGCGGCGGCGGCGGCGGCGGCGGCGGCGGCGGCGGCGGCGGCGGCGGCGGCGGCGGCGGCGGCGGCGGCGGCGGTCGGGTGGGTGCCGAAATCGGCAGTTGGTGGCTCGACCATCGAACCGCGGCCGCCATCGCGGCGCCGCGAGTGCTTTCCCACTCAGCAGGCTATCTTTGCGCGATCGCGGCGAGAGCTCAAAGGCTCGAACCACTCACGAGCGACCGCCGCCGCCTCGGCGCTGTGCAGCCATCGGCGCACATCGCTCGGCCTCATCCGCCGCCGCCGCCTCGCTCGGCTCGCGACCGCTCAGTCGCCTGCGGTTACGGCTCGGCCTCGGAAGCGGCAATTAGCAACGGCGACAACGCGATGCGAATCAATTCCTCCCTCTGCCGTCATAAACAAAGGACGGCCCGTAACCAGGCCTGCGTCCGTCGGCGCGGACGGCTCGCGACTGCGTCACTTCGCGCTCCGCCGGCCGCTGACCCGCGGGCGATGTGGCTCTCCTGCAACGCCGCGGCGCCGGCGGCAGCGATGCTGCACGCGGAAGAAAACCTGATGGCCTTACGGGGGCAAGGAAAGTGCAAAGGATTTATCAAAGATCACCCAGCCTAGCAGCAGTGTCTGCAGCAGCAGCAGTACCAACATTAGCAACAGCGCCAGTAGTAGCAGCAGCTTAAGCAGCAGAAGCAACAGCAGCTCAAGCATTGGCCAGTAGCTTTCGTCTCTCAAGTGCGGTTCCTTTGAATTTTCGGTGACCATTTAAGAATTGCGTCAAGGTCATCATCCTCATGTAAATGCCGTAGAGCATCTTGCGCCCTCTTGTACGACGTTACAATAATAATAATAATAATAATGCATTCGATAAAGCGCCCTCAGAGAACTCAATCCCTCTCTAGGCGCTTTGCAATCGCTGCAAAGGAAACACAATCGCATGGTTAGTAGTAGCATGCTCAATAAACAACAAGAATTACATTGTTAGGGGTGACAGGCACAGGGTCAGCATGCAAATGTGGTTAGTGGCAGCATGCACAGTGTCAGCACGCATAAGCACGTGAAGGACGAATCAGAGGGACCCACTAAATGCTGTCCTAAATAGGTGTGTTTTTAAGTTCCTTTTAAATGTGGTCAGGTCAGGGGATGTTCTGATGCAAGTCGGGAGGAAGTTCCAGGCTTTGGGAGCATGCCAACTAAATGCACGGTCTCCAAAGGATTTAAGGTTCGTACGAGGTATTTGTAGACTGCTGGGTTCCGAAAAGCGGGTGGTACGATGCTTGGCCTGATGGGAGAGTAGATCTGAGAGATAGGCTGGAGCCAAGGAATGAAGTGACCTAAAAGTGAGCGACAAGACCTTGAAGTCAATCCGTTGCTTGACTGGTAGCCAGTGAAGGTCGGCGAGAAGTGGTGCGATGTGTCCTCGAGGTAGCATCCAGCTTTCCATGGTGACTTCTGCGCAGGTACCTGCGTATTAAAATTTAATGAACCATCTAGCGTGAATGAGTGAGCTGTTGGTTTTTATTAAATCTGGCAATTCCTACAGCCGTCGTCCGGGGTCCAGATATTTTTTATTGAAAATGTCATGTTTGTCCAGGTTTGATCAAATCTGACCAGCTAGAAGCGCTCATATATCGTTCATGCCCGGCCGCAATTCCGCATTATTTCGACTACGTTACAGCTGGATTATCTACTTGGTTGCTGAGTAACCAAGGTCATCACCTGAGACGGTTGCCTCAAGTCTTATAATAATAAAAATAATAATAATAAGAATACCTTTGATAAAGCGCCCTCAGAGGACTCAATCTCTTTCTAGGCTCTTTACCTTTGCTGACTTCTCGAAAGTAGTTGCAGCGTACAATTCAGCGGCAGAGTGGCCGCCAGAGTCTCGCCGCTAATCTGGCCGGGGGCTCCAGTAGCTGCGCCCTTCCACTTCCACGCTCAAAGAGAACCCCCAGCAGCTCGCTACACTCGCTGTACGTCACATGCGTCATTTGAGGAACTGCTCCTGTAGAATCGCCAGCTATTTATGGGAGAGACGCGATGTTAGGTCGTCGGCTGCGTTAGCTGGCGGAGTGTGCGCTAATAAAGTAATTAATTACCGCAGCATCGCTGTTTCGTAATCGCACCGGTCAGGCGCGCACTTCGTGGAAGTAATTACGCGAGCGTGCAAGGCAGGCATTAGTCTGACTTCGATTGCACCGGCTGCCGGTATCGGCGATTCCTGAATAGGAACGATTAAAAGCACCCCGAAGCGGCGAAGCAGTGCTTTTCGACGGACGCCGCGCAACGAGCCGCGCGAGCGAGTGACTGGGGGAAACTCTGGGGCTCCTCTCGCCCAAAGCCACCGACCGGTCTGGCGGTCGCGCAGGCGCAGCTCCAGCTTCCGGTCTGGCGGTCGCGCAGGCGCAGCTCCAGCTTCCGAGCGCGCACGATGGCGGAGCGCGACGGCGCGGCGGGCCTTGCGCCCGCCGCGCCGTCCGGTTTGCGCGCGCACGTCCGACGACTCGAGTGGGCCCAGCATTCCCAGGCAGGCGACCGACAGGCCGCGACGGGCATCGGACGCTGCCGCAACGCTCCAGCTCCAGCGAAGACTGCGACGCCGCTCGCGGTCCTCGCGGCTGGCGATCGGCCGGCCGATCCCGGCCGATCCCGGCAGCCGGAATGACCGAGGAGATTGGATCGGGGTGCGGGAGCGCGCGTTTCCATGTGAGCCGCGCAGTCAGACGCTCCTCGGCGCACCGACGACCCGGAGCGACCCTGAGGCGCGTGCGAGCGCTCGACGCGGCTGCTGCATTCGGCGCAGCCGCAGCTGGCGCGAAACTCGCGCCAGCTGCGCTTCGAAATGTCAGCGCTGCCAGCGTTCGGTCACGTGGCTGCGAGGTCAAGCACCGCTTCCCGCATTAGCTGCGAGGGCTGCTTTGCTCGAAAGACCCTTTCAGGAACCGCTACGCGGCGTTCGTAGCGGAGCGATGAACTTGATTTCAGTTTTACTAGTTCTCTAGCTCTCTCTCTCTCTCTCTCTCTCTCTCTCTCTCTCTCTCTCTCTCTCTCTCTCTCTCTCTCTCTCTTTCTCTTTGTGTCTCCCCGTCTCTCTGTTTCTCTCTCTCAGTCTGTCTCTCTGTGTCTCTCTCTGTGTCTCTGTCTCTCTCTCTCTGTGTCTCTGTCTCTCTCTCTGTCTCTCTCTGTCTCGGTGTCTCTTTCTCTCTCGCTTTCACTCTCTGTCTCTTTCTCTCTCGCTTTCTTTCTCACTCTCTCTCTCTCTCTCTCTCTCTCTCTATGTCTCCGTCTCTCTCTGTCTCTGTCTCTCTGTCTCGGTGTCTCTTTCTCTCTCGCTCTCACTCTCTGTCTCTTTCTCTCTCGCTTTCTCTCTCGCTTTCTCTCTCACTCTCTCTCTCTCTCTCTCTCTCTCTCTCTCTCTATGTCTCCGTCTCTCTCTCTCTTTGTCTCTCTGTCTGTTTGTCTGTCTGTCTGTCTGTCTCTCTCTCTCTCTCTCTCTCTCTCTCTCTCTCTCTCTCTCTCTCTCTCTCTCTCTCTCTCTCTCTCTCTCTCTCTCTCTCTCTCTCTCTCTCTCTCTGTCTCTCTCTCTCTCTCTCTCTCTCTCTCTCTCATTCTCTTTCTCGCTCTCTCTCTCTCCCCTTCGTGCTCGTGTGGTCATTCTCTTTGATCATTAGGGCCAAAGTGAATAACAATAACAAGAATAATAATAATAACACATTTGTGTACTGCCCTCAGAGAACTTAATGACATCTTAGGAACCCATTTTCTCTACATCTCAAGCCTCACCTTGCCCATCACCTCCTTAGGATATGCCCGTGCCATCGGCAGCGCCAAAGCTCGAGCTAGAGAGGGAGAGGAAGAAACTGACGGCTACTTAGGGGCGACCGTGGCCTGGACGTGACCGGTGGCAGAATGCGGACCCACGCTCCGCCCCGGCATCGATGACTCACCAGCCACCCTCACCTCCCCTTAAGCAGGTGGGGGCGCGGCAGGTTCTGAGACAGGCGTCGACAAAATCTCGGAAAAATATATAATAAACTCTTTTTAGTTTTATAAGTCTTTAATATCTGTACTGACAGATATTCTGTGGTTTGATCGTCAGTGCTCTACGACGGGGCGAAGACGGACGGCTACGCAATAGACGCCGGCGTTAGTAGGCGGGGTCAAGTCACGTGAGGTACCGCGATTGGCTTACACTTACTTCCGCTAGTGACGTAGCCCTGACGTCCCAGTTGTTTTCAGGCACAAAGCCGTGCAATACCCCCCGATGATCAGGTCGTCGTCTCGCTGGCACTGCGTATCGCCCGTTTTGTGGAGGTTTTATATGTTCAGCTGAGTGGTAAGTGAGCTCGCGTAAGTTGTATTCGATGCAGCCAGGAGCCACTTGAACTGCAGAAGCATCGGCACGCTTTTGCTAAACGGAGCCGCGCGCGAGGCAATATGGAAGCCGCCTTTGTGTCGTCGCTAGAGTGAGGGGCAGGCTTCCTTCAGCGAATTTATCCTTTTTGTTTTGTCTAACGCGTTGTTAGTTAGCTGTGATGGTCGGATGGCTTCGTAATACAGCAGCCCTTTTGATTGTCCTTTCGTTAGATGCTGACGGAAGTGAAGGCAGCCGTGAGGTTTCTTACTCAAGTCTTGCTTAAAAACGTCGGCTCGCTGCCGAGTGACACCGTCGAGTCGTTCGAGAAGAAATTGGAAGTTAAGCTTTGCAATCATTACGATGGACACTGGTTCCCGGAGCGTCCTCACAAAGGTTCTGCGTTCAGATGCATCCGAATCAACCACAAGATGGATCCGCTGCTTGCTGATGTGGGAAAGAATTGTGGGATTCTCAACCTCTCAGATCTGTTTCCCTTGGAGCTAACACTCTGGGTAGACCCGTACGAGGTGTGCTTTCGTGTTGGAGAGAATGGAAGTATCGGTACGCTGTACAGTGACGGCTCCCAGCAAGGTAACGGACAACAGGCAACGGCTGAGGCACGTCGCTCGAGTGGATCTGGTTTGTCTTCACCACCTAGGTCATCGTCCGCCGCAAACGTGGGCGTGGAAGGCATGCTGTCGACTTGCAAGGAGCAGTTCCTTGCATCCACCAAAAGCGATCCGCCATTCAGGCGGTTTGCTGCTTATGTCGCCAGTTAGCCACGGGTCGACGTGTAGGGCTTACCACCTCGCGTCTTTTTGTGACGTCTCGCTGGTGCCAACCAAACGTTGTCTAGTTTGTGCATCGTAGTTGCAGTATTATGTGAATAAGTTTTATTTTTAACGTCATTGATGCATAGTGCATTAGCCATGTGCAGCTGACAACTTTAATTTTTTTCTAAGGTTTTGTAAGAAACCAAAGATAATAAACCAGCTGGAGACGGTTGCAAACAAAGGATTGCTTTACTGCTGCAATCAAGGTTTCCTTTTGCAGAAGCTGGTCGGCAATTTGAGTTCCAGGCTTTGGGAGCATACGAACTAAATGCACGGTCTCCAAAGGATTTGAGGTGTCACGTTCCAAAGTGACGTCTCGTTAGACGACCACATCAGCTCCACAATCAAGTCTGCTTGCTTTCAGCTACATAGCATTGCTAAAATTCGGGCTAGATAAGGATACCACGTGTAAGTTGGTCCATGCATCAGTGACATCCCGTCGACTTATATTCGTCCTAAATGTGCTTATGCATGCTGCCACTAATCACACGCATGCTGACCCTGTGCATGTCATGCCTAAAAATGTTATTCATGTTTATCAAACATGGTACCATTCAATCACGTTTCCCTTTGCAGCAAATGTAAAGCGCCTAAGATGAGTTCTCTGAGGGTGCTTTATCAAGTGCATTATTATTAATATTATTAAGCTTTCTCGTGTGACTGATAGTTTATCAAGGCAAATAGAGTAAGAGATATGTAGATGGCTCTGCCAATTGGGTGCTCATTTGGGAAAGGGAAGGCTGTAGGTCGATTTGTTTTAGCAGAATAGCTGGCACGTGACGATATCTGTGTAATCATCTGTTGAGCTAAAGCTCAGCAGATATGTGAAACAAGTGGGACATACATTGTGTATGCCGTGATACCTGCTGTGGTGCTTATTTAACAAAGGGGTTGTTTGTGTTACTTGTGACAGGCTGGAAGGGTAATCTGGAAGCTTGTGAGCTGCTGAATTTTGTTCCCGTGGCCTGTTGCTTATAGGATGCATGCATGTTTACATACTGGGCTTGTGTGAAGCGGTATTGACTTGTCGCCTTCCTTCGAATGGGTCATTTGGATTGTAAGGATGGGTAGATGCTGAACTTAACAATGCCATGTGTTATGTTCAGTTTCTAGCTCTTCGTGAACAACAGATATTATCGAATCACGATGATATTTTTCCAAGCGAGCTGCCTCGTTTTCCCGAATCAGAGGTAGGGCTATCTGCTTACTGTCGTTCCGTCAAACAGCACACAATCGGCCAAACCAGTGCAACGTAGGAGAGTAGTCAACTCACACGGAAGTAAATTGTGCACTGCATGTGTGATCCATGCCACTGCTGGTAATGGCCTATTGCCACAGGTTTCGGCTCTCGGGTTGCTAAGGTGTCTGCCTGTTGGTGGTATTGTCACCAGCATGGGAACTGCTGATGGCTCGAGTGTACATTTACAGGACCTAATCGTGCCACTCCTATGTTGACTGCTCTTGAGATAACGCTGACGTGAACCGGCAGGCCGGTTTGTGTAAACATGATGTGCAGCATGAAGCTTTGTTGCTTGAGTATTTCATTGGTCGTGTGTAGAGTGGGTGGAATGCATAATTAATTAATATTAATACTTAATTGAGCTACACCACTACCACTGATAATCGAAATGCTTGTGTCAAGAATCAGTGCGAATTGGACGGACTACAGCTCAAAGAAAACTCATTCAGTCCGTCGACCCAGGCTGCTTCACCGGGTAGGCAAACCATGGTTGATGGGGTAAAGTTGATAAGCCATTCGTATAGTCGAGCTGCCCCCCCCCCCCAGTATAATACCGGTTCTGCAGCCTTCGATTGAAGCTCAAACGTCGCCGAGTTGGTTTGACGGATATTCCACAGAAGCTTGGTTTGATAGCCGATTTGAGCCCGAGGATGAATATGTCCAAAAGGAACTGGTAATCGATATATCTATGCTATGCTGGTGTAACGTTTGTTATCATATCGAATGCCTGGTTATGAACGGCTTATTCGTCTAAGGCCGTTAGCCTGCTTTTCCTGCTAATCCTTTGTAATGCCACAAAGGCTGCCGACATGCTTTTCCTGCTAGCTCTAATGCCACAAAGACGCAGCGACGTGCTTTTCATTCTATACTGGATGAGACGGGAGGCCTTGGGTATGGAACCCAAGACCTTGGCATCGAAGAAGGAGGTCAAGTGTTTCGCCTGCTATATAGGGTATTACAGGCCTGCATAACTGTGCTAGGCTAGGCCTTCGACAATGGGTGGGAAACTTAGCCATCGGAGGTGAAAAGCCCACTCGGATTCCGACAATTTAGAATAGATTAGCCAGTTTCTAAGCCTTGCAGTATGGCCGCTGATGCTGTAGCTGTAAATTTGTTAAGGTAATCTGGTTAGGTTTTCTGTGATGCCAGGCAAACAAGTTACGCAAATTATGTAACTATTTATTGACAGCCCAAAAACAAATATGCTGCTGGTGTGTGTGCGTTTAGTGTTTGTCGTCCCACCACGATTCACTACAACTCCCCCCCCCCACATGTCTGGCCAGGCATAGAGGCTACTGGCATCTGCATCGTATGTTCTGCTGTATTCCACTGAGCCCGAGTTTTACTGCGGTGGTCAGCTACTGGGACCAGGCAGAAACCAAACAAAGATCCATCAAAAACTACTTTACTGGCCTGGAAGTATACGCAGTCGCTATCTTCCTGCCACAAATGCAACAACTATTTCTAATAAGATTGTTTGGGCTTTTCTTGACCAAAGACAACCAAGTACTTTCTGACGAATCCTCGTTTGGTGCTGGCGCAGTGGCCCAGCCAGTCGCCTGATTAGAACCCCACAAACGACTATGGGGTGATATTGACAGGCGTTTGAGGTAGAATGTTGAGCCTACACCGGAAAACTGCTGCCGAAAACTCGGTGTTTACTAAGAACCCTCACCGAGTTGCTGACCCGATGGGGTAGCATGAAATGGCGCCGGGCCTGGATGTTGGACTACGTCCAAGGTCGCGAAACCTTAATGATTTATAGCCTGCTCAACGGGAGTTGTTGTATTCAGGCGCTTCGCGTGTGCCTCGGCGCTCGAGCCCACTACCTCAGCCAGACCGTGGTCGGCATCTTGACCGCTGGACCGAACCAGAGCTCGTGTGACGTCGTCGCACCACGATTCTTAATGACCTCCCCCCCCCCCGTCTATCCAGGCGTAGAGGCCATTAGCTTTTGCATCGTACGTTCTGCTGCTGCTCGGGCTTAATTCCTTAACCCAAAACTACAGTCCTTCAGTCAAGAGACGCAGTGCTCGCAAGCCCGAAACCTGCCTGCGAATCGCACGAATTCACCGACGTTGCTCGGAGCGAAGGTTGCAGCGATTGTAGAGACGCGCACGCGCCGCACGTGTTGCGACCGTAAAGGAGCGCGGGAGAAGTGCACAAACCTGCCGCTAAATGCCTAAAATGTAGCCGAGCGCGACTCCTGGTCGCCTTAATTCAGGAACCGCGAGTAATAGCATCGACGGTCTGGCCGTCGTAGCGTGCCGACGTTTCTGCCAGGATTCCACTTAGCCACGCGCACCAAGGAGCCAGACATTTTCAACGTATTTATTATTCAATGATTAGTATTATGTTATATTCAAGATATTTGGCCGGGCCACCAACCAAAGCGATAAGGACGGTTTGGATGTAAGCTGGAAACGAGTTTTGCACGACCGTCGGAGGAACGAAACCTACGAGGTCGGGAACGAAACGAAACGTCCGGTCGAAACGTCCGAAACGAAACGTCCGGTCGAAACGAAACGTACGGTTCTTTTCACGGTTTATGCTCTGCCTCTTGCTGATGTGATTGCCAAGAACAATCTAGGCTTTCACTTCTATGCAGATGACACTCAGTTGTACCTTTGCTTTGATCCCTCCCAGCCTTCGAGCACCTCAAATTCTCTAAACTCACTAGCTGCATGCATTGATGACATCCGCACGTGGATGGCTGCAAATTTTCTAAAACTTAACGATGATAAAACTAACTTACTAGTTATGGGCAAACTCAGTGTGATCCAGAGATTGGAAAGGCTGACTCAAAATTGGCTCTGGCAGCATATCTCCAGTTGAATCAGGTCGAAGACTAGGTGTCATATTCCAAAGCGACCTCTCGTTAGACGACCATATCAGCTCCACAGTCAAATCTGCCTATTTCCAGCTTCATAACATTGCTGAAATTCGGGCTTGTTTAGATAAGGATACCACGTCCAAGTTGGTCCATGCATTCGTGACATCCCGTCTCGACTTCTGCAACTCGCTGCTTACTGGCCTACCAGCATGTGCGATCAGGCGATTGCAGCTGGTGAAAAACTCTGCAGCTAGGCTTGTCGGTCGTGAGCGTCGCAGTTGCCACATTACTCCACTTCTCGCCGACCTGCACTGGCTACCAGTCAAGCAACGGATTGACCAAGGTTTTGTCACTCACTTTTAGGTCCCTTCGTTCTATGGCTCCAGCCTATCTCTCCGATACACTCCGATATTCGCATCAGGCCATGCATCGTACCACCCGCTTTTCGGAATCCGACAGTCTAGAAATACCTCGTACAAACCTTAAATTCTTTGGAGACCGTGCATTTAGTTCATATGCTCCCAAAGCCTGGAACTCCCTCCCAACCTGCGTCAGAACATCCCCTGACCTGACCACATTTAAAAGGAACCTAAAAATACCTATTTAGGACAGCATTTAGTGGGTCCCTGTGATTCGTCCTTGATGTGCTTATGCGTGCTGACACTGTGCATGCTGCCACTAACCACATTTGCATGCTGACCCTGTGCATGTCACCCCTAACCACATTATTCATTTCGTTTGTTTTTTCAAGCATGATTTTACTTATTTTACCATTCAATTGCATTTCACTTTACAGCAAATGTAAAGCGCCTAGAAAGAGACTAAGTTCTCTGAGGGCGCTTTCTCAAGTGAATTATTATTATTATTATATTATTACGAGCGTTCCTTTCTGCTCCTTCACCGCGGGGAGAGAAGGCAGCTGCCGAGTCTCGAGTTTTGAATATAGACTTGCCCGGCCTCATGAATAAGCGGACGTATCACGCTAGCAAAAGGAGAATTTGACTGTAGGCGTATTCTAGGACGACGCTTGGGAAAGCTCTCGCTACGTGCCCGCAGGTGACAAATCTGCGCGTATCTGCCGCTCCCAGCATATAATCACGCAGTACGGCCGAGTCACTAGCGCGTCGTTGACCCCATTAGCCACTGAGATTTCACCGCACTGAATAATTCGGTCTCGCGGCCTAACCGTTCGAGCCGGATGAATGCGGTAACGCACTTGTTGCTACTTCGGCGAAAGGCGTCGCACGAGAAAGCGCATAACCCAGACAACTGTAGGGCTAGATGCGATTTCTCGCCTATCTGTTTCAAGTCTCGGCAGCTGGCCGTGGCATTCAGTGAATGCCGCGGCCAGCTGCCACGCTGGATTAGTCTAGCGCTAACGAGAGGCGCTCTCGTCACTTCCTGCGCTACTCGTGGAGCCTCGATATGGCAACCTTAATGCCGTAGGGCCGTAAATTAAAGGCGGTGTGAATATGGGGGGGGGGGGAGCTACACGGGATGCGATACGTCGTGCCATCTTAAGCTGACCTTACGGAGGCGGCACACCATTATACTTGCGGTGTAACGAATCGTATTTGACACTGCAGAAGGTGGTTAGAAATGCTGAAATTTGCCCAGGTCGATAAGGATGTAACTGCTTATGCTGAGATGCCTTGGTCTTGAGAGAATAGGGGGTAGCTAATAGTTAGGCAATGCAGCTTTCGTTGCCTGCTGATGCCACACTTAATTTTCCGAGATGACTTTTCTGATGTGCTTGAAAAATAATAATAATGTATTTGATATAGCGCCCTCAGAGAACTCAAATCTCTTTCTAGACACTTTACATTTGCTGCGAAGGAGGCACGATCGAATGGTTAGTGGTAGCATGCTCAATGACAACAAGCATAACATAGTTAGAAGTGACATGCACAGGGTCAGCATGCAAGTATGGTTAGTGGCAGTGTGCAACAGTGTCAGCACGTGTAAGCACACACAGGGCGAATCACAGGGACCCACTAAATGCTGTGGTAAGTAGATGCGGTTTTAGTTTCTTTTTAAATGTCAAGTCAGAGGATGTCGTGACGCAAGTCGGAAGTGAGTCCCAGTCTTTGGGAGCATACGAACTAAAGGCACGGTCCCCAAAGGATTTGAGGTTCGTACGAAGTATTGATAAAACTATTAGATTCCGAAAAGCGGGTGGTACGATGTTTGGCCTGGTGGAAGATAGATCTGATAGGTTGGTTGAAGCCAAAGAATGAAGTGACCTGAAAGTGAGTGACAGAACCTTAAAGTCGATGCGTTGCTTAACTGGGACCCAGTGCAGGCCATCTAGAAGGAGTGAGATGTGGCAACTGCGACGCTCACGACAGACAAGCCTAGCATTCATATCAATACTCGGGAGTAAACGTCTGTGATAGGACCTGAACCATTGTAGTTCGGTGCCAGTGATGCCCAGGCGAGATGAAAGGCGCTCAAGGCTTGGTGATCGATAGTATTAAAAGCTGCCGAACGATCGAGCAAACGAGCAGACTCCACCTAAGTCTGCATTCCTGTGTAGGTCGTTATACACCCGAAGCAATGCTGACTCTGTAGTAATTAGCTCTAAAACCAGACTGGAACTTAGTGGCAAGGCTTGGAGTTTCAATATATGAGTTCAGCTGGTCTGCCACGACTCATTCCAGATCTGTGCATCGTAGAAGCAGGACAGTGGGAATATAATCCAAAGGACTAGTCGTCTTCATTGATTGGGATATGAGCTTCAGAACGAGGTCATTAGTGACCTTGAATGAAGACATTGAGGTGCTGCATGGAATTGAGGGACAGGATTATAAGGGGGGGGGTTGCTGCCGCCTTTAGGATGGACTTCTTAATCTTGTCTATCGTGTTGACAAAGAAGCTAGAGAAGCGATTAGCCAGATCATAACAAGGATCACTAGGTAAGGAGCTAACCTGGGAGTGGTTGAAGAGGTTATTGATCGTAGATATCAGCATGTTTGGATCGTGCATCTGTGACTAAACAGTTTTTTTTTTATAGAAGCTAGACTTGGCCTTTGCTAGGATCAATTGATACGATTTACAGTAGTTCTCGTATACCTGTCGACGGACAGTCAGTCCTGATCTTTTGTGTGCTATTTTAAGCTTTCGCTTAGTAGACGTAGCTAGTTTAATGTCTTCGGTAAACCATCGGCCGTCTGAGCGAGAGCCCACAGTGGGCATAGTCAGAGGTAATAATAATAATAATGCACTTCATAAAGCGCCCCCAGAGAACTCAATCTCTCTCTAGGCGCTTTACAGGGGTGCAAACTCGAGTGTGCCAGCTGGTGTCGTGTTGCGGCAATTTACCAACGATGACAGGTTAGAAGAGGGATATTTTGGTGAGTTTCCTGGCTAATGCACTATAAAGTTAAGGGCGCACGAAATAAGAACGGGCAACCCGTTGTTCGGTCTGCACGAGGGGCTCCCTTCAAGTGCAGGTACCGATGAGAGCACTATACACCGTGGCCTATGGAGGTAAATTCGTCCAGGCCTACCAGTGTGGCGACTACCAGCTGGTGTGGGCCCTACTGCGTAGGCCACCTACCAGCGGAGGCATCGAAACCCTATCAAGACCTCCGAGGTCTTGTCACTGACTTGTAGGTCCCTTCATAATACTGTTCCAACCTACCTTTCGGAACTGATTCCCAATCAAGCTTGGCTGGGCCTCAAGCCAACCGCGAACCTTTTAGCGACGTCACGCTCTCAGTTCGTATGCTCCCAAAACCAGGGAGCTCACTCCCGACTATCGTCGCGACATTCCCGACTTGACGGCATTTAAAAAGAAGCTAAAAACGCGCATGCTTCTCACAGCATTTGCTGTGTCCACGTGAATTGTCCTTTACGCGCTCGCTCATTCTGACATGCTTTTGAATTCTGACATGCTGAATAATTCCGACATGCTCGCTCATCCTGACATGCTCGCACATTCTTACACTGTGCACGTTATCACCAAAAGCGACTGACGTGCTTCCTTAGCAGCATATTTAAAGCACCCACAGAAAGAGTGAGAGCGAGATCTAGTTTTCTATGGGCGCTATACAAGGGTCTGTTGACCGTTGATAAGCGACCAGCATTGTGCACTCAAGAATTTTATTCAGATTTTGGACGTGTCCTTTGTTAACTTTGGGAACTGGTGACTATTGAGTGGTCCCCTTTGGAACTGGTGAGTGACAGCGCGGTCCATGGTTCACAAGCACCGAATACCACGAGTTTGCTACTAGTCTGGACTGTCCACATCAAGCCCACATTAGCTCGAGAGTGACGGATTGACAAGAGTGCTTCGTTGAAACGTCAAAAGCAGTGTCAGCGGGGAGGACGATCAGCTGGGCTATCGAACAGCCCACCTGGGTCGTGGAGCGACGACGGACTTTTTCTGACTGCGAGACATCGCGCTGCTGCAAGCGCTCCGGCGGCAGCTGCGGTTCGTGCATTGCATCCTGCGCTGCGGCGGCTTGGACCGTGCGGCTCATCGTACCGGACGACGGCAGCCTTCAAATGCCGGCCTTGCCGACTGCAGGGTTCCCAATTAAGCGCTCGCTGGCCTCTTAATGGGAGCAGATAATTAACCACCAGTCTAGAAGCTCCGCCTGTCGCTCGCCAAATCTTCTGCTCCAACGGTGGCAGTGACCGCGTAAGCAGGCGGTAGAAGGCCAAGAACATCAACCAGAGATCAAGCTGGTAGGAAATGGATCCTAGTCCGAGTCGCTGGGCGCCATAACTCCTCGTGTTCTTACGTTCTGGAACAGGTATAGTATATAATCAATTTTATCATCAACCAGAAAGCAGAGGTGTGGGAATTAGTGCCTTTAAACCCGAAACCTTGAGTCTGGGTCTTAGCCCGGTGGACAAACTGCTCGCACGTCACGGATAAGGTCGCTGGCTCGATTCCTGCAGCAGGCAATCTTATATTGCCCAAAGTAAAAGCGATTGGGATTAAAGCCAGTAAAGCCCTTCGATCACTTTACAATGAGGATCTTGAATCGGCCAATTCCTTTCCTTTACTTTCCTTTCACGTGCCTCGGCCTACAACTTAACTATTACAACTTAACGCCTTGGATCCAACGCTCTCGAGTCGGCCCACAGCTGCTGCTGCTTCTGCTGCTACTCATCCGACCACGCTCCAGCCAGAGGAAGGCAGTGGCCCAGATTTCTCGTGACTAACCAGCCAGCCTTAACTGGAAACGGTAGCGACTGCAGCTAACTCGATTCGCGGGTACATGCAGCAACTGCATGGTGGGTGAGTCAGCTTTGCCAGGCGTAAGGAAAGGAGACAACGGATGTAAAAGTCCTCCTGTTCCTCACTGCATTCGCTGGGCCCTTGCGGATTGTCCTATACGCCTATACGTGCTTACTTGTGCTGACAGTGTGCATGTTATCACTAACCAATCGCGAGGCGCTCCGGAAGGCAGTCAATTGCGTCGCGTGATGCTGAGAGATTTAAGAGAACCAGCAGAGAAGTCTTGCCCTGATCAGCATTGTTTGGAAGCTCATTGTAAACCCTGAATAGAGCAATGTTTGTGGAATTATTTTCTCTGCAACCAGATTGGAAATTTCTAGCAAGATCTATTGAAGTAATGTAATCGTTTAGTCTCTGGCCACTGCTTGCGAACGTGTCTTGGATACGAATAGCAGAAGGAAGCCTGGTCAAGAGATTTACTTCAATTTTCATAGTAAGCGGCAGGGTCTTGTGACTGGCCTTGCGACCGCTGTTTTCATTGGGGGCGGGACTTCATTCTCACCGCGGACACATCTACAATGTCTGCTACTGTGGGGAGCAACAGGTCTACGCCCATGGGTCTTGGGCCAGGAGGTAAGGTGCTGCTTTGCACGATCGAGGTCGTGGGTTCGAGTCCTTCAGTGGACGACTCTGTATCGCCCGCTGCAAGCGGTGGTGATAGCCTTTAAGGCTCTGCTACCGCAATAAAGATTGAGGTTTTTAAATCAGCTAAGCTGTGAAGGAGTACTTCGAGAGCTTGGTCTAGAGAGATAGTGACCTTTTTAGGTTTAGAGACAAATTTGTTGTGACAATTCAATAGAGACAAGCATGAAGAAAGAGAGAGAGAGAGATTAAGGGCAGGGCGAGGGTGTGTCAGACCAGCTGAGTCGTTAGTGGATGGGGAGCGGACTGTCTAATCCATCTGATCTTACCTAGGAAGAATGTGAAGAAATGTAGAGCTAATTCGCCGTTGTTAGAGCTGTTCAGTATTCTCGCTTTTGAGTGTTTAGGAAGATGGTCGATTGTGGACATGGACAATTTTGTCTTATTCTGCTACTTTTCTGCAAAATTTGGACTTAGCCTTAACTAAAATAGATTAATGCAATCTACGACAATCTTCAAACTCCGAGAGAGTGACAGCGAGTCCAGACTTTCCGTTTCCGATTCGCGTTTTGCATACCTTGCGTTCTGCATGTAAGCCGTAAACCAAGGGTTCTCGGTGGGCTAGGATATGTCGCCTGGTCTTTAGGTACAAACTTAGTAAAAACGTAGGCTTACGTCGCGCTTTGATGTTGCATAAAGGGCGGAAGGTCAAGTAGGACGAGGTCAAGTAGAAGAGCGAAGGTTCAGCGGCGGACATGGCGTCGATATCCAGCGACTTGGTGTTTCTTGAATCGCACATCATTTTGTATGTCGAAACAGAAACGTGTTCCAGGAAGAGCGAAATCCACTTTGGGTCACGCGCGCTGAATGTGGGGCGGGAGAACGATAGGGATCGGCCGCGGGTAAAAATTTGGTCTCAGCCCTTGAGATGCTGGCATTTCCCGCCCGCATGGCTACCAGCCTTCTTCCAGGAAGTGAATACTGCGCCTCAATGGCGACGTGGAGGCTCACTGGACAACGCCGCTCCTTCGGCACGTTGATGCGCGGTCACTCTTCTGAGGGATTTCACCAGCTTTCCTTCAGACGGGCTACAGACGGGTCACGAGAATGACGTGAATTCCGCTCGAGCGCGCGAGCGCTCAGGGTCGGATGCCGAATGGAGCTGCCGTTTCATTTCTTTTTAAAGGGACCGAACAAATTTGTAGATGAGCTGGACACGCGACTCTCGTCGCGGAGTGCTACAGAGGCGATGCGACGCTCGCAGCTCAAGCAGTCCAAATCTGTTTGCTGCGAGCATCTCCTTTCATAGACAGCTGGAGTATGGAAGGTGGTTCAGCGGAGACTTCCGGGCGGCGGTTTGTCTGCGGCACGAGCGCGCGCGCACATTTTCAGGCTTTCTCAGAATGAGGAAAGTAATAGTTTTTCAGAAGAGCTAATTATCCATCCTCGAGGCCTCGCGTCGTCTACTGGCGAGTTCGCACTATTTCTCTGAGAGGGAGGTTTTCAATCATTTAAGCTAGAGGAAGGTTTTCAATCACTTTAAGATGGAGCCATCGGAGTCCGCCGCGCAGAGAATTCTCCGCACTTGCAGCTTCAGGTTATCCACATGGAGGATTGTAATCTTGTTCTTGACCCTGTCAAAGAGGTGCTTGCAGGTGGTGGTCATTCAAGATTGCAGTTAATGGCTACGTGAGCAATCAACCTACATACCGTATTTTTACGAGTATAAGTCGCACCCTAAATTTACGGACACATTTTTTTGAAGTTTTTATTGAAATATATTATTATTGAATGTATAGCTCATTTATTGTTAACATAAGTTTAATTTAATCATCACAATTAGCGAGAAACTCGTCATCAGCATCGCTGCTAACGTCTTCATAGTCTTCTGCAGCATTGTCAATGTCTGAATCGTCACTTTCACTGTGTGCAGTGACTGACACTGACTTGCAGCGTATAAATCGCAGATTTATTTTTTCAAAAACAAATTGGAAAAAGTGCGACTTATGCTCGTAAAAAGAGGTAATACTTGGAATATCTGACGTTCTGTACTCACGTCCCGTAAACGAAAGTCCGAGCTGAGTCACTTGGCTGCACTAATCAGTGACAAAAGAGCACTCGCAACTCAAATGTAGATACATGCACTCACATAGTCGAAAATTAAAATGCCTTGACAGGGTGTAGGAAACCTTCGCCTGATTTTACTTGGCATCACTCGTCCTGCTTGACTCGTGCCGCGATATCGCACTGAGGAGCAACCCACAGTTCTGCGAGATGAGATCACTATGAACACTCGTTATGATGATGTAAGCCGAAAAGAAACCTTCTATCGGAGCCCCAGTTGACTTTTGCCCTAGTGAGCATTTGCCAGCCTACGGAAGTGTTACAAACGTTCGCTGCGCGGCTTCGACTTCCAATTAGAGCTAGGCCACACGTGCAGCGCTCGTGACGGTGCTAGTCTCAGCCGACGCCTGACGAATGCTGGTGGCGCCGGAACCTTGTAGCACGCAAGTCTGCATCTAATAATGCAGACTAGTCTATTTGACAGCAGCGGACCGTTACGGGCGTTCAACAGCGGCCATGACGTACGTCAACGGCTCCGCGGCCTGGAGCTCGAACCAGCTCCATTGCCAAGGCCGAGTCTGCAATCTTAGCCGCTAGACTATCCCAGGGCGCTGTCCGCCCGATGTTCCTCCGGAAGAGGCGATGCTGAAGGTGAAAAAGCTCTGTCAGCTCGCGGGCATTAGCCGCAGCGATGCTCGCGAGCCGTCGGTCGGTCGGTCTGTGCGCTCCACGGCAGCTCGAGGAACAGCGAGTCTGTGCTCGAGAAACAGCGAGTCTGTGCTCGAGGAACAGCGAGTCTGTGCTCGAGGAACAGCGAGTCTGTGCTCGAGGAACACAGCGAGTCTGTGCTCGAGGAACACAGCGAGTCTGTGCTCGAGGAACAGCGAGTCTGTGCTCGAGAAACAGTGAGTCTGTGCTCGAGGAACAGCGAGTCTGTGCTCGAGGAACAGCGAGTCTGTGCTCGAGAAACAGCGAGTCTGCGACGGCGTACGACGACGCGAATGCCTCGGCAATGGCTGGCGAGTCAGCAGCAAATGCTTCCTCGCTATGGTGTACGCATGTTTCCGGCACATCCACAGCTTGAGATGCGAGTCTGAATGTCATCGTTGCCGAGACCATACAGCAGTGCGGTTTGATCGAAGGGCTAGTTTCGATGCGCGTGTCGCGTGGATCATTTCACCGCATGCACCGCGATGGCCACACGCCGACGAGCATTACAAATCCAGTCGACACACTTCTATCGGTTTGGAGTCATGACGCAATCTCTGCGCTGGCTGCGTACAATGTTCAGCAGACCCTGCAATGCATAGCAGTATGCATAGACACTCCCGCTCTTTTGAGGCCCGCATATCCTTAGGGAGCCAGGTATAGTCAACGAACAAGCCTTAAAGATCTTCGTGCTACACTACTTCAAGCGCGCGCGTGCGAGAGAGAGAGAGAGAGAGAGAGAATTTCCACTGCGCGCCTAAGGGGCTGGAGAGCCGACGACCGGTAACCGGACAATTCGTCGCGGACAATTCGGAGCGGATAATTCGGCGCAGGACAATTCGGGACCAAAAACGGGAAATTCGGAGCTGACAATTCGGAACAGACAATTTGCAATGTATTCATTTTTTATATTTTAAACGTAGTATAAGCACGCTTTCAATTAGTGAGTACATAGTTTTGAAACCTAGACGCTTTCAATTAGCCAAGACATTTAATTACACGGTAAGTGAGTACATAGTTTTGAATCGTCGAACGTCTACTTGCTGGTGAAGATCCCCCTCTGAGGAAAAAGAAATATCGAGACCTGGATCGTCGATTGCGCACGGTTGTGTTAGATTACGAAAATTTTTCATCAATTGATTTTACTTGCGCGGATGTAGTCCAACATTAGTTTTAATTATTTAACATTTACCATAGGATTAACATTTACGGATTAACATTTCGTATACTGGTAACATTTTAAAAATATGATTATTGCTGGTCCAACGATAAATTTTATCGTTATGGCCCTGATGGCATGATTTATGATGGAGACTCTAAGAAACTTATAGAAAATAAAACAAAAATAAAATATAAAATAAAAATAAAATGCCTGTTGTCTAGACGCTTGATTAAAGATAATGTAATGTAAAGTAATGTATCTCCGTCTGTAACTCCACAAAGCCATAAAGAATATGTGGGTGTTACGCAGGAGATTTTTGTACAGCGAATTAACAGTCTAAGCGGCTTTCGGTACGCATTCGGTAGCCAACAGACTTCATCTTACACAACAAAGAGAAAGTGGGAAGCGTAGCAGAGTCAGGCGAGCATTTAATGTAGTCATAGCATGGAAGTGGCAACTCAGGACCGCTGAAAAGGATGAGCCATAGTCGGCAGCAGGAGAGTAGTTGTCGTTGATAAGATACTTCCACAATATGAAGTGCAATGCTTGCTAGGATTGTACGTATTAGAAATGGAAGAATGCTTATTCTGCAAACTTGAAATCTGCATCCCTGGTTTAAATTGTTTTCATAAACCTAAAGGTTATGTCGCTGTAGGTAAAGTTAGAATACCCACAGAAGAATATGTCGTCCTTCCAATCAGTAAATCTTTATTTGTTATACCTTCTTAAGCAGGAGAGGCGCTGTAATTTCGAGTTTAGCCTAATTTCTTAACATGGCAGATTCGTTAATAGGTAAGGAAACGGATACTATATTAAATTTTACGTTAAAAACTGTGCATACAAACCATTAGAAAATCTTATAAAGAAAAGATAGATTTAAGAGATTAGCTTAATTAGTCAAATAAGTAGTCAATAAAGCTAAAGTCAAAACTTATAATATAGAATGCTCAGGAGATTATATTGCCAGCGTCTGCGGTATGAGTTACACAGACTTGGATATGAGTGGCAATAAAGTTGTAAATGTTAAGGATCCGGTCAATCCCGGAGATGCTGTGAATAAAGTTATGCTGACTAGAACTTTCAAAGATCATCCGTTACGACTAATGCACCTATGATTGATTGCTCAGGTAAAAGACTAACTAGCGTTGGATCTGCTGCTAATTCTACTGATTTGGTTGTTAAAAGTCAACTGGATTCCGAAGTTAATAAAGCTGGTAATACGATGACTGTAGATTTGAAAATGAGAGGATTCGCTATAACATCTACTTATAGGAACTTGACTTCTACTAATCCTTCCACTTTGGGTGATAGCTTTTGCCTTACGTTTCGAGCTATGAAATGAGATGCAGTTCTAAAGTCTGTTATCGTAGCTATCATATGACCTAACCATGGGTAATAATAAGATAACCAACGCGATGAATCCGGTTAATCCTAATGATGGTGCAAATAAATCTGACGCTGACACAGCTAATAGTAGAAGAGTTAGCGATTTAGTAGCGCTATCATTACCTGAAAGTAGTAGTGCTATCATTACCTGGATGTACGCTGTTATGTGAAATATCTTTCTCTACCGGGTACACTTGGACAACCAGTGATTTAAATTCCTATAAAAATTGTTTTTTAACATATAGTTTGAGGTAATAACCGTGTGCCTTTATCGCAAACTTAAATATCACGTTACCTTCTGGTGATATAAAGATAATTAATGTTAATGGAGGGTGGTGATATCAAGCTGCATTTACTAGAATTCCAGCTGGATTTAAATTTATTAGTGGTACTGGAAAAGCAAATGTCAGTCTCCTAATCAGCTACATGGTTACATGAATAGAGTACGGGAAATATTAGAAATTATACTTGCCTAAACTGTGTGCGATATTCCTTTTTATCTAGTAGTGTTAAAGATCATGATCGTCGCTCCAACTATCCTGTAAAATAGATCTGAACATGTGTATTTGATCAATGGAGTGCATTCGCAGTTGGCTATGAATAGTTTTCTAGATTTAAAATGCGTACATCCCCAAAAAATTAATGCATGCTTTCACTTTATATTTTATCTTTAAAAATATCTGAGACGTTTTTGAATAAGTCTTGCAAACCAATCGACAACACTTCATGCACACCTTACCATCGCTAGTAAATTTAGTTCCACTGTCATCTTTATCGCAGTATGAACACATAAACTTGTATCGTCTTATGATTGGAGGTTTACAACTAACGCAAATTAATTCTGGGTTCGTAGTGATTTGTTCCTTGCAGAGGTCTGAGGGATTCATCCGAAGTTGCCATCCTCCGTCTGGTGATCCGCAAGGAGCGACCATTTGTTCAAGGGTTTCTGAAGGGTCGTTATAGCTACGAGGTGCAGCGATTTACTCTGAGCGACATCCTCATCTCAACTGCAGAGACTGCACAGACTGCCAGCAGCGACCTGCAGCAGAATACAAGCGCACGGCTCGATGACTTCCAGGTATATATTCGCGGTATAGTTTACATCCAAAGTTATCTTTTGTCCCTCGTTACGTTTCACTGTCATTTAGATGAGAAGGATTGAACAACTAATTTCTGCTCTACGTACGCTCGGCTAGTTTTCTCAATTTCTTACTTTGACCTTAGCTCTTTTGCTAATAGGGCTGGCTTAGTTTCGTCGAACCGCAGGTTCTTCTTCCGGTATCTGGGGGATGCCAGCGATTGAGCAGAATCATCCGACCAGTGCGTGCTTATAATAATAATAGTAATGCACTTTAAATAGTTCATACATATCTGAATATTGTAACTCTACATAAACTGCAAATCAACTCCATATAATAAAAAGAAGAAATTTCTTTCAAAACACTAAATGAAAAAAGAATATGATGAGAATGCTGCCATTCGTCATGTATTGAAGAGTAGACCTAGAAATATTCCTAGCGGTTCCTTTGATGTTAGCTCACCAAATTACCAGAATCAAGCTGAACTCTACCTAACTAATGATACAAGATATAAATAAGTACGCGTTTTGCGTTATTGTTGTGGCGAGTAGGTATAGATTTGCTAGACCATTTTAGACAAACGCTGCTAGAGATGCGAGTAAAGCTATAAGAAGCATCTACTCAAAAAGTGAACTCAAGAGACCAAGGGTAATGAGTGTAGATCCTGGATCAGATTTTAAAGGAGAATTCAAAAAGGAGATGGAAAAACATAATGTGCTGCTTAGAGAAGCGGTAACTAACAAGAATGTTGCGATGGTTGAAAGAATGAAGGAAACTGTTGCTGAGAGATTATTTATGTGTCAGAATGAAAAAGAGCTGGAGAAAGGAAATGGTGAAAGAAAGGGAGAACTTGTCTAAAGTAATAGATTACTTGAACAAAATAGTGAAACTGGCGTGATTGGTGAGAAACTTGTGTGTGCGATAAAAGAAAAATCAAAAAGCCAAGACAGCCAAACCCAGAATTTAAAGGCGAGAAACCTTTAAAATTAGGAACCAGTGTTACCTACTCATTAGAAGATGGAGGAAAGAGGGGAAAAGAGAAGCAGAGAAACTGCCAACTATTCGTTGCCGGTTCATACAATAGTAAAGATTATGTTTTTTAGAGATGAAAACATTAGATATTGGGTAAATAACTCAAGAGAAACTTTAAAAGAGAAGAGTTAAACGTGCTCATACTTGGTTGACTCGGCTTGGTCTTGCCGCATTCATTCCGTCAATGATCATTTCCTGCAACCCATCCTGAACAACCTCGCCATCAGATAACGCATTCGTCACCTTTTCTAATAACTTATCATTGGCAAATGGTTTGGAGTGTTTTTTGTTTCTCAATTTTTGAAATAATGCTATTCGCTGAACCTATGAGAACCTACACCAGCTAAAACTATTGAAACGTGACACAAATTTCATCGAGTTCGTTTATGTATGCGCGTCGGTTTTTTCAACTCCCTTGCTGCATGTCATGATGACATCCGCACATGGATGGTAGCAAATTTCTTAAATTGAATGACGATGAAACCAACTTACTAGTTTTGGGCAAACCAAGTGTGATTCAGAAATTGGAAAGGCCAATGCTCAAAATTGCTCTGTCAGCATATCTACTGTTGAATCTTCGCGAAACCTAGGTGTCATGTTCCAAATTGACCTTTCATTAGACGACCACATCAGCTCCACAGTAACGTCTGCTTGCTTTCAGCTACAAAACATTGCTAAAATTCATTCTTTTTTAGACAGGAATATCACATCTAAAATGGTCCATGCATTTTTGACATCCCCTCTTGACTTTTGTAATTCACTGCTTGCTGGCCTACCGGCCCGTGCAATTAGGAGCTTACAGCTAGTTCAAACCTCTGCAGCTAGGCTTGTCTGTCGAGAGCGTCGAAGTTGCCACATCGCATCACTTCTCGCCGACCTACACTGCTACCAGTCAATAAACGGATCGCTTTCAAGGTTTTGTCACTCACTTTCAGGTCCCTTCATTCTTCGGTTCCAGCCTAACTATCAGATCGACTCCCCCACCAGGCTGAGCATCGTACCACCTGCTTTTTGGAATCGAACTGTTTACCTATACCTCGTACAAATCTCAGATCCTTTGGAGACCGTGCATTTAGTTCGTATGCCCCCAAAGCCTGAAGTCACTCCCGACCTGCGTCACGACATCTCCTGACTTGGCCGCATTTAAAAAGAAACTAAAACCGCATCTATTTATGACAGTCTTTAGTGGGTCCCTGTGATTCGTCTTTTATTTGCTTATGCGTGCTGACACAGTTGCATGCTGCCTCTAACCACACTTGCACGTTGACCGTGTGCATGTCTCCCCTAGCCACGTTATTCTTGTGATTTTTTGAGCATGCTACTACTAACCATTCGATCGTGCTTCCTTTGCAGCAATTGTAAAGTGCCTAGAAAGAGATTTGGTTCTCTGGGGGTGCTTTATCAAATGAATTACTATTATTATTATTGTTGTTGTTTTTATTAAGAATTGATAATCGCTGTAAGAACGCCTTAAAGATGGTTGATTAAGAATTGAAATGTATGAATCTAACGTAACTTTCTTCAATTAATATCTAATCCTATCGCTTTCAGGTGTAAGATATGCATACTTTTTCTTAGCAAACTATTCTCATTGGTTAGGCATCTTCTTACTCATCATATTCTTTACTGCTAATTGAAAATGGATCTATATAAAAATCTGAAGAAGATAAGAAACTTCATCAATGTGACTAAGAAGTGAGTTGATTCTGTGTCACGAATGAAATTATAGTTCTTTATGGAAACTAAGTCTGGTAATCTAGGCAAGTATTGATCAACAGTAAGATATTAATCAGTAGTAGAGTCGAAGACAGTTATTTGTATCCGTGTACCAGGTAAATTCACTCTTAGGAATGCCCATTAACAACTGTAAACTAATCGCGTCAGGAGTTCATTAATAATTTAATGTTAGTCATAATGTTTAAAATATCTTCTAGATAACCTTTAACCATAATGTGGGGTAAGAGTTAACCTCCAATAGGTAGTGAGTAATCGAAATGTCTTCTTACATGCTTGATTACATTTTATCATACCATCCACTTCGCATACTACGGCAACCACAACTATCCCACATCATGATCACATTGATGATTTTTAAGCATATCCTTAATGCGCTTAATTTCTTCCGCTCTAGCTTGTATTCCCTCGAGCATTCGTTCAGCAGCTTGGTCTCTGAGAGCATTTCCTCTTCCTCTTTCTTCTTTTTCCATAATTCATATTTACTTTGAAGCTTTTCACCATCACACAAATAAAGATATAACTCCTCGTGTTTCCTAGTAGCACTATTAGACGCGATACTTCTCTTAATTTTATATCCATGCCACTTTAGTTACGAAGATACACCCTCCACAAAACATTTCAAAGTCTTTTAACGTATTCACCAATAATTTCACACTTTTTCCGATCAAGTATACTTAAATCATTAGCTACGTTAAGACAGTAGTCAAAACATACCTTTTTATTCATATCACACAGGAACTACACAGAACTTTTATTAGCCAAGTACCCTTCAGTTACGGTAGCTTCAGAGTTTTGACTCATTCTCTATATACTTGTAGACAGCTTTCCTCTCTAAAATGGCGTGCTATCTCCTCTCTAAAATGGCGTGCTATCTCCTCGCTAAAATGGCGCACTGTTCTTCGCTCGCGCTCCATGCAGATTGCGGTCGAAGTGGAGGAATCTACCGAGAGTTGCTCGAGGCGCGGTACGTCAGTAGCCAACGCAGCCACGTAGCTCACGCTCACGCTCGCGCCGATGAGTCGGAGCTGGAGGCCAGCGGCTGCTCACAGCCTCACTTCCGATGTGGATTCCGGGGCCTCACTTCCCCTGCAGGCTCCTGCCAGCTTCGGCTGTGGCAGCCTGGAACGTAGCCGCCAGAACTGCTGTTTTCTGCCGTTTTCGAAACGCTGCTCGTGCAGCTGCTGCACGGCAACCGGCAGCCATTTAAAAAGAGCAGTTTGCTTAAAGCGCAGGGCCGGGTCGCTGGCGGTCAATGCTATCGCTAAGAGCCGAGGCAACTCAGTGGGGCGGGGGGGGGGCAGTGAAAACGTGCCGCAATTTAGGTCACGTGTCAATTCGACTTTGATGGCCTAAAAATCTCTCTTTCGAAATTGATACCGGATCGGCGGAAAGCGTCATTTCCGACGCCGTCTGGTAACAGCTGGGCCAGCGTTTGGCCCAGCGTCATTTGGGCCACACTGCGTTTGGCCCGACGCCGGCACTAGACGCAAATAAGGCCTCCGCTACAGCAGATGTTTTAAACATCGGGCGTCGCTGCGCCACGCGAGCAGTCACTACGATTCGTAGTGCCAGAGGTGCCTCGCCGGAAGCTATCGAAGCTTGGCCGCGACGCTATCGTAGGGCTGCGAATCTCGGCAGACGCACTCCTACGCGCCGGGATTGTACGCACTGAAGCCTGGTCTAGACAGCGAGTCTTGCTTCCTACCTATTCGAGTCTTCGGTTTATGCGTAACCAATAACGTAGGGGCGGTTCAGATTTAATGAAGACTTGGCAAAGACTCAGCCGCCAAACCCGGGTCTACTTTTTTGACTTGGCTAGTGACCACTCGCAGACGCTGTTCAGAGCCGTGCCTACTGCACGGCTCTGAAAGGAACGGTGGACGATCTGACCATCGAAATTATCGGTTCGTTCCAGGCGAGTCTCTGTTTATGAGACACTCTTGAGTTCGGAATTCAAGAATCTGAAATTGAGGCGGCCAGCGATAAAGGCTATAGGGAACATGTTTCATTCTACCGCTAATTGAGAAATGACCTTGCTATCCCATGAGCGGTCAGAGGGCGGAGCGAGTAGGAAGCCAAACTTGGAGCCAGCCTGCCGTCTAAACCTCCTACAAACCGGATGACCGCAGAGTAAGACTCGAGTAGGTAGGCGGCAGATGGGAAGCAAGACTAGCCGTCTAAACCAGGCTTCAGGGTCGTTGCGTCTATGCCGTCGGTGACCAGCTACGCCCAGACCGTGGCATCCTGGCGCAGGCTTGCCCACGAGTGCACCATGCTGCATTTACGTTACTACGTCATCATACCTCGCAACATTTTGGGGATGAGCAAGGTCTGCAGACTCTCATGAAAGAGAATCTGTCTACTTTTTGGTGCAGCCGACCAATCAACACCCCGGAGCTCATCATGTACACCCCACGGCCAAACTAAAAATAACCGGCGTTTGTAGGCTCGGGTTATATTTTGGCGTTCAGAGCAAGACGTCCTTGAATGTGGGATGCTTATGCATTGTAGCCAAGGCTTCAGCATTTTCTACGTAGAAGACCCCGTGCGTCCGCTTATCAAATCCGCCAACAAACCTGTAGCGGCGCAAATTACTTAGCACTATTCACCCGGACACCCGTAACGGCGCACATTACTTAGCACTGCTCCCTTTCCCAAAAAAAGCTTTTTTAAATGCATATATTCCTTTTACTTATATTCTTCTCATATTACTCTACTGTGATGACTGCAGAGGTGAACTCAATTTATGCGGGCGATGTCCGGGCGTCTTTCCGGGAAAAACCCCTCTCGTACCAGCCTCCTGGATTAGAGCGCGGGCTGTGGGCAGAACTAACTAAGTCTGCCATCGAGTCTATAATAAAAAATTAATAATAAATAAATCCTAGCTGATTAAACAGCCTCTTTTTGCATAGCGATTGAGGAGCCTTTGCGGCTATCACCATCACTTGCAGTGGCAATAAAGAATCGTCCACCACAGGAATCGAACCCGCGACCTCGGGACCGAGGTCATGAAAGCAACCGCCTTACCTAGTGTGCCATCGCGGCGTCGGTCGCGGGGAAAGTGGGGGCGAAAAAAGGGGAAAAAGGAAAGGGGGCGCGATCACCTGCAGGAAGCCAGCTTGCGGCGCTGCCAGAATTCTCTGGGGCTGCTGAGGGCCGGACGGCGAGCACCTGCGGCTACGCCAAGGGTCAACTGCGCTACACTCGACCGTACTGCAGGTGGGGCGACCGATTTAAAAAATGGATGCCGGCAGCCATTTCGAACGTGTGCGGCGCCGACGCTCGTCGCGCTAACGTTCGAGTCGAACCGACCGGTCAGGTCGGCCGGACGGGCGGCCTGCGGACCCGCTGCGCCCTAGATGAGAGGCGCGCTTCCCCCTTGGCCGCCGTTCCCTGACGGCGTGTCGGTCCCGCTCGGCGGCTGCGACCTCCTAAATCGATCTACCAAAGGCCAACCGCGAAAATGATCGCGCCCTGCCTGCGGTCGCGAGAGCGGATCGACAATTGAGCCGACGGATCTTTGCGCATTCCGCGATGGCCTCAGGCTACGCGAGAGGAAAGCCGCGGTGCGAGCCGCCGAGCCGCCGCAGCGGCAACGTGCGGTGGCTGCACTGCGGCTTAAGTCTTTGGGCGTGGCCCGAACGGCCCAACGGCCCCGTGCTGTGGCTCTTCAAGCCCACAGGCGTTACCCGAACGGGCCGACCCGGATGCAGTCCGCCGCCCCGTTTCGCCTGCTACTGCTGTCGACCAGCAGCGATACCGCTCGAAGCACCCAAGTTCCGTGGGCACGGTATATCAGGCCGGCCGCCCTGCGACGCGCACGCACGCACGCACGCTCTCCGGAGCTAACACTTGGCGCTGTTCATTAAAGCTTACTACTTTTGAATGTGTATTTTTTAGCGGTATTGCTGCGCCTTAAAAAAAGATGACACTTTCTGCCGTCACTCTTTTCTTCCTCTTCCTTGTTCTTGTCCTTGTCATTGTCATTGTCCTTGTCATTGCCATTGCTTCCGTCCTCCTCAAACTGTTCTCCCTTACTCTCTCTCTCTCTCTCTCTCTCTCTCTCTCTGCTGCGATTGTCAACATTTTCTCGGCGTTGTTCTGTGTCTTCACTGTTCTTCAGCTTTGCATTCTTCAAGAAACCTTCCGGAGCCCTTTGCTGGACTCGAAGCTCTCGCTTCTTTCTTTGGACTTTTCATGGACCGGATGGACTCTGGCGTGTGTGCCAGGCTGGTACAGCCAGCCAAGTCTAACTTGGTCTAACTCTGTAAGCATGCTTAACCAGCTCAGTCAGCAATAGTCAAGTCCTTTGAAAAATGGCTGGCCGATAACTTGACGCAGTTCTGCCCTGTCAGTGCAAGCTGCTTTCAAGCTATCCTGGTATGCTACTCGTTGTGGTGGGCGTGGCAGAGGTCGTGTTAACATATGGCGAGACAATGAGATGAAATAAGTCGTACCACTCGTCATCTTAAATGGCGACCGGCATGCTTCACTTGACAGGATTTGGCTTTCGTACATTAAGCTCGATTGAGGCAGCCCACGCGGGATGCTCTTGCTCACACTCAAGACGATGATCATGATCAAGAAGACGATGATGCAATGTGGATCTTCACCAAGAAACACGGCCCCGTTTTCAGCGATGCTGAGGGTTTAGCAGAATTGAAGAAACTTAGGATGACGATATATCGAAGCCCTTGGACAATAATAATAAGAAAAATATGAATTTGCTTAGCACCCTCGGCGAACTTAATCTCCTTCTAGGCACTATTCATGTGCTGTCTAGGAAGCACGATAAAAGGGTTAGTGGTAACATCGAGATGTCAATAAGAATGATGTAATTTAGAGGTAACATGCACAATGTCAACATGCAAATATGGTTTGTGGTAGCATGCACAGTGTCAGCACACGTAAGCACGTGAAGGACACATCATAGGGACCCACCAAATGATGCAATAAACAGGTATGTTTTTAATTCTTTTTAAATGTCAGCAAGTCGGGGGGGGGATTGTCGCGACGTCAGTCAGGACTGCTGCAAATGGCGGACACCACTGGTAGCAATTCTAAAAGTATGTTGTGGCTCTTGACTTTAAGGTAACTTCAAGCTCAAACTTAAAAAATATATATATTTGTTATATATAATTCATTTATATAGCGCCCCAAGAGAACTTAATCTCTATTCAGGCGCTTTACATGTACCTCTGGGCTCGAGCCCACGACCTCAGTCAGACCTTGGTCGGGGCGAGCACCTTAACCGCTAGACCAAACCAGCTCGGCAAAAGGCACTGGACGACAAATTAAATCCTTCTGTTCATTAGCTGAGCTAGGGGCAATCTGGATAAGGGGCAATTCCGCCCCTCCCTGGAGCGAGGATGGGACAGCGACTTGGGCCGCCCCCTATACCGGACCAGGGTAGGAGATGGGGCGGCGGGGGGGGGGAGCCTAGTCGCGATACGGGTATGGGCGTTTGTGTTGCCCCTCCACTTTATTTTAAAAACCTCGCTACACTTGGATTCATAAAGTTATCGATTCTCGGAATCGCGGAGTGCCGTACCCTCTTAGGGACCCAGCGGTTGGTTCGGGCACGGGCTGGGTGGGGACCAGCTGGCACCGCAGACACGTACTATCAGTCAAAGCAGACTTCAAGGCAACTTAAAAAATGAATCCACTGGAGTGTCTAGTATCTTGAGCTAGCTTCAGTACACGCCACACGCCGACATTCAAAATCGGCGACTCCACTCGCTTGCCAATAGCATTTATTAACGCTACCAGTACAATGCGACCAATTGTTAACACATTAAATGTAACTGGCTGCAGAAATCAGAACAATTAGGGCAGCAGCTCAAGAAGCAAATTATTTTGTCACGATCCTCCCATCAGAATCTAAGCGTAGCAAAGATTATTATGCCCATAGCACAACGTCATCCTCGTCTTGATGATCAGGTTCATTGTCGAGAGCAACCGCGTCATCGCCACCACCAGAAAGTGACCGTTGAAAAAACTCGTTCGAACTGAGCTGAAATCATTCTTCTCTTACAAGAAATGGGCAGGCGGTGCTTTTGCCGTTGTCTGCACCGCCTGCCCATTTCTCCTGCGACGAGCTGCTGAACCGCTGCAGGACAGAGCGACAGTCGGGGGCGTGATCACTGCCTTCAGGATGGCATGATGACAGTGACCGAGATCCTGGAATCTAGATCCTCCAATGTCGGCATACAACGCTAACATTGTAACCAAAGCCAGCAGCAGGCGGCCCGCTCCATTCCACCTCCGCGTGCATCGACTGACGGCTTGTACCCAGCCAAGCAGTTTGGAAATGTAATAATAATAATAATGTACTTGATAAAGCGCCCTCAGAGAACTTAATCTCTTTCTAGGCGCTTTACATTTGCTGCAAAGGGAAATGCAATTGAATGGTAAGTAAAATCATACTTGAAAAACAAACAAAATGAATAACATGGTTAGGGGTGACATGCACAGGGTCAGCATGCAAATGTGGTTAAAGGCAGCATGCACAGTGTCAGCACGCATAAGCACGTGAAGGACGAATCACACAGACCCACTAAATGCTGTCCTAAATAGGTGTGTTTTTAAGTTCTTTTTGAATGTGGTCAGGTCAGGGGATGTTCTGATGCAGGTCGGGAGGGAGTTCCAGGCTTTGGGAACATATGAACTAAATGCACGGTCTCCAAAGGATTTAAGGTTTGTATGAGGTATTTCTAGACTGTTGGATTCCGAAAAGCGGGTGGCACGGTGCGTGGCCTGATGGGGTAGTATATCTGACAGATAGGCTGGAGCAATAGAATGAAGGGACCTAAAAGTGAGCGACAAAACCTTGAAGTCAATCCGTTGCTTGACTGGTAGCCAGTGCAGGTCGGCGAGAAGTGGAGTAATGTGGCAACTGCGGCGCTCACGACAGACAAGCCTAGCTGCAGAGTTTTGCACCAGCTGCAATCGCCTGATCGCACATGCTGGTAGGCCAGTAAGAAGTGAGTTGCAGAAGTCGAGACGAGATGCCACAAATGCATGGACCAACTTGGACGTGGTATCCTTATCTAAACAAGCCCGAATTTTAGCAATGGTATGAAGCTGAAAGTAGGCAGATTTGACTGTGGAGCTGATATGGTCGTCTAACAAGAGGTCGCTTTGGAATATGACACCTCGATTTCGAGCTGATTCGACAGGAGATATGCTGCCAGAGCCAATTTTGAGAGTCAGCCTTTCCAATTTGTGAATTACACTGGGTTTGCCCATAACTAGTAAGTTAGTTTTGTCATCGCTTAGTTTTAGAAAATTTGCTGCCATCCACGTGCGGATGTCATCAATGCACGCAGCAAGTGAGTTTAGAGAATTTGAGGTGCTCGAAGGTGTGAGGGATCAAAGCAAAGGTACAACTGAGTGTCATCCGCATAGAAGTGAAAGCCTAGATTGTGCTTGTCAAGCAGAAAGATGGCCCAGCGCTGTCCTCCGTGACGTCTTGCTCCTGAGTGGATAGATAGCACCCACCCAGCGAACAAAGCTCTATCATAACCGAACCAATCAAACACAAAACACAGACTAAATAAGTATATCTTATCAAAATGGGCTAGTGTTAGAGCCCACGCAACAGCTCCAAAAACGTCAATGGCAACTGGTTCAAATAAGAGCTCGACGCCGCTAAATCAATTGCTGAGTAACCAGGACCCCAGAAGAACCAGCCAATCAAACAGCTGCATTACAACCGATGGAATCGCAGACCGATAATCCAGATCGTCGTATTGGCTAGTCCGGTAATGAGGCCACAACGAGACACCTCGAAGTTTATGGCGATGGCCGACAAACCATTATAGCCATCGCAACTAAATACAAAATCAAGCTGGCTAGGGCAATCCGCTGCAGCAAACAGTCTTTCAAACGACGCTTCAAGATCATTTGCAGTAGAAAGCTATTGCGACCAAAACCATCGATCACTAGCATACCTAAATCGACCTGGTAACTCTTAATGCCGATAGCAAAATCCAAGTGAATGATATGGGCGTCGACGAATGGCGCTCTCCCACATCCAAGAGCGTCGAGATCAACCATCGGGTTTTGATAAATGCGCCCAACGAAGACTTGACCCGACAACATTCAAGTACCGACGTGTAATTTTCTAATTTACAACAAAAAATTTACAACATAACCGGAAAAATCCTTTCTCGACTGCCCTCGTGATTCATCTTCGCTTCTCACTTTATACTCGTTGTATGAGATGAAGTCTGGTGGCTGCCGTAGGCGCGCCGAAAGTCGTTTGAGCTTTAATAATTCTAAAAAAAAACTCGCCGGCCTTTTAGCGCTCGTAGAGTTCTGCAGAGTCGCGGGCGGACATACGTGTATCGCAGTATTGAAGTAATTCCGTTCACACGCCGATCATACGAAGAATGTGCTGGCCATGTTTCAATACTTGATGGAGCATGGTGTTCATTTTTCAATTGCATTTCACTTTGCAGCAAATGTAAAGCGCCCAGAGAGAGATTAAGTTCTCCGAGGGCGCTTTATCAAGTGAATTATTATTATTATTATTATTATTTTTCATACGAACTCCTTCTCCACCAATTTAATTTGTAGGCTCCTTAGAGGAAAGACGCGATCTGCTCGAGCAGCGTTCCAACGCACGGCTAAACGCGGCGTTCGCGAGCGAACTGGACGAAGTGGATGATCAAGGTGCCTCCACCATTTACATGGACCATCCTATCGACGCAGAGGCAAGGAAGCGGAAACAGCACCGGATAAATGTTTGGCCACAAAGCAGTCACCTAAATCAGTCGCTACGTCGGACAGCTCGGGCATTCATTGAACACGACTAATCACTGGTCAGTCCATGTTCTGAGCATTCCGTTGCTTCTGCAACTGCTGCACTCACTGATTCAAAAAATATGTGCATCGGAATCGGAATAAGAACTTCGCGAGCGTTTGCCAATAGCAAAACCTCTCACTATTAAACGACTGCTAGAGAATTATGATGCAACGAAATATGTCAGGCTTTCCTTTGATGCTTACTTTTATGGTTTTCAAGCTAGGCTATCTGATGTCGTTAACGGTAAAGAAAAGGCCTCACGCACTAATGGCGAGCTTAACTACTCGCTGCTGATAAACAGAGGCCATTACATTTGGAATGATCGTTTTATTGCAGGTGTATCCCTTTATTAGAGAAAAATGGCTTTGATACGTAGCAGTTTGTATAGCTCCCTCGGCAACTTCCCAGTGAAGTTTGATCCTTGATCCGTTAGGATCTCTTCGGGTACTCCTACCCGAGAGGATATTTCCATCGGCTCCTTGGCTGTAATGGCCGCATCAATCTGTCGAAGCGGCACAGCTTCCGGATACCTCGTCGCGTAATCGCAGACCACTAGGATGTACTCGTTGCCCGATCGGCTCCAGGCGATCGGGCCTATGAGGTCCATGCCGATGTGCCGCCTGAAAGGCACATCAATTATTGGTAGTGGAATTAACGGGGCCGGTTTTGAAACACGCCTATCACACCTTTGGCAAGGCAGGCAGCGCCGGCAGTACCATTCAACGTCCCGTCGTACGGACGGCCAAAAAAAAATCTCCTCAGAATTCTGTCCGTCGTTTTTTTCTTCCCCAGGTGTCCTGCCAGTGGAAGTGAGTGTGCTAGTCTCAACACTCTGCTCCGACAGGGTTTTGGCAGAATCAGCTGGTTTACGGGCACTGGGCCGGCCCTCCGGGCGGTCAATCTCCTATAGATCAGACCCCCATCAATCACGTAGCCACGAGTTCGGTCCCTGGCTGTTTCTGACCAGCCTTCGCACCCGGTCTAACGTAGGGTTCTACTCCTGGAGTTTGATTAGTTGCTCCCGGCTAAGCCCGACAACGGGCTCGGCTGTCTCTCCGGCCGGTCGGGTCTCCAACTCTGTCTGGCGGTTCCGCCTGCATTCCCTTCTCTCCCGGCGGGATGATGAACTGATGCATGAACTGATGACGAACTGATGCCTGAACATGCCGGCTGATGGCTGAACCTTGCAGCCTGGGGGTAGCGACTTGAAGGTGCAGCACCAATGCACGCCGGTGCGCTACCGGCGTGAGATAGCCAATTTGCGAACGCTGACATAATAAGCGACATCCAGGAATGCAATTGAGCGGCCATTCCGAAACCATAACAGGCACGACGGGAACGAATAGCGTAGTCGCTAGGAGATGACGAAGCTCGGGTGGCTCTGAACGGCGCGGGAGCACAAACCAAGAGAGCGGCGAGTTCGGAAGCACCTTTTGCGTGCACGTGCAGCAAGCATTAGGTGTCCATCAACGTATTGCTCCGTGCCATCCGTGGGCAAACGAACAGCCAAGCTCTGAGCGCGTCTTAGCTGTCGCGGGCGCCGGTCAGAATTTCAATTGAATGTGGAATGAAATGCGATGCAAGGGTCGGACAATGCGATTCGCGCTTGGCGAGCCGATCGCGGAAAGTGGGGTTTGTAGGAGATGCGCGCGTAGATGGGTGAAGGTGAAGGCACTTATTTCTCATCGGTTTCGACTTCGTGTCCCTAACAGTAAAAATATTAATCGTTTCCAAGGCCGAAGGCTGGTAGTCGGCTGCTTAGCCTTGGTGAAGAGGGCTGCTTAGCCTTAGTGAAGCAGGTGCTTTAGCAGTCCTTTACAGAAGCTCGGGCGGGCAACTCCAACGGTCGCGATCCGTCGGAGGGACCGTACAACGCTCTCTGCGTTCGGGTCAGCGACCTCCCTCCCTCCCTCCCCCCTCCCCCGCGCTCCGAGCGGAGCCCCGAGGAATGAGGTGCGACCCGCACTGCACGACCCGGGTCGCGGCTTCGAGTCCGGCTGCAGTGGAAAATCCTTTACTGCCCGCCGCCAACGCGGCGATGGCCGCCAAGGCTCGTCCATCGCCATTTGAACGCGAGGCTGCTGGTTCGGCTGACCTTAACCCTCTATCTATCGCCGCTCGCGCGCTGGCGCCCGCATCTTCGCGGCGGCAGGAGCGAGGCCGAGGCTGCGAAGCGGAAGCTCGAGCCGTGTGGGGGCGCCGCGCGGGCCGCCGGCGGCGGCGCCGCTGTTTTTAGCGACGGCTCGCAGTAGGGTGCCGCTCGGCGACGACAGTTCGCCGCCGACGGGCCAGAGCGCGGCGGCTCCGCGCTCCTCGCGGCCGGCGCGACCGCTGGCGGATCGGCGACGACCAATAGGGAACGATCTACCGGACTGTCCGCACTCTAAGCCCCGCCCACCCGCCGCCGGGCGCTCCTACGAACGTGAGCCACCGCCGGGCTACGTCGGGGCATCGAGGGCACTCGGCGGCGGCGGCGAGCAGTCTCGGTTGACGAGCTACGCGTCCGCTGGCTCGAGCGTCATGGACGAAGCCTCCGGCTGGAGATACAGAAACGAGGGAAATCACAACCTGGTCCTGGTCTCCAACGAGGTAATCCGTCCGGCGGCGGCCCGCCGTGCGCCGCCGCGCGCCACCGCATCCCGCCGGCGGCGTCAGGCTCGTCGCGCGACCGCCGCCGGCCCGTCGGCCGCCGTTAGTGGTGCCTGCGCGCGTCGGCCACCCTCTGTCGTGCCTGCCTGCGACGGCAAAGCCACCGCGCCGTCGCCCCTCTTTCCGCCGATTGCTGACGCTGCGCCGGCCGCGTCCCCGCGGCGGCACTCGTGGCCGGCCGGGCGCGACCGGCCCTGACTAGCAACGCGGCGCGCCTGCCATCGAGGGTGAGCGCGCAGACGCCGCGAGCGCACTCGTCGACTTCAGCGCCGCCGGCCGTCTCGAACGATTCCGCGACGCAGCAGCGCGCTCTCTCGGATAGCGCTGAGAAGAGCGAGCGCAGTAGGTCGGAGCGATGACGCGCGCAGGGGGGGGGCGGAGCAGTGACGTGACTGAGCAGGGAGGGCGTGGCATGCTGGGATACCGCGAGGAGGTGCGGCAGCGGCGGCGGAGCTTTGCCTAGGTTTAGAGTTCGCAGCGGAGGCGTACGCGCGCGCGTCATCCGCGGCCACGGGCGCGAGTGGAGGGAGGCGCGACGGTGTAGATAGCTCGGACGTGCCTGCGATCGTAACGCTTTCGGGTCGCTTCCGGCGACCGCCGGTCCGCTCGATGTACCCCGAGTCCGCTCCGCTGTCGAGTCTCTAGACTTTCTTTCGGCTACGTAATGTCGCAAGAATTCGGGCCCGCTTTGATGCGTCTGAGTCGGTCCATGCATCCATCCACGATAGTTCGTCATTTTGACTCCTTTAGCTCGCTACTCGCAGGCCTGCCTGGCTGTGCAATAAGGCGCTTGCAATTGGAGTGAAACTCTGCATCTAGTCTGGTCTGTCGGGGAAGCTGCCACGATGCACCGCTTGTCGCCGACCTGCACTGGTTCCTCGCCAAGCTACGTATTGTCGCATTCGAGGTTTTGTCACTCACTTTTAGTTCCCTTCTTTCTTTGGCTCTAGCCTACTCATTCGAACTACTGTGCTCGCCAATCAGGCTAGGCATCGTGGAACCCGCTCTCCGGACTCAAATCATTTAGGTGTGCCTCGAACCAACCTCAAATCCTTTGCAGGTTGTTCCTTACAGTTCGCACGCTTTTCAAGCATATTTAGAGTGCCTAGAATAAGATTCATTTCTCTTCGGGCGCGATACAAATGTCTTACTGTTCTTATTATAGTTATTACAATGTGCTCATGCGCGCGTCCATTGGTCATCTAGTAAAGCTGGCATTGGGGTTGTGGGTGGGCGTTCGGTGGCGCTACAGCCCCGCGACCGTGCACGAATTAATAATCACAATAATAAAATATTTGCATTGCGCCCGAAGAGAACTAAATCTCTTTCTGGGCGCTTTACATACAGTATGCTGTAAAGGAAGCGTGTCAGTCGGAGGTTAATCGATGGCTATTGGTTAATCGGTGGTAAATCGTAGGTACGAGCTGGGCTTTAGTGAGTGACCACGAACCCTCGGCCGATCAGGTCGTCGGTGCTTCAAATCTTTCAATTCAATACTCTCGATTTTTCTAGAGACATACTAGCGCCTTGCTTCCGATCTCTCAATAAATACCTGAAACGACACCTACACTATCGCGAAACGCAGTGCACACAGAGCCTGAGGAGAAGCTGGGAGCCACTCTCCAGGCTGGTGCACCGTTGCATCAGCGATTTTGACTGTAACTTATCGTCTTCATCCACAGCATCCATCGTCTTGCTAATCCAATCATGTCTGCCTCACATTCAGTTGACAGTTTGGGGGCGGGGGCGGGGTAGGCTGGACAGCATGCAGCGAAACTCTCGGCTGAGAACATGCGAGCTGGCTGGTTCACTTGTGAACGGAGTGAGCGATGAGGTTAATGCAAATCGGAGATGAAAGTTCAATCCATTTCCTGTTGCGGCATGCAACAACTGTAGCATGGCGGCGACCGCACGAAGTCGGTCGACATGCAGAGGTACCAGGATAGCTACGTTTGATTTCCCATAAATTTAAGACCACACTGACACAGCCGTGCAGAATTCCGCGTACTCATTGCGAGACGCAAAAGAGGGAAGCTTCTTTAATTCTGGAAAAAAACGCGAAGCTGAGTCTTCGAAACGCAGCAACGATGAAATCGACCGGCAGTCTTCTGAGAAAACAGTATTGGCATATGCCATATAGCATTTTCATCCTGCTGAGTATTGCCAAAATGCGGCTCCTCATCGGGCGTCTAACGAGGGTTGGCGACAGTCACGTGACAGACAATACGTGTAGTCGCTACTGTTACTACGACGTCGGAATAGTGAAACAGCTGATAACTGGTGCAGAAAAACGGCTAGCTTGTTCGTATGCCAAGGTATCAAACAAGTGCATCTGGTTTTCCGTGATAGTTGAGGAGATGAGCTCTTCATGACCGAGATCATGGGTTCGATTCCTATACTGGACGATCTTTTATTGCCAACTGCAAGCGGTGGTAATAGCCATTAAGGCTCTTCTGCAGCTGTACAAATAAGGCTGTTAAATCAGCTTATATTATTTATTTATTATTTCCCGATTTCAGCACGCAAGGAGCTTCGACCGTGGCCTACACCTAGGCAGCATTGGTTACCTGATCGCCGCTATTGAATCTCCCAGATTTAAGGTAGTGAGTTCACTCCCACTGCGTCATTAGCGCACCGAAATGCAAGCCTCTCGTAGCATTTCTCTCAGCTGGAGGCGACTTAGCCACGGGCCGTTTTAATTCGGACGTCACATTTTTCGACAGAAGTCGATATACGCAGACTTCATGATACCCACATCCGCCGCACGCCTAAACCCGCCGCCTATATGCTGCCGAGCTGGCTGCACTGCCACGTGAGCTCTTTTGAATGATTTTATATTACAGTTTCCCACAAGTTAAGAAATGCATTTACGAAATACTCTTAGCATAGGTTTAGCAGTTCGCCACAATTCGTATCATTTCATCGGTTGGCTCCTCTTTCGAATTCGAAATTTTGGCAAGGCAAGCAGCTACTACAGCTATCAGACACTCGATAACGCGGGCAGTACATACCTAAAGTGCACTACAGCCGCTATAGAAAGCCATGTTTCAGATACCGTGCTTATTACCAATATTATCGCTCGCAAGTAATGAGATCAGCCCAAGACGACTGCCGAGGGTTGTCGGCAATTATCAAATACTCCGCATACCAAACGCTTCGTCCGCATAACCCTCGCTAGTTCTGGCAAGGCGAAACGTATGAGGGTGTACAGACCTGACTCTCGTAACTATGCTTCAATGGCCAGCGACGCACCCGCTCGATATCCCACAAGCCTCTTGCACTTGTGTTGTATTTTCATAGCGGTGGGACGAATGCTTACGAAGTTGCTCGCGGATGTTGGGACGCCGTCTCCCCTCAGAATTGGCGTCGGCTTGCCCCACGATGGCAAGGCTGGCTACGCTACACCTACCCACAGACCGTAGACCAAAACAGAGAGCGATTGCAGTAGAGCTCACGTATTGTTTGCCGGCTAGCGGCTGTGTCTTGCTGCTCGTATTTTGTCGTGGCTATTTCGCAAGTGGTCTCCGGTTCAACGTTAACGGCTCGAAGTTCATCTTGACCGCGAGGCATTTCACTAACCGGCACCTTAAGGATGCCATAAGATCTTCTTTGAAGTTTCGTTAACCTCTTTCGATGCTCCCGAGCTACTAGCTCATTACCAATAACAATAATAGTAAACGTCAACATAATCCTTTTGGAAAGTGTGTTCGTTAGATCGTGAGTTCGCAGATCCCGAATCCGCCATTCGCTGACGTCACGCGCAGGATGTTTTTTTACCCTTTGTAATGTAACGAGCCTGCCTCAGTAACTCCGCGCCAAGCCACAGCGACTAAGCGGGTGCCGCGAGGGAGGGTTCTCCATGATGCAGTCGAAGCCTGTGCGGCTTTCGGTGCGGTGCCTACGGTAGCCAACAGACTTCGTCTCGCGAAACATAAAGAAAGCGAGAGGCATTGATCGTGCTTCCCTTTGCAGCAAATGTAAAGTGCCTAGAAAGCGATTGGGTTCTCTGAGGGTGCTATAACAAATGTATCATTATTATTATTATTATTATTGCTGAGTCAGGAGGGCAGTCGAAGAAGTGAGTAGCATGGCAGTAGCAGCTCAGGACGGCTGGAGAGGATTCGCCACATTCGGCAGCAGGACATTTCCTTGCTTAGGCATTTTGGAAATGCGTTGCGAGGATAAGGACCGGAACAGCAAAGGCAACGGTCAGTAAGCGTAGGAGCGGAGCAGCCATTATACTGTCCGTACCGGTGCAGTATTTCAGTTAAGTATGAAAGTGCTAAACCACTGCGTGCCTTGTGGATCGGCGTAAGAATTTCGCCCTGCAACATTTACTGTAATACTACGACGGCGTAGCTACGAAGGGCGTCATTCAAACGTATCTCGAGGTGATAGTTTATTACTTGCATACGTAACTACAACATGAAAAACCATCGCAGTTGAAGTTAAGGATTTATTTATAAAGGGAATTATGAAATATTGATTAGCAGGCTTTCGATCGTCGTTATTCAATTACGCAGGTAAGATCTTCAGAGATTATCTCTCGCCGGAATGGATAAGTAAAACAGCCTCACCGAGCAGTCATTCATGGCGACGTTTTCCGGTCGGTGAGTAATTGCGAATGAGCCTTTGCTCAGCTGTACGCTTGTGTGCAAGGTCTTTATTTTCAAATTGAATATCTCGTATCTGCGATCGCAGTATATATACAATCGTGGGTATGGGGAGCCCCTCTCCCGTTGGCTAGGACGAAATTTGACCTTGACCCGCAGAGAATTCGCCCCACACCACCGGCAGGCCCATATTCGAGGTAGCTGACGACAAGCTACCGGTTGTTCCGCATTGCTCCGAGAGCGCCGAGCAGGCGCTCTCGTTTGATGGCGGCGCCGGGAGCCGAGCGCTCACGACGAACGGCAGCTACTCCGCCGCTCTCCTTCCAGGTTAATGCGAAAGAAGACGTAAGGAACGGCAGACTCACCACCAGGTATTGCTTTACAAGGAGAGCGCGCCGGGTCTGAACCAAAGAGTCCCGCAAGATCGGTAGCGCCCCCTCGCGGCGGCAGCCGAGTAACCGCAAGGGGGTGCCGGGAAGGGCCGAAGCTGGCATGCCCGGCAGCCCGCGCCCCACCCACCGACCCCCTTCCCCGCCGCTAGAACTGAAGAAAAGGTGGGTGATTATTTTGCTTTAAATGCCGCCGTGTCAGAAGCTGCCGCGATGCCGGCGACGAACTTCGGGCTTTAGTTGGTTAGCAGCTTAACGCGAAGTCTTCAAAGAATTTTAGGTTGGTTAGATTCGCTGTTAAATAACGACTTTGGTTGGATGAGTGCGTGGGGGAGAGATGCATGCGAGCAGCGTGCGTTTTCGTATAAAGAATAAGCCAGCCGAGGGGTAATGAGGGAACCTAAAAGCAGCGGGCGGTGGAACCTTAAAAAGAATTAGCTGCTTGATGGGGAGCCAGTGTTAGGGCAGAGAAAGGTGACGTACTTTGGCGGCTGCGACTCTCGCGACAGATAAGCACAGCTCCCGAGTTTTGAACGATCTTTAAGCGTCTTGTCGCCCAAGCAGGAAGATGCGCAGTTGACGTTTTCTTAACGCGACCTCGCACGTCGAAGAAACTATGCAGACTTTTAAAGGCGTTAAGGCTAAAATGCCGCTTTCGGAGACGACTGCTGCCAGGGTGCAGCTAGAGTGAGAGAGAGAGAGAGAGAGAGAGAGAGAGAGAGAGAGAGAGAGAGAGAGAGAGAGAGAGAGAGAGAGAGACGCCGCGCGTCGAACTGCGAGCGAATTCCCTTGACGCTCTTGCCGCTTTGGTTTGTTACTAAAAATCGTCAACGACAAAATCGAAAATGCTGTCTCTCAACGTTTCAATCGTGACAAGACGCACTGGGCGGGGTATTAAAGTAGTTGAGATAAAGCGCATACGGTAGATAATCAGGGAAATCAAAGGAGATGGCATCAGAGGTGAGTGACGAGAATAAAAGAAGGCGCGCTGAGTTAAGAGCGATGGCAGAATCAAAGTAAGCGAGATGGCGCCCTAAGAAAACCTGATCTCGATCATCCAGGTGCTTTATACGTATAGCATGGCTTGAGCCCGTGACCCTGGCCGTTAAAGACGGAGCCCCTTAGCGCTGGGCCACGCCAGGGCGAGCGAAAGCGATTAGAAAATCTCAGCGGGCTTAGCGAACAGCCTCTAACGAGGCAGGCGCACCGAGCATTCTTAGCAATTTGTCTGCAGAGAGATCCGATGTGGCTGCTCGGGAAGCGTCGATTTATTCAGCGTTCATTTCGCGAATGGTTGTGAGTGTACGCTACTGCTACTTAGTCGGTCGCGTAACTCCGCTATGCTGGCTGGCATACTAGGTAAGACGGATGCTTTCATGACCTCGGTCCCGAGGTTGTGGGTTCGATTCCTGTGGTGGGCGATCCTTTATCGCCACTGCAAGCGGTGGTGATAGCCGTCAAGGCTCTTCTGTCGCTACACAAAAAGAGGCTGTTTAAGCAGCCAGGATTCATTTATTTATTTATGCCGACATAGCCGCCGGTGGTTGGGGGCGGCTTCCCAAAACGCACTTCGGTTCCTATGCGGCCTTTACCGATGTGGATGGCTCAACTCTCGGTGTGCGTGCGTACGATTGACGAGCGATGGTGGTGAGCCAGGTTTTGACGTAATATTCATTGTCACGCCTTAGCAGCATGCGATGCTAACGGGAACGGTTTCGCCTTGAGCTTAAAAAAATTCTGAAAGGAATCTGTTCCCGGAAGTCACTGCAACTTAATAATAATAATAATGCACTTGATAAAGTGCCCTCAGAGAACTCAATCTCTCTCTAGGCGCTTTACATTTGCTGCAAAGGGAAATGCAATTGAAAGGTGAGTAATATCATGCTTGATAAACAAACAAAATGAATAACATTGTTAGGGGTGATGTGCACAGGGTCAGAATGCAAATGTGCTTAGTGCCAGCATGCATTGTCACCACGCATAAGCATGTGAAGGACGAACCACAGGGACCTTCACAATTAATGCAGATCTGTAGTAAGGTAAGGAAGTTTTAATCAAAAATTGAATATCTTAGTCGCTTTACGGGTGTTCCGCTTTTAGATTTGTAAAGCCGCGTTTGCACGACGAGCCTTGCTTCAGTCCTGCTTCTGTCCTGTTTCGGTCATCATTCTTGCTAGGTAGTTTACACGGCCAGTTTTCCTTCGAACCTGCTTCCTACTTGCTCCACACCACCCCCAGAGTGGTTCAGGGAAATGTGCATTTGCTAGGTAGGTAGGAAATGGCCCCCTCATGCACCTCCGGGTGAGTTTAAACCTTCCACGATTACCTATAACGCTCGCATCCTCATAATATGATTCTTATATGAGCTGGCAGCGTCCAATAAATAGGGACTGTCGTGGAACGCATACATTATTTCGTCGGTAAAGTCATCGGTCACGGTTTCCAAAGCACTGAAGAAGGCGCGCCATTGACGGCGCCTATGATTAGTTTGTTAAATTTTGCCCGAGCGTTAGCCAAGTAGTAGAACTACGCTTAGCTTCGGAGTCTAAGGTATGTCTTCCTTAAGTCTTGGACCGCTCCCGGTCTTTATGACGTACGTTCTAAAGAGTCTAGGCTTAATAAGACTCCCGGGAATTCACGTTTCCCCTTTAAGCTGTTGGGTGGTTACTGCTTTCTACGGCGGATAATACGGCCGCCACGGTTACCCATCGGCCATGCGGGCTAACCAAGAATATATCTATGATCTGCGTCTGATTGGCAGATGGTGTCCCGTCATTTTCGGCAATGATGTAGAGTTGGGGTAGGGCGGCCAGTGGTGGGAGTTATCTCCCAAAATGGCCGCTAATATAATACAATACAATAGTGCGAGTTGTCCCCCAAAGCACATTTATTAATATTGTACGATTTATTTTTATTTATATATATTGTACGATATTGTACCAATAAAACGAATGGCATGAAAATTGGCAGGATGAGCACTGGTAACATAAGCTATCGTTTGATGCGATAGAGCTGCAGTGTTGACCTTCTGATGACCTGTAAAGTCCAAGGTCACGTATAGCACTACAGCTCAGCCATATACGGCTTTACCATCAAATCGCCCAGATTTAATACCAGTCATTGTAGAAATATGGCAAACCGCTCAAAAGATGCAAGACACTTGACTTCACGCTAACCCCACCACATACAAAATATTAAGAAATTCGACAGCTCAAACTGTTGACAGTCATCACGACCACAGCCCAGGGACACTTTGTGACAGGCACATCATATGCATAGGTGCAATAGACTTGGCTATTACAAGCCGGGCACCGAGCGTAAGCCATCAACGCCGTAGCCAGTGTGGCAACATCAAAAATACGATTTCCGAAAAGAAAATTATCACCCTCTTTCTCTTCTTTGTCTTTCACTACCCGTCGTTTTTGGGGTGTGGGCGTGGCGACACCCCTCCCCCCCCCCCGCGGGTCTAACCGGCAACGGCCTTTCAAGCGGTCGTCCACGTTTCCGAGGGCCGCTCGATTCCCCTACGCTACTCACCGAAACTCCTTCATTTACTCGAGTTGTATCGCGGCCTGCACTCACAGCACCAGCCATGCACTGCCCAATAGTTGAAGAACGACGCGAGCGTTGCATTGAACCATTCATCTTGGAAGCTTGTGGGAGAACGTCCAACACGTTAGATGAAATGGCGTCAGATGCACGGGGTCGGAAGTGGATGTTGGATTGACTGTATGCATCCGGCTCAGAGGTCAACCTCCATAGCTACAGCTGTTTGCGGCTTTCCATGCCCGCGGTTATGCTATAGCTTTACAATCGTCCGGGGGACGCCGCTTTTATTACTTCCGGTTCAGTCATAATCCAAATATCTTAGAATCTTTGATGGAAAAAGTGCAGGCAAGGAACTCATTTCATTAATAGGCTTTGTTGTTTTATTAATGTTACTACCAGGGAATGCCGCGTAGCTAGGCAGCTTGCGTATAGCTGCGCGGTCAAACATTACAACTGTTATCTGACCTGGCAGGTGCCCCACACAATTTACTTGTACAGATAGATTAATGATCCATGACCATTATATAATTCATTTTTTATAGAGAAAAAGTTATTATTTGATGTATTTATCGGTCTGGTTAAGCAAATCATGCAGACATCTGAGCGAAAATCATAACAAAGAACGCCAGTGACTCACTTCCGGTATTTTTCCGGCTAGACAACATCTGGGTCTTTAATTTAAAAATAATTCCAGTTATGTGTCGATCGTCAAAATTTGGGATTGCATTTCTGAGATGTTTACCGTTTAAAAGAGCACTAAAAAATTTAATTGATATTTTACCCAATTTTCGCAGGCTACCCCGTTAATTGGATCGGTAGACCGATTGGTAATGGGCGACGTATCGAGATGGCAGTATCGCTGCGAAGGGAATCGAAACGTTGTGATTGCAGATACTGAGGTAAAAGAGGTTCAAACTCTCGGCCCGAAACGCATCCATGCTAGCGGTGCTTCCGCTAAGGTTTAGGTGCCAGGCCGCAGGACCACCACCACCCTTTCCCAGGTGCTGAGCTATGCTAGATTAACCCTTCCCCACCCTATAGCCGTGCTTGATTCACGCGGTGTAGACCCAATCTCTGATGCGGCAATAGATCATTGGTTCTTCGCGGTGCTGAGATTCTGCTAGCTCGAAAGTTGTCACTGGCCAGACGGGGATGGGGGGTGGGGACGCAGCTAGCTAGAATGCAACTAGGCCTGACCGCAGTCACATCTGACGATGCTTTACTAGTTAGTGCCTGTGAGAAATGTACTATGGAATCGAACTCTAGACCACCAGTGTGCGACACATGATCCTAATAATGCAAGAATTCTGTGACGTCGTATGGGCTAAACAATCACAAGCTTCTGATGGCCTGAAAATTATGAATCTGTCTAAATAATAATAATAATGCACTGGATAAAGCACCCTCAGAAAACTCAATCTCTCTCTCTAGGCGCTTCACATTTGCTGCAAAGGGAAACACAATTGAATGGTGAGTAATATCATGCTTGATAAACAAACAACATGAATAACATGGTTAGGAGTGACATGCACAGAGTCAGTATGCAAATGTGGTTAGTGGCAGTCAGTGGTTAGTTAGGTGGTTAGTTGGTTAGTTAGCAGTTAGTGGCAGCATGCACAGTGTCAGCACGCATAAGCACGTGAAGGACGAATCACAGGGACCCACTAAATGCTGTCCTAAATAGGTGTGTTTTTAAGATCTTTTAAAATCTGGTCAAGTCAGGGGATGTTCTGACGCAAGTCGGGAGGGAGTTCCAGGCTTTGGGACCATGCGAACTAAATGCACGGTCTCCAAAGGATTTGAGGTTTGTACGAGGTATTTGTAGACTGTTGGATTCCGAAAAGCTAGTGGTACGATGCATGGCCTGGTGGGGGAGTATAACTGAGAGATAGGCTGGAGCCAAAGAATGAAATGACCTGAAAGTGAGCGACAAAACCTTGAAGTCAATCCGTTGCTTGACTGGTAGCCAGTGCAGGTCGGCGAGAAGTGTTGTAATGTGGCAACTGCGACGCTCACGACCGACAAGCCTAGCTGTGGAGTTTTGCACCAGCTGCAATTGCCTGATCGCACATGCCGGTAGGCCAGTAAGCAACGAGTTGCAGAAGTCGAGACGGGATGTCACGAATGCATGGACCAACTTGGACGTGGTATCTTTATCTAAACAAGCCCGAATTTCAGCAATGTTATGAAGCTGAAAATAGGCAGATTTGACTGTGGAGCTGATGTGGTCGTCTAACGAGAGGTCGCTTTGGAACATGACACCTAGATTTCGAGCTGATTCAACAGGAGATATGCTGGCAGAGCTAATTTTGAGAGTCAGCCTTTCCAATTTCTGAATCACACTGGGTTTGCCCATAACTAGTAATTTAGTTTTATCATTGTTTAGTTTTAGAAAATTGGCCGCCATCCACGTGCGGATGTCATAAATGCATGCAGCGAGTTGAGAGAATTTGAGGTGCTCGAAGGTGTGAGGGATCAAAGCAAAGGTACAACTGAGTGTCATCCGCATAGAAGTGAAAGCCTAGATTGTGCTTGGCAATCACATCAGCAAGAGGCAGAGTATAAACCGTGAAAAGAACAGGACCTAACACAGAGCCCTGAGGTACCCCATATTTCAGAGGTACCTCGGATGATCTTTGTCCATTCACGTCAATATTCTGGAGTCTCCGACTGAGATAGGACCTCAACCATTGCAGAGCAGTGCCAGTGATGCCCAGGCGAGAAGAGAGGCGTTCTAGAAGAACTTTGTGATCGATGGTATCAAAAGCTGTCGAAAGATCAAGCAAAACAAGCAGAGACCCTCTACCCATGTCTGCATTCCCAAGTTGGTCGTTATATACCTGAAGCAATGCTGACTCTGTGGAGTGATTAGTTCTAAAGCCAGACTAAAACTTACTAGCAAGGTGTGAAGTTTCGATATATGAGTTCAGCTGGTCCGCCACGACCCGTTCGAGTGTCTTTGATAGGAATGGTAGAAGGGAGACTGGGCGGTAGTTGCTTAAGTTCTCTTGGTCTAGTGTAGCTTTCTTGAGAAGTGGCCTGACTACAGCTTTTTTGAAAGGTGCTGGGACATGACCTGAGGCTAATGACATATTAATGATGTTAGTTATGTATGGCAGCAGTAGATCAATGCAACGTAGGAGCAGGACAGTAGGAATAGGGTCCAGAGGACTTGTTGTCTTCTTTGATTGCGATACGAACTTCAGGACTAGATCACTAGTGACCTGCTTAAATAACAGTTCACAGTTGCTAATGATGCAGCATGTGTTTGTTAGAGAACCTTAGCGTGTGCCGAACGTTGCTGCTGCATGACAAGCCAGTCCCGACCGCCGACCACTGTGTGTATAAGGTGTCTGGTGTCCATGTTTCTCATTTTAAAAACTGGCCAGCGCTGCTGCCCTGCTCCTTTTTATTACCGAAGGGATTACGCAGACGAAAAGTCATGTACAGTGTATATGGATAATGGTTGGTAACCAATGTGTATTTATTGAAATGGATTAATAAAAAAGCAGAAGCTTCAACCGCATTAATACGATCGCATCATTCACAGAGTTTCGTCATAGATTCTTTCTAATGTGAGCAGTGTGATATGGAACGGGATAGGCCGCTAGTTAGGCAAGCAGATGGGTGAAAGTGAGATCGTATCTACTTCATGGCTGACTCTAGCAGAAGCAAGGACTAGATCGCAAAGCACGAGTATGGCAGAGTTCCCCACAGCTCTCCAGGTCTGCTGCCCGTTGACGCCTAGCTATTACCATAGATTCGTGCTGACTAGATTAGCTCACCCCTGTTCCCAGATTTCCATTACTTCCAGGTGTGTGTGTTAAGCCCATGCAGCATGCACATTCGAAGCAGATCTCACTCAATGAATGGCCACCTTTGGGTGATGTTCCATGCATGTAGAATGTGTTTAGATGAAAAGTCACGAGATCGGATATGCATCTCCCCACCCGTTTATTTCACGGTTCACTGGCTCCCAGCTTGCTGGGAATACCTGTGAATGAGCTGGCTCTGTGACTATGCCATTAATGGAATAGACTGTATCTCTGTCTGTAACTCCACAAAGTTTATGTGGGTGTTACGCAGGAGAGTTTTGTTAGCGAGTAGCGAATCAATACTTAATAGGAAATTTCATTGTGTGAGATTTGTTTGAGCTTCATCAAATATGAGGCAGTACATGTTTACTCGATGAAAACTGACTTTCTCTTAATGGAATACCAGTGGTTCCCATGAACATAACCCAAATATTCAGCGATACTTAAGAAGTAGTGGCTGACTAACCTTCCTCTCACTTGCAAAGCGAGAGATTGCATCAAGAATAGGGGCGGCCAAGGTGGTTGCCTGCTGTATGGTGGGGGTAGGGGGTAGACAAAGGAAAGGCGCCCAGCCTCCCTCTGGCTCCGCCACTGATGATACTATGAGATGATCTATTTAGGGAGGATGCATATGGATAAGTGCTACTGTAAATTCTTGGTGTTTGTGTATACTCCTGCTCAGTGTCACCGAGCAGACACTGTTAGGGTGCTTAGCGGGCAGGTATGCAGCAGCAGTGCAGTTACACCGACCCCCGAACGCAGTTGTGTCACTTCTTCGGCAGCTCTTGCACCGGGTGGAGCCTCTGCTCGCAGGCTCAGCGGCGAGGATGTGCTCCTGCGACTCGCCAGCGGATGCAACACTCCACTGCCGTTTCGAACAGCTGTTGAGTGTTGCAGCCGCTGGCCTCCCTCGCCTTGTCTCTTTCTTGAAAAGCCGGCGCGGAAAAAGGAAAAGCCGGCGCGTAGACCTCTTCCTCAGTTAGCAGCAGCCTTTGCCAGAGAATCGCCGAAATTGCTGCTTAACTGTGACCTGTGGGAGAACATGACCCTGCAGCCTTCGAGCTTTGGGGGTGGAGACCCTACGAGGGCTCAGACTGTCTAAGTAGCCTCAGGCTCACGAGCGAGCGGTGGATGGGCCGACGACGATGGCACTCGGTGGATGACTCGGCACTCCTACCCAAATCCGTGCATGCATTGGCACCATATGTGGGGACATCCATCTACCACAAACTGCCACCAGCTGTCGGGCGGGTTCGGAACGAACAATGGCTCGGCAGTGCAGAACCAACACATATGAGTGAAATATAAGGGCTGCCGAAGGAGTACAAAGGAAGGAGGGAACACTGGAGCCCTCGACGCCGGCAGCCGTCTAGAATGTGTAGGCTTGGCTTGGCTGGCGTCTAGGGTGTGTAGACTAGGCTAGACCTGTGTGGTATTGGAGCCAGCAGAGGGCTTGCTGCTCGGTCGTGCTACCTAGCCCGACGGCAGGTCGTGCAGAGGGCTGCCACACCCTCTCATTTCGGCAAATCAAGGAAATCTTCTGTTGGTAGAGGTTTTAATTTGGCTCCAGTTGATGAAAATGAAAGAGATACAGCTTTCCCCCCATTCCGATTAAGTTTACACTTGGCATCACCCGGAGCCCTGCCATGGCCCATTGCAGTCGATTGGGTATGGCTGCTGACATCAGCTCGAAGGCCCGACGTCTGTGCTGCTTATGCAGAGAAGTAGGCATGAATCGGCACAGATCGACATTTGTTTGCATACCTGTAGCTTGTCTCACACCGATGCTGCTGTGGAGCCCGGTCGTGTGTCGTACGCCGGCACCCCCCCCCGGGGCTTACCGTGCGATCGCTTTCAGGTCGATGCCCGTGTCGTGCGATGCTCTCTTCCTCATTTCGATGTGGCTGTTTCGTCTGAGCTTGCTGCTGCTGCTGCAGCCCGTGGCTGCGTATTTGTCACACCCATTAGCAACAGCTGGCTAGCATGGAGCTATCAGGGAGACCTTGCTGTGTGTTGTGGGGAGCCTGTAGAATCATTGACCACGACAGGGTTGCCCTGTCAGCTGCTACTACCAAGCTGTATGTGTGCATCGCCCTGGGCTCCCCAAAGATGTTTAATGCATAACAGCCAGAACTTCCTCTTTGCGGTCACGTGACGTGCTGAAGTTGCTGTCATCGGGTGGCAGTTTTGTGCACCGTCAGCTGCCCGCTTGCCCTAATGGCTGCAGTTGAGCAAAAAGCTGGAGGCAATGAAGCTGGCACAGCACCAATCGTCAGCGGTGGCCTAAGTTGCCGAGGAGCCTCCGCGCCGAGCTTGCCCGAGCATGCCGGGCTGCTGCCATGGGCGAGCAGCGATTGTTGTCCTCCTCCTCCTCCTCCTCCTCCTCCTCCTCCTCCTCCTCCTCCTCCTCCTCTTCCGTGGCTGAGCTCCTCTTGTCTCGGCCTGAGCATTTCTCACCGAGCCTGCTCCTCATATATGCATGAGTTTGAGTTTGCAATCTCCAAGCGCAAACATCAAGTAGAGGAAAGCAGCAAATTCCAAGCTTGAACTCTTTTTTGCCAAGAGTATTCGAGCTCCTCATTCAATTAATCGATCGGGCTCTCACGATGAGTGCCACAATGAGGCCTTGCTCGTGTCTCAATCCGCTTTCGGTGCCTTGCTTTACAGCGGAGAGTCATTCGGAGGATACTGAAGTTACTGCCTGTGAAGGAAGCCGCCCACCAGCCACCGGGAGCGTGCCACGAGTCCGATCTGGCCAACGGAGATGCAGCGGTAGCTTGCAATGAGGCGACAGCAGCAGCAGCAGCACTAGCTGCTGCTGATCTGGTAAGCCGGCTGCCGGCCTAAGTCTGACTCGGCCACCTTGACACTTCGTTGTGTGTGTGTGTGTGTGTGTGTGTGTGTGTGTGTGTGTGTGTGTGTGTATGTGTGTACGGCGCACTCGCATCTGGGAGGTGTATAGGGACCCCTCCCCCTTGGTTTTTTGTGTTAAGGGAGTGCCTGATTGGTGTCATGTGACCCCCCCCCCCCCCCCCCCCCCGGCTCGAGGTGCTTTGCTCAAAGCTCGGCAGCACCTCGAGCCTGAGGGGAGTAGCCGTGGTCAAGAGAGGTCAGGGAAAGGAATCGACTGCCTCGAGAGGTAGCAAATGAGCCAGCGGCTGCCTATTGTTCCCTGCCAACTTGGCTGGTGAATAATGGCTGGATCGCAGGGTTGGCCTGAACATTCTTGCTGTTAGGCGATCGTACTGCCTTTAACCCCCTAGGTCAAGCCAGTGCCGTGCCATCACCGGTAGTGGAGAGAAGTGGAGACTCGTCGGTCATGTTAGTTAGGGTTCGAGATTGGTTGAGGCGCAGACAGCTCAACGACCAGAGCAGGTTGCACGAGGGTGTAGATAGTTCAGCTGGAACATAAGTTACACGACCTTGAAGTCGATCGGCTGCTTGGCCGGGAGCCAATGTAGGTCGTCGAGAAGTATTATTACAGGGTGGCAGCTGTGTCATTCATGACAGACGAGCCTGGGGAGCCAATGTTGGTCACCGAGAAGTATTACAGTGTGGCAGCTGTGTCATTCATGATAGACGAGCCTGGCTGCCAAGGGTTTTGGGCCATCGGTAACCGGTTTGTCGTACAGGCAGAAGGACTGGACAGAGAGAAGAGAGTTACACAGGTCTCGACGTGATGTCAAAAATGTGAGCTAATTAAGCATGTCCGACTTTGTGCAATACTGCTGTATTAAATAGCTGGAAGTAGGCAGACTGGATGGAGCTGTGTGGGCAAGTAGCACTGATCATTTGGAGCAATAATAATAATAATAATAATAATATTGCACTTGATAAAGCGCAGACATTAAATCTCGTGCAGAAGCTACAGCAGAGATGCTGGCTGAGCCAGTTTGAAGTCAAGGCTTCCCAGTCTCAGAGTGACACTGGATTTTGCCAGAGCTGTTAGACTTATCTTTTTGTCATTCATTTTAGCAAAGTTAGCTGCCATCCCAGTGCAAATGCCGGCAATCCTAGCTGTGAAAGTGTTGGGGAATTGAGGTTGCTGGATGGGCGGGAATGATCAAAGCTTAGGTACAGCTGAGTACTGTCTGCGTATAAATCAACGCATAGGTTGTGCTTGGTGATTACAGCCGCAAGAAGTAGAGTATAAGTTGTGAAAGGTAGGGTATGTAGAGCAGATCCTCAAGGTATTACCCCTGTACATCAAAGGCTCATCGTTTGGCCGATGACCCTTGACATCTTTGCTTTGAAATCATATTAAGATAGAATCCGATCACTGTCATGTACCCACTGTAGACATAAGGACACGGCACCGTTTGATATCATCTTTAAACATGTGATAACGAGAGTGGACGAGGGTCTTGCAGTAAGGTGCTCATACATACTCACGATCCAGGGTCGTGGGTTCGAGCCACTCAGCAGGCAATCCTGTACATGCCACTGCAAGCAGGAATGATAGCCACCACGGCTCATGTGCCGGTCTGTGAGTGAGGCTGTTAAATCAGCCTACCTTTACCCTTTTCTTCGTGCATTTGATAAGGAGAATGTGGTGATTATTTTGCTGAATGGTGGTCACAGCAGAGGTATTTTACAATCAGCATCCACAATGGAATTATCTGCAGCCTTTTAAAACGAACCATTCGTAATCAGTAGTAATTCTGCTTTGATGAAGTTTGGCACTAAACGTATAACAAAGTGCCTGCTCTTTCGAGCGGGAGCGAAATCCCCAGCAGAATGCTTCCCCGATAGGAGTCCCATGTGCATCGAGGTCTCCATCTGGCTGACAGCAATTGACACCCAGTTCAGCTAAATTGCTTTAGCATCTTTTTGCATCCATTTTATCGGCTTACAGTTAGCAAGTCTTGGGTCGTGGAGCTGGCTACACCGATGCTTAAGGATGTCAACTGATTAATGATAGAAATTAGGATAATCTTGAAGCTACTACTGACATTTAAAATTAAGCAAGGCAAGGTAATGCATACTGTTATAGACTTCAAGGGTTGTGATATTTTCCAAGCAACACTGCCGAGCAAGAACCAAGTAACAAGTTTAGTGAACCCCTTGTGGCAGTACACACTGGCATCTAGCAGGGAGGCTGGAACTTCCGGCCTTTGCCGTGTACATTGTTTAGCCACCTGGGAGCCCAAATTACTGAGACCAGACACTGCACTCCTCCCCATCAATACGGCACCTGTTTTATCAATCTAGCTTGCTCTCGGTCTAGCGTTTCTCGTGTATTCGAGCAGATGAGGTGTAGAGCTGCTGCCGAGCTGGGAAGCGGCTCGGCATGAGGAGCAGCTGAATCCGAGATCGAGTCATCCGCTGCCGCAGCAGCTACTGCTCGTGCTGCATCTAACTGCTGCAGCAGGTAAAGTCGGCAAGTGATGCATAGCCAAGTATTCGAAATTGCAAATTCTTAGTCGATCCCTTACTTGCAAACGCAATGTGCATTTTTTCCTGTTTTTGTTCCTTCTCCTGACCACTCCTGGCGACCGCTTGCTTCGGTTGATCCTTGGCCTTTTAGCAGGACTGCCTGCAGTGGTGAGTGGGACTGCAGTGGCCTGTCTGTCAGTGGCACAATGATTGGCATGTGAGGCTTCCTGCTACTCCTTCCCCATGTCCTGTCTGCCGGAGCTGTGCACATCTGGTCGCATCGTAGAGAGGTGGTCCGGTCTGCAGCTGTGGTTCGACAAAGAGTTCGTGCTAGGACTCATGCGAGTGGCAACTCATTTGAGCTCGTGGCAGGGTAGCGAGTGGGCGTGGTCGTTGTGCCGAAGTCCTCTTCTGGCCCATTTTTGTTGTCTGAACTAATCTTTCTGCAGCACCATTTGAACCCGGAAGGAATGGTGGCAAGAAGGTGGTACGATTGCTATTTTGGATACAAGCCTGCTGAACTTGTGTGAAATAAAACCTGGGTCCATTATTTGGCCAAGTGTCTATAGTAAACAGGTGAATATATCCTTACCACATGGATCGTCACTTTGGGGGTTGCTGCTTGCATTGCTCTTATCCCGAACCCACTTCGAGAGAGCCTCAATTCTGCTGAGCAGTTGGTGTATTCTTTCAGCACTCTTGATTCGGACTGGTCGGCTCTCGGCCAGGGCTGCAAAAGAAACGAATCAGCAGGGGCATTCCAGTGACTAGTGCATAAAGACCATTAGCTAGCTAGCTAATGGTCTTCATCGTCGATATCGTGTCCCATCGTAGACCACCACAAGTAGCTATGGGCCATGGGCATAGCGTTCGCAACACAAAAGGTGGCATGATGTTCATTTAGCAGGCATTTGCAAAGCGCTGTGGTTATGACCACACAAAGCAACTTTGATCATCAGTCAAAATAATAATAATAATAATAATAATATTGCACTTGATAAAGCGCCCTCAGAGAACTTAATCTCTTTCTAGGCGCTTTACATTTGCTGCAAAGTGATACGCAATAGAATAGTAAGTAAAATCATGCTTGAAAAACAAACAAAATGAATAATATGGTTAGGGGTGACATGCACAGGGTCAGCATGCAAATGTGGTTAGTGGCAGCATGCACAGTGTCAGCATGCATAAGCACAACAAGGACGAATCACAGGGACCCACTAAATGCTGTCCTAAATAGGTGTGTTTTTAAGTTTCTTTTAAATGTGGTCAGGTCAGGGGATGTTCTGATGCAGGTCGGGAGGGAGTTCCAGGCTTTGGGAGCATACGAGCTAAATGCACGGTCTCCAAAGGATTTAAGGTTTGTACGAGGTATTTCTAGACTGTTGGATTCCGAAAAGCGAGTGGTACGATGCTTGGCCTGATGGGGTAGTATATCTGAAAGATAGGCTGGAGCAATATAATGAAGAGACCTAAAAGTGAGCGACAAAACCTTGAAGTCAATCCGTTGCTTGACTGGTAGCCAGTCATGCCATCTTTCTTGACGAAGCATGCTCTCAGAGTGTCTTCTGCACAAATCGGCGGCTATCCCTCCATAACAAAGCAATACACTGATGCCGCAACCTGATCACTCACAGTTTCTGGCGAATCATCAGCCACGCTAGCGTGAAGCTCTTCCAGGTATGCGATTGCATACTCGTGATCAGTCTTGTAGTCCCATCCAGCCTCGCTCATTGGCAGCCACGATGGTCTGTCAGCAGTGCTATGCAAGCATACCGTGCGATTCGTTATATCATATGCATATACAGCCAATGCTATTCCTGCAACTGATCAGCTGCAGTAGGTGGAACAACTATCCGCGGTGTCTCCCATTCACCCTTATCGTGGGGTCAAAGATACCTTCGTCTTGAAGCCTTTCCAAATTCTCTTTTGCGTGCTTCTGTAGCGAGGAGTATGCTCCGGCCAGCCCTATTTGAGCATGTGTCTAGCTCTGGACTTGAGATTAACCGTGTAACCGGCAGCAGCACGGTTCCTGCATTCTTTGACCATGATCGCTTTTGCAGCAACGCCCTTAGCCGAGAGCAAGGCTCGAAGGCTGTCAGGTAGTCAAGCTTTGTGTTCGAAAGCCAGTTCGTGCCGGACTAGGGGTCTGCCTGTCACCGTGTACGACGACGACGATCGGCAGGGTGTGCCTCTGCCTGCCGTGTTTGATCACTATGCAGTAATGGCTTATCTCATCGTTGGCCAATACTGTCATGGTGCGTCCACTCATCCAAACGAGGGGACGCACGGCACTAACCGAATCTAGTTTGTCATGCCTTCTTAGTTTCTTACAGCATGTGTAAAGTGCCTAGAAAGAGATTCAGTTCTCTGTGTGTGCCATGCAAATATGTAGATATTATTATTATTTATCTGTGTCTGTCTCATAGAGAACAGCGTGGATCTGAAGTGGATTTCCCTTTGCAGCAAATGTAAAGCGCCTAGAAAGAGATTAAGTTCTCTGAGGGCGCTTTATCAAGTGCATTATTATTAATTAATATTAATCGTGACTGCATCGATTGTTGCATAGAGCCAGCTTACCAGAATGGCTCGTCTTGCAGGCAGCTTCAGTAGAGCAGGGCAGGACCATGCCAGCAAACCCTTGGTTAGCTGATTGGCCTATTCACGATGAATAGACAGTAGGACCATTGTGTGTATTTTAGCCATTCGTCGGTAAGCTGAATACTTATGTATGTATGGCATGCACACTGTTATCGCATGCACCGAGTCACCATCCTCTGGCCTACACTGCAATCGTTATGGAGTCAGGTCTAAAAATGTTTTGTGGCCTGTACCAACAAAAGCAACGAAAGCTTGCCACGGTGCCTGCTGGTACACTGGGTGCGTTCGTGCAGTGCAATGCCGAGCACCGAGGTCAGCGTGAGAGAAGGATCCAGCTGCCAATGCATGGCAATCAAATTTGCAAGTGGCAGCTGTTACTTCAGCAAAAGCATTTGAAATGACGACGTGCTAGATCGGCCTGACTGGGACTGCCGGATTATTATTTGCATTTCCCAAATCGCAGTGACTATGAACCGGTTATATCATAATCCATGGTTAGCCAACATATAAGCCTTAATCGTGTAGTTAGCATTAAGTTGAGCTGTAGGCATCATTTCAAAGGAAGAGTTGCACCCATGGCTTTGCTGCGGTTGCCAGTGCAGTGGTGCTCTGTCGGTTGTGTACGAGTTTATATCCTATGTCTGGTTTGGCTCGGTGTTTAAGGTGCTCGTCCCGACCAAGTTCAGAGTGAATGTATTTGACGACCAAGGTCGTGGGCTCGAGCCCCGGGACATATGTGAAAGAAGAGAGTAAGTTCTCTATAAATTAATTATGTATGTATGTATAGCACCCACTCAGTCCTTGTGGCTGTGTGGTGTTGTAGAGGGATATACTTTCAGTTACGTTAAAAGTTAAGGGCACTCTTTGTCGCTGCCATGTTCCGCTACTGTCGGCCTGCCTGCGTGCACGTTGGCGCTGCACCCACGAATAGCTGGCCACCCTCCTCCTCCAAGGCTCGGGGCTTGAAGGCCCGGTCGTCGCTTGCCGGCCATGATGGGACATCGCTGCTATCTTTATACCAGCGCTCTCCCTTCAGCCTTTATCGGCCAGCCCACCACGAATCGAACGACCCGTCAAAGCTTCGTCCAGGACAGAATCAAAGTAGCATGCGTTGGGGGTAGGATGCCTAACGCATAAAGCCAGAAATGGACTGGCTGGCGTGCTGGCTTCAAACTGGTGGTATCGAAAGCGCTCGGCAGTTGCAGGCGATTGCCTCGGTACCCAATGGTTTTATGATTGCTGTAAGCAGCTCTTCGAATGCACGCAGTGTTTTGGTTCTTTTGCTCCTATCGGTCATCAGCTTACCGTTGACTTCCTGATGCATGATGCAACTGAGAGAGCCCGGTTTGATCTGATGTTTCTGCCAGCATGCCCTGCCTACGCTATCGCAAGCAGCTTGCACCTTTAGGCATAGTAACACGGATGTTGGTTCCATCCTCAAATCACGTTAAAGAACTTGAGATCATCCTGTCGCTGATGTTATGTTTGGAAAACAACACACGGTAGAGTACGAACCAAGTAAACAGCTTGTTTATCGTAATAATAATAATAATAATAATAATTCACTTGATAAAGCGCCCTCAGAGAACTTAATCTCTCTCTAGGCGCTTTACATTTGCTGTAAAGTGAAATGCAATTGAATGGTAAGTAAAATCATGCTTGAAAAGCAAACGAAATGAGTAATATGGTTAGGGGTGACATGCACAGGGTCAGCATGCAAATGTGGTTAGTGGCAGCATGCACAGTGTCAGCACGCATAAGCACATCAAGGACGAATCACAGGGACCCACTAAATGCTGTCCTAAATAGGTGTGTTTTTAGGTTCCTTTTAAATGTGGTCAGGTCAGGGGATGTTCTGACGCAGGTCGGGAGGGAGTTCCAGGCTTTGGGGGCATATGAACTAAATGCACGGTCTCCAAAGGATTTGAGGTTTGTACGAGGTATTTCTAGACTGTTGGATTCCGAAAAGCGGGTGGCACGATGCGTGGCCTGGTGGGGTAGTATATCTGAAAGATAGGCTGGAGCAATAGAATGAAGGGACCTAAAAGTGAGCGACAAAACCTTGAAGTCAATCCGTTGCTTGACTGGTAGCCAGTGCAGGTCGGCGAGAAGTGGAGTAATGTGGCAACTGCGACGCTCACGACCGACAAGCCTAGCTGCAGAGTTTTCCACCAGCTGCAATCGCCTGATCGCACATGCTGGTAGGCTAGTAAGCAGTGAGTTGCAGAAGTCGAGACGGGATGTCACGAATGCATGGACCAACTTGGACGTGGTATCTTTATCTAAACAAGCCCGTATTGTAGCAATGTTATGAAGCTGAAAATAGGCAGATTTGACTGTGGAGCTGACGTGGTCGTCTAACGAGAGGTCGCTTTGGAATATGACACCTAGATTTCGAGCTGATTCAACTGGAGATATGCTGGCAGAGCCAATTTTAAAAGTCAGCCTTTCCAATTTCTGAATCACACTGGGTTTGCCCATAACTAGTAATTTAGTTTATCATTGTTTAGTTTTAGAAAATTTGCTGCCATCCATGTGCGGGTTCAGCTGGTCCGCCACGACCCGTTCGAGTGTCTTTGATAGGAATGGTAGAAGGGAAACTGGGCGGTAGTTGCTCAAGTTCTCTTGGTCAAGTGTAGCTTTCTTGAGAAGTGGCCTGACTACAGCTTTTTTGAAAGGTGCTGGGACATGACCTGAGGCTAATGACTTATTAATTATGTTAGTTTTGCATGGCAGCAGCAGATCAATGCAACGTAGGAGCAGGACAGTGGGAATAGGGTCAAGAGGACTTGTTGTCTTCTTTGATTGAGATACGAACTTTAGGACTAGATCACTAGTGACCTGCCTAAATGCAGACATTGAGGTGCAGCCAGGAACCGAGGAACAGCATTCTAGTGGGGAGGTTGTCATCGCAGGGATGGATTTCCTGATCTTGTCTATCTTCTGCACAAAGAATCGAGAGAAGCGATCGGCTAGATCATCATTAGGATCATCAGGTAAGGAGCTAATCTGGGAACGGTTGAGGAGATGGTTTATTGTCGACGTCAGAATTTTTGGATTGTGCATCTGTGATTCAACAATGTTTTTATAAAAACTAGACTTAGCCTTTGCTAGGATCGATTGGTACGACCTACAGTAGTCTTCATATGCCTGTCGATGGACAGTTAGTCCGGATCTTTTGTATGCTTTTTCAAGCTTTCGTTTAGTAGACTTGGCTAGTTTAATGTCTGCAGTAAACCATAGGCCGTCTGGGCGGGGGCGCACAGTGCGCTTTGTCAGAGGGGCAAACTCATCGTACCCTCGGCAGCAGTGACGATACCTTGGCTGGCCGCTTTTGGGTGTAGCAGGGAGGCCGGCAGGCAGGTCCGTTTAGGCCAGCGACCAAGCTACACGGCTTAGCTATCGAGGAGGCTGGCATTGCTGACAGTAGAGATGCTACGACAGTGACAATCTCCAGGAACTGTGCTAAGAGCAAAGCTGCCTTGTCCGGGCTTGTCAGTTGCTTGTCAGTTTGCCTTTTCTTGGTCGATGGGCGGCCGTTTGGGCTCTGCTTCTCGTTCGTGGAACTCGTTGCCCGCTATTTCTGCCGAGTCCCTTTCCCTGCTGGACGCTTTTTAAAAATAGCATCAAAGCTCACTTCGTTGAAATTACCTTCAGAGAGGATAGACTGTGAATCCTGAATCGAGGATGGCAGCTGAGCTCCCCCTGTCCTTGCCTATAGTGTTTTCAGTGACTACCGTCTCGTGCATCAGTTATTTATTCATGAGCTGGGCTATTTCGCGTGAGCAGAGCTGTGGCTGTAGGCTTCCTGGTTTAGCAACGCTATGTCGGTTGAGGCTTGTAAAGTTGCCAGGCATCTTTGCCCCCGGCTACGCTAGACAGGTCCTGGTAATAAGAACAATTTAAAATAGCATCGGCAGTGAACTCAATCTCCTTCTAGGCACTTTACATTTGCTGCAAAGGAAACACGATCGAATGGTTAGCGGTAGTATGCTCAATAACTACAAGAATATGGTGCACTCCTAAATTCACTCTTGCACGCAGGCTGGCATGCTCCTGGCAGTCACACGCGATGCAGGCCTTCTTCCGCCATGTCCCTGGGTCTGCGTAGCCTTTCGGTTGTGGGTGTCAGAGGCTGCACGCACAGTTTGCATGGCATTTGCCACCGATCAACGTTGATGAAAGTGACCTGAGCACACTAGCTCATCCCACACTGCTCTGGCCCTGTGAGAGCTTGCAATAAGATATTTAGGTTGGCCGGCCACCACTGTTCAGTCGTGTTGCACCCCACCGCCACCGGTTGGGGCCAGAGCACGTGCTGTTGGGCTTGCCCAGGCCGGGTTCTTGCCGCCGTAGTCTGAGCGAGCAGTTGAGCAGGTGTTCGTGATGATGCCACACTTTTGAATGGGTGTCATCCACTGGACAGAGAAAGCGCTCTCGGCTACCGATGCCGGCTCCAATCCTCCAGTCCGCCAAACCTAGGGGGAAAGTCAAGAAAATACCTATACAATTTGTCCGACAATCAAATATGTGTTGATGATACCTCTCGAAAGACAAATATGTAAATGAAATAACTCAACTGATATTTCACGTATCGGAACGAAATTTGAGATGCGAGTTCAGCTCTGCCTTTTTTTTACCCGTCTTTAATATTTTTTATTTCAGTTTGATACATTTGGCTGTATATGCCATCAAACGTCCTGGAGCTTTATTTTCCGTAATCGTGAACATATAGAACCAGTTGTATCAAACAAATAAAAAATATTAAAGACTAGGGTCAAGCAAGCAGAGCTGAACTCACACTTCAAATTTCACCCCGATAAGTGAAATATTAGTTGAGTTATTCAATTTACAATGCACCAACCAACCTGGAAATGAAGCTGTATACAAGTCACAAGTATGCACCTCATCAAGCTTCATGCATTTACAGCGATCTACCAAGATTCGACAATTTGCAATACAAGTCACACGTGATGCAGAGATCGGTAAATCTTTTATTTGTAGATTTGTTGCTTCCGGTTTACATCCGGGTCAGAAGTGATTGGCATAACCGATTTTTATTTCACGTGGAAGTCGTCAAAACTTCCGATCCCAGTTCTAACATATTTGTCTTTCGAAAGGTACCATAAACACATATTCGATTGTCGGATAAATTGTATTTTCTTGACTTTCCCTCTTAAGCGGCAAGGGGTGACGAATCCCGACTTTGCTGGTTGCTTGTCCGTTGCGCTACTTGGAGCCGACATGCTTCTGCTGTCTCTACGCCCTTGGGGGTAATGCTGCGCTGGGTGGCAGTGACTGCGCAAGTTGAGGTGGCCACCATGCTGGCAGGCTGCAGCTGTGCTTGTAATCTTGCTGTCTTCCACTTTGGTCTGGCCCAGCCTGTGTCAAAATGCCGAGGTCCATGGGCAGAGCTACAAGGTTGGGATAACTCCTATTAGCCAGTGCTGTCCGGGTCAAATGTTGAAGTGTTGCTTTTCGAGTATAGAGTCCAAGAGCAGTGGCATTTTAACCTGCCAGATGTCTTCAATATGGGATGCTTCAGTTTAAAGATACGTTTCAGGAAAATACTGACAAGATTGGTCCAATAGAATAATTGTTTAGGGTAAATTTCGAAAGACAAACATGTTCTAAATTAGGTCTGAAGTTTTTTATGATGTCTCCACTCAAGGAAATCAGTAAAAAAGACTAGGCAAACCATGTCTAACCAGGAAGTAAACCGGAAGCAACATATATGCATAGCAAATATATCTGTGTAGCAAAACTTAACCAACCGAATTCAGGCTTGAGCTCCTGCAGTGGGGTAGAAGCAGAGCTGAACTCACGTTAGAAATATCACGTTGATCCAGCTAGTATTGGCCGAGTTAATGGAATTTATAAGGTTAAGTCACAAGCATGTTCCTCAACAAGCTGCAAACATGTACCTCGATGTACCAAGGCTCAACAAGTTGGGCTGCAAGTCGTATATGATGCAGAGACGATAAAATGTATTATTTGTAGATATGTTACTTCTGGTTTTAATTCCTGTTTAAACAGTGGTTTGCCTAATCGTTTTTGTACTGCTTTCCTGTTATGTAAAAATCGTCAAAACTTCAGATCTCATTTAGAACAAGCTTGTCTTTTGAAAGGTACCCTCACCACTTATTCTATTGTTGGACCAATCTTGTCAGTATTTTCCTGACATTTGCCCTTTAGCAAAATTCGAGCAGTTCATGCAATCAGTGGCAATGCCAATGCGTTAGTCACTCGGACTGGAACAGGATCGCGTGCCGGATCGTTGGCTTGTGCTGCAAACCTGGCCGATATTCGGCGCCTCGGCTGCCGCCGTGTGGCTAACCGGCCGGAGTCTGGCCTTCTTCGAGGCCGCCGGCAGTAAGTAACTCATTTTAGCCGACTGTGTGCCTGCCGACGATCGGCCAAAGTGGTTTCTCTAACTCGTGCCCCTGACCTTGCCGATCGCAGGCTGCAGCTGCATGAGGTCGTCGGTGGCAGTCGCCAGTTGCCGATCGACCGGCGGCTTGCCTTTCTCGGCCGCTGAGATGATGCCAACGTGGCCAGACGTACCAGCTTGCTTGAGAGCTCATAAGCTTAGGTTGAACTGTCAGCCGAATTTATGGAGATCGATGATGGCACAACCAATATTTGGTAGCCCGTATTTTCGTGGCTCTATACTCGGCAATTGAGCCCTTGGATCCGCAGGCCTGCAGCCAGCATGCTGAATTGCTTCCGACTCAACCGCTTCGGCTGCCGTCATCAGCTGATCTCCAGTTGCCGTACGACATCCGTAAGCCGTTTGAGCTTCGCTCGCCGGCCTGCCGGCCGGCCGTAGTTCAAGTGTTGCCCAGCCGCCATTTCATTGGAGCCGTTCCGTCATCTGCGATGCCAGGATGGATGGGCCCGATGGATGGCTGGGCCTCGTGCCATTGCCTGGACGAGAGAGAGAGAGAGAGAGAGAGAGAGAGAGAGAGAGAGAGAGAGAGAGAGAGAGAGAGAGAGAGAGAGAGAGAGAGAGAGAGAGAGAGAGAGAGAGAGAGAGAGAGACAAACAGGCAGACAAACAGAGAAAAAGAGAGAGAGGGGGAGAGGGAGAGATCACAGTGCACGGCTGCCGCTCCAGAACAGCCTGCTGCCGACTCGCTACCGCTATTCTCGCCTCGTTTTGCCACTCCGAAAAGTGCTCGCCGGCACCTGTCGGCCGCCGCTGCTCACGATGCTGCTTCTTGCTGGTGCGGAAGCGGCTGTCCTTGAATTCGTGCTGCCGTTTTGCCGGTTGTAGCAAAAAGGCACGGAAGAGGTCTTTGCAATCGCTCGCTACTACACCAACGTGATGAAGCCTCTATTGCAGTGCTATGCCATTGTGCCGGTAAGTTACGTAGGGGCTTAGCTGGGCTGAAGTCTAGTGGGGTTTAGAGTGGATGGGGTGGCGAAGTCGCCTCTCCAGCCAGCACCATCAGCCGCACACGTGGTTCTCCATCGTCGTTGCTCGTAATTGGCCCCGCCTGATGTTCGACTGTGATCCCTGGCGGTGAGAAAAGAAAAAAAAACAGCAGGCAACTGGACTTACGAGGCGATGACTTCATGAGAGCGACTCTTCGTTGCTCGAACAGTTTGATAGACTAGAGCGAGATCTCTTTCGCTTGACGTGGTCATTTTCTGAAACACATGCACTCTGTGAGTGGAGTGGGCTGTGCTTCCGATCATGTAAGCGTGACGGTCCCATCGGCCAGCTGTACAGATGGCGTTAGCCCAGCCAGGCGTGGCGTTCTGGCTACTTCCTGGCATAGTCAGTACTCAGTCTGGATACAGCACATATTCATCTTGATCGTTCAGTGGCTGAAGATTGTTTGCTGAGCAACGTCGGATATAAGCTAAGGTGGTGACTAGCTGAGGGTCGGAATTTTGTGTATCTTTAGTCTCTGTTCCGGCTTCGGTCATTGCAGGCAATTTTGGGCATGGTAGCAAGCCTGCTAAAGCAGAAAGTGTTTCAATCTCCCGTGGTTTACCACCATCTTAATACGTCGGCTATTTTTATTGCACGAATTACGTCTAAGCAGACCGATTGCTAGTGAGGTTTCCCAAGCATTCGTTCTTGGCCCCATGCTGTTCTCAATTTGAATGGAGCCTCTTGGGGAAATGTTTCAGGCGATGGGATCTGCTATTACTACTTCTATATTGACGATATTCTGCTGTACTTAACTAAATAAATAAAATTCATTTATATAGCACCCTAAGAGAATTTAGTCTCTGTTCAGGTGCTTCACCTATGCCATGGGCTGGAGCCCACGACCTCGGCCATCCAATACATTCAGCTTGACCTTGGTCGGGAGGGCCGAACACCCTTAACCACTAAGCCAAACCAGTGCTGCACTTGCTCCAGCCTACCTATCAGAACTTTTCTCCCACCAGGCAAAGGATTGTACAACCAGCTGTTCTGACTCGAATTGCTTAGCCATACCTCGTACGAACCTCAAAACCGCTGGTGACTTTCGTTTAGTCGTTCCTATACTCTCAAAGCGTGGGACTCACTACCGATGCATGTCGCAACATCCCCTTACATGAGGACATTTAAAAAGAAGCTTAAAACACACCTGTTTATTACACCATTTGGGTGTCTTTGGGATTCGTCCTTTGTGTACATGCACCTGCTTACACGGTGTCTTTTGCTGTGGGTGTTACCACCAATTATTTGGAAATGCTTTCTATACAGCATCTATAAAGTGCCTGCAAAAGACTCATTTCTCTGAGTGTGCCATACAAATATGTCATCATTATTGTTAAACCATCGGATCAGCTGCAGTGACTGAAACACTGAATAGTAACCTTGTGCCCATTTGATCCTGGATGTTGGCCACTTTTCCTCAGCAAAAAACTAAACTATTAAGGAAGCATGTCAACATGGTTAGTGATTACATGCAGTGTCAGCATGCATAAGCATTCACAAAGGACGATTCTTAGGGACCCAGCCAATACTGTGAGGAGCAGGTGCGTTTTTAGCTTCTTTTTAAAATTCACCAGGTCAGGGGGTGTCGTGACGTTATTGGAAGTGTGTTTGAGTCTTTGGGAGCATACCAATTTAAGACACGTTCTCCAAAGGGTCTGAGTTTGGTTTGGGGCATAGCTAGACGGATTTAGTCAGAAGAGCAGGTGGTACGATCCCTAGCCTGATTAGGATATGATGCTGCCTAGCTGACTCTGCCTCTTTCTCTATGTATCGCTTTGCATTTCTGTCTTTGTCTCTCTATCTCTCTGCCTCTCCTCTCACTTGTTACCTCTCTCTTTCTGCCTTTTCCTCTCTCTACGACTCTATCTCTCTGCCTGTCTCTATCTCCCTCTCTCTCCCTCCCTCTCTCTCTCTCCGACTCCCTCTCTCTCCCTGTCTCCCCCTCTCCCCTCTCTCCTTCTCTCTCCCACTCCCACACTCTCTCTCTCCTCTCTCTTTCTCTCTCTCTCCCCCACTCCCTCACTCTCCCTGTCTCTCCCTGTCTCTCCCCCTCTCCCCTCTCTCCTTTTCTCTCTCTCTCTCTCTCTCTCTCTCTCTCCCACTCCCTCACTCTCTCTCTCTCTCTCTTTTTCTCCCACTCCCTCACTCTCCCTTTCTCTCCCTTTCTCTGTCTCTCCCCCTCTTTGCCCCTCTTTCTCTCCTGCTACCTCTCTATCCCTCTCCCTCTCTCTGTCCCTTGCTCTATCTAATAATTATAATAATAATAATACACTTAATAAAGTGCCCTCAGAGAACTCAATCTCCTTCTAGGGGCTTTACATTTGCTGCAAAGGAAACACGATTGAATGGTGAGTGGTATCATGCTTAATAAACAACATGAATAACATGGTTAGGGGTGACTTGCAAAGGATCAGCATGCAAAGTGCAGTTAGTGGCAGCATACAACAGTGTCAGCGCGCATGCATAAGCACATACAAGACGAATCACAGGGATACACTAAATGCTGTCATGAGCCGTGATGGCACACTAGGTAAGGCGGTTGCTTTCACGACCTCGGTCCCGAGGTCGTGGGTTCGATTCCTATGGTGGGCGATCCTTTATCGCCACTGCAAGCGGTGGTGATAGCCGTAAAAGGCTCTTCTGTCGCTATACAAAAAGAGGCTGTTTAATCAGCTAGGATTTATTTATTTATTTATTTAAATAAGTACGTTTTTAATTTCTTTTTAAATGTGTGTGGTCAAGGGTCAAGTCAGGGGATGTCGTGACGCAAGTCGTGAGTGAAATCCAGGCTTCGGGAGCATACCAACTAAATGCACGGTCTTCAAAGAATTTGAGCTTCGTACGAGGTATAGGTAAACAATTAGTTTCCGAAAGGAGGTTGGTGCAATGCTTAGCCTGGTGGGAGAGTAGATCTGAGAGGTAGGCTGGAGCCAAAGAATGAAGGGACCTAAACGTGAGCAGCAAAACCTTGAAGTCGATCCATTATTTGACTGGGAGCCAGTGCAGGTCAGCCAGAAGGAGTGAGATGTGGCAACTTTGACGCTCACGACAGACAAGCCTAGCTGCAGAGTTTTGCACCAGCTGTAAGCACCTGATCGCACAGACCGATAGACCAGCAAGCAGTGAGTTACAGGAGTCGAGACGGGATGTCACGAATGCATGGACCAACTTAGATCTGGTATTATCCTTATCTGGACAAGCCCGAGCTTCGTATTCGTATCTAAATAAGCACGAACTTCAGCAATGTTATGTAGCTGAAAGTAGACATACTTGATTGTGGAGCAGATGTGGTTGTCTGTTGAAAGGTCACTTTAGAACATGACACTTGGATTTCGTGCAGATTCAACAGGAGATATGCTGGCAGAGCCAATTTTGAGCGTTAGCCTTTCAATTTCTGAATCACACTTTGCCCATAACTATCATCATTTAATTAAGAAAATTTGCTGCCATCCATGTGCGGATGTCATCAATGCATGCAGCAAGAGAGTTGAGAGAATTTGAGGTGCTCGAAGGCTGGGAGTGATCAAAGCAAAGGTGCAACCGAGTGTCATCCGAATAGCAGTGAAAGCCTAGATTGTGCTTGGCAGTCACATCGGCAAGAGGGAGAGTATAAACCGTGAAAAGAACCAGACCTAGCACAGAGCCCTGAGGTACCCCATATTTCAGAGGTACATCTGATGATCTTTGTCCATTCACGTTAATACTCTGGAGTCTCCCACTGAGATAGGACCTGAGCCATTGCAGAGCAGTGCCATTGATGCCCAGGCGAGATGAGAGGTGCTCAAGAAGGACTTGACTTGGTGATCAATAGTATCAAAAGCTGCAGAGAGATCAAGCAAAACAAGCAGAGAAACTCGACCCATGTCTGCACTCCTAAAAAGGTCATTGTACACCCGAAGCATTGCTGAATCTGTGGAGTGATTAGCTCTAAAGCCAGACTGGAACTTACTGTCAAATTTAGAAATTTTCCAATATGAGTTCAGCTGGTCTGCCACGACTCGTTCCAGTGTCTTTGATACGAATGGTAGAAGGGAGACTGGGCGATAGTTGCTTAAGTTCTTGGTCAAGTTGCTTGGTCATGTTTCGCTTTCTTGAAAAGTGGCCTGATTACAGCTTTTTTGAAAGGTGCTGGGACATGACCTGAGGCCAATGACATATTAATGATGTTAGTCATGGATGTCTCTCTCTCTCTCTCTCTCTCTCTCTCTCTCTCTCTCTCTCTCTCTCTCTCTCTCTCTCTCTCTCTCTCTCTCTCTCTCTCTCTCTCTCTCTCTCTCTCTCTTTGCTATTCGTCGATCTTTCTGTCGCTCTCACCCTGTTACTGTCCCAGTTCCCCTGCTGCAGCATGACAGAGCACCGGTCAACAGTTGGCTCAGCCGTCAGTGCAGTGCAGTGCAGGTTGCAGATGCTCTCGTTTCGGTCTGCCGAGGCTGCCACTGGTACAGCAGGCTTAACCTGACATGCTGCAATCAGATGTGGCTGGCTATTGCATTGCTAGTTTTTCTAGTATACTGGACGTGCTTTCTGTTGGCACTTTCGCTAGACAAAGGGCTGCTAATGCATGCTATCAGCTTTGCCAACCTTTGGGAATCGAATGTGGTTAAATAGGCTCCCTTATGGAGTTACCAGGTGTTCTGCTGAGAGTGGTATACTGTGTGCTGCTCAGACATGTATAGGGTGGTCAGATTGAGTCTCTGTAAAAAAAAGGTGCTACTTAGAAAGTACTCTCTCTGCAGCCGAGAAGCCTGCAGGACCTATAGCTGTGGAGCTTCGTCACTATTACATGCCAGTCAGGGACACGTTGGTAAATGCTATTGCATCAGCTTTGTGGCCTCCTTACATGCTTGCAAGTGCACTAATTGTTGCTATAGCAACGCATTGTTGCTCAGTCTCCTGATTGTTGACGTATTAATCAAGACTCTGAGGCCTCAGATCTGCTGGCCGTTGGTGGAGTATGTGCTTCCAGGCGGGATCGTGGCTGTGTTCATTTGTTCTCATGCTGCACTCTTGTTTTGTGTAGGAGCTCGTCGTGGTGGGTACACAGTTCATTCAGCAGGCCTTTCTGACCTGCTCCTCATATAGGCCAGGTACGTGAGTCCTGCTCTCTCCTCCTCCTTATACTGCTGCCTGGCAATACTAGCTGCTGGTGACCGGCAGGAAATGCGATTGCCACCTGTTGTTCGTGCTCCTGATTCTGGGAAACGACCAGTGTGCGACAGGCCCGGGCGTCTGGGAGTTGGCTGCTTGTTGAGTCTTATCGTTGGGTTGCGTCTGAGAGATTGCTCACTGATTGGCCTGCCCTTCCCAGCTGTGCTGCTGCGCCGATCTTTGTTCTTCAGCGTTAGCGCATCAGTAGATACCTAAGCGAAAATAGCTGCTTCGATTACAGCTACTCTGCCGTCTAAAAGTTTCTATGCACGTGCTACCAGCACATTATTTCTCTCAAAACGCTCAAGATTTTGCACGGATTTAACTCTATAGCATTTTTTTGCACAAAAGCTAACAAATATACGATAGCGTGTAATATATTCGATAAGTATCACCAACTAGTCGAAGCTCCACGATTTTTACTAACTACTCGAAATCATATCGGAATGGGCTCCACCAGCTTCCGGCGTGTTTCTGGAAGAATTGACACCAAGCAATCAATCGATCGAAACCTCGAAGAACTCATCGGGTTTCGTGGGCCAGAAAACTCCGACCCTTAGAGCACGGATGATTTTGCCCTACATATTTTCTGCTGGGTTGGCGTGCGGCCTTTGGGTTGACTACTGCTTGACCTTATTTGTAAGGGGACATATCAATTGATTAACAACATGCACATAGTATCAGGCAAGCACTTTGCTGTGAATGAAGCTGGATAGAAGCTACCATTAAAAAATAACCATAGCATGCACAATTGTGCATGCGAAAATTCGTAACTGAGATTCGTGTAGACGAAGCATATGGTAAGGAGGAGCTCGCTGGGATGTTTCTGGCTAGTTGTTGTATGATCATCCGACTAGGAGGTCTGCAGCAACAGTTATCACTGTATAAAGCGAAATGAGAGCTACAGCAAATACGTTCCTTTGCACTATCAGTTAGTTGCGTGAGTGCGTTGCACGTTTTCAGTGCTGCAAGTGCAAGAGCCGCCCTCAAGCTACTGTGCAGACTACTGAAGCACGTGTTTACGTCGTGACCAGCCAGCCGAGTTACTCGACGAAATTCGATCTAGCAAAATGTTTGCTTATCCTGTTTCTGTATGCTCTTTTTATGTTTGCTTGGCTTTTGGTTGTGTGAGATGCTTATTTCCAACTGCCTTACTGGTGGACAGGTCGGCAGGTATATGCAATCTCACTGTACCATTTTGGTGGATGAAATTCACAACTTTCACGATTTGTGTATTTGGTTTTCATTTATGTCATCGCCGGGTAGCATCTTCTTAAACACAAATGTGGTATGACTGGTCAAATCGATCTACTGAAATAGCCTCTGTGATCAGTGAGCCACTGTTCGATCACCACCCATAGTAGTTTGCTTTAGCGTACTCTTATAGTCAGTCCATCCAGTGCAGTTATGGGTCCGGCCTTGTTCGGTCGCGGAAAAGGTCGGCTCGAGACTACACATTCTGTTATAGTAATGACAAGGATGTTGCCAACATTGCGAGTGCATGTGCTGATGCAGGCGGTTGGCAGCCCAACTGATAGATGACCTTCAGTCGGACTCGAAAAGGTTATACCCTTTTTCTGTTAGTGGGAGTCCTCTTCGTTTAAGGTTTACGACTTTGCCATGCTGACTCTATTAGTTGTGGTGCCGAGCGGCAACTAGCACGAGCCTAGCCGTGTGAATCCATTCGCACCTGAGCTTCGGAGAGCACCATTGGTGCAGCACTGTCGTGGCTGGCAAGCGCAAGACTTGAGCCACTGAAAGCCTCTGTGAGATAATAATAATAGTAATTATTATTATTAGTATACATTTGTACGCTGCCCTCAGGAGCTTCATCGATTTCTAGGCCTCTTTACATATGCTTTAAAGGAAGCATGATCAAATGGTTAGTGGTAACATGCACAATGTCAACTAGCATGGCATGGTTAGACTAAATATGCACGCAGTGTCGACATACTTGGCCTGCTGTGCTGCTCGACTGCCCACAGACCGTGCTGAGGAATTCTGGGTCAGACGGAACGTTTGGCTCCTTCGGATGTTCTCAGTCTCTTTGGGGCACCTCATCTAGCGATTGGCAAGGCCATTGATCAGTGGAGCTGCTGCTGCTGAATGTACTCAGTGCTATTCGCAAAGAGAGCAATGTGTGGTGAGAGCTCGTCTTTGAGATGTCCATGCACATTTGAAGTGCGACGTCGAGGAGGTTTCTGTTTCAGTTTATACCTCGAACTTGATTTCAGCAGGTCTATTCATATTAGGTCTACCTGGTAGCCCAAATTCCTTGTCTACCTGCAGTAAATCGTGCGATTAAGCGAAGTTATGTTAGTGGGCAGTTTTTATCTACTGGCTTGATGAAGAATTGTAACTGACGGTGCTAGCATAGTTCCAGAGTTGCCTCATCGATGAGGTGCTACCCACAACAGCCACACATGACGAATTTACATTTTGGATTCATAATCCTTGTAGAATCTGTTGCATTAACAACAACAGCAATAATAATAATGATGACTATAATAATGAACATTTATATATCACCAAGAGACCCGAAATGGTGAGCCGTGATGGCACACTAGGTAACATGGTTGCTTTTCACGATTTCGGTCCCGAGTTGTGGGTTCGAATCCTGCAGTGGGTGATTCTTTATCACCGCTGCAAACGGTGTGATAGCCGTAAAGGCTCTTCTGTCGCTGTACAAAAGATGCTGTTAAATCAGCTAGTGTTTATTTTGATCTCTTTCTGGGGACTTTACATATGTTGAAAAGGTAGCATGTCAATTAGTTTGTGACAACCGTGGTTGACCAAGCCGTGTTTATAGTATGTCTTTGTACGCATACCTCAATCAACCTTCACACACACACACACACACACACACACACACACACACACACACACACACACACAAACACACACACACACACACAAGCACACACACACACACACACACAAATAAGTGCTGTCATTTTTTTAATGAAGAATGCACTTCATCGTTGAAGTAAGTGGAAGTGATTCGAGAGAACGTTGATGCACCTCGTGCTGTTGGCGTTCCAGCATCCTTCTGAGCTGGTGACATTGTGGCTTTCCCATTGGCGTAGCGCTCGAAAGGTCTAACGAACGAGGCATGCCCAGTCGAGCACTCATCGAAAGCAAGCAACGTGACGTGAATCTCTCCAAAAGATGCGTGTATTAAAATCCGAGACATAGCGGACGTCGAGGCGAACAGCAGTCTCTCCGTGCGCACGTGTGTGTGTGTGTGTGTGCGCGCGTGTGGACGTGCGTGTGTGCCTGTGTTCCTGCACGTGACCGAGCTGATGGACGTACATCCTAGCAGAGGCGTGTTCTCAAATTCCCTGACCATCGTTACGTGATCTCGCTTAGCGTGCCCATTGGGCGGGTGGAGGAGCTATGCAAGTCCGGTTTGGAGGTGGCGACGCCACACCCGCAACGATTTGTCAACAGACCGAAGCCTGCTGTGGGGGCGCTACTTTTTGCTCCATCGCTTCGCTGCGCAGCTCGCAGCTGCGTCAGCTGACGTCCGGTTCACGGTGCCTACAATTCGGCCTCTTCCTGCCACTTGGCACCCGGCGGCTCGCTTTTGGGGTGGTGACGTCAGAGAAACGGCATTCGTGCGCGCGACCCGTCGATCTGCACCGCCTGCAGGCAGCGCAAACGAGTTCCACTCGCCGCCACAGCGCTGGACAGTCAAGAGCTTCGCAGCTGTTGCCGCCCTGCTCGAGCTCGGCTCGTTGCTAGCGGGCGAAAGCTGTGAGAGGTGACGATTCATTTCGCCAGCGGAGGGAGCGAGCGGCGTCAAAGCCTTTCCGTTTGCAGACGAGAGAAAGAAAACGTCGGTTCACAACACTCCGGTGTGTCTCGAACTGCCCGACCTGTGCTACTTGCCGGGCGACGGTTGCCACCTGTCCGACGAATGCCCGACGTTCGCTGTCGAAGTCAAGGTGAGCTCGAAGCTCGGTCTTTGACGCACATAGTCCGGCTGCAAGGTTTTTTCTCGGATCGCCCTTATGCCCTCCCAAACGAGCTAGCTTGCTGCTTGTGCTCGCAGCTAGCCTCTCCTCTCAGGAGACTGCTCGGCCTGCCTTTGCGCACGGCCTTTGACCCCCTGGAGTACGACTTCGTCGTCGAGCAAAAAGCAAGGTCGGGTACCGGCTAATTTATTTGCCACCGTGAGAGACAGAAGGAGAAGAAGAAGAGATCCGGTCAGGTTAAAAGTAGGTAGGGAAGAGAGAAAGTCTCCCTGGAGACGGGGAGACGCCGCCTGTCGTTTGCCGCGACCAACACGTTATGTGGTCGAGTGTGCCTGACCTGTGCTGGGCTGACATTGTGGTCTAGCAGGGTGGCCAGCAGCTGCAGGCTGCAAGAGATGCGCTGTTCTCGGGGTTCTACCTACCGTCCGATAACATCGATATGCCTAATGCATTTCTTATTTACTGCAGCGACGTCCTGAGTGGATCCCTCAAAATCCCTCTCCATTCCTGTCCCAAAAACGCACAAATGCTGTTTCATTGATTCGACCATATCGTGAGAGCAGTACACGAACCAAATATGCAAACAAGACCCGTCTTTATTGGTGTTTCATCGTAGCTATCATGAATGTTGTTTCCAAAGAATCGACGTTTTTCCACAGTTGTGTATTCATCTGCAGTCATGCTAAACTTTACTCCCCCCTCTCTCTCTCTCTCTCTCTCTCTCTCTCTCTCTCTCTCTCTCTCATTAATGTCGGCAATTGTTTTGTTTCTATTTTCTTTGTAATTATCATGCACCACCTTTATCACATCGCTTTTGTTAGCTAGAAATTTGAATCCGTCCCTTGAGATTGATTGCCTTACATACTTGTTTCTAGTGATAGCTCTAATCGATATTCCATCAGCAGCCAGATCGGTTACAATCTCCTTCAGGCGTCTCTGTTCTCTTATTGTTCACCGGCTCTTCCTTGGAGGTACAGCATCCAGCAGATTTATCAAAATCAATCCAAATCTTTCAGATGATTTTGCGATGCTGTCGTGGAGTTTCCAGAACATTTGATGATTTTATTGCATCGTCCACATTGATCTTCTAACTCTTCTGTAATTGTATTCTTCCGTCTGTCGAGGTATTCCCAAACTGAAGACGTAGCTGAAAAGAACCTCAATATTTCTTGATGCCGCAAGATCAATTTAATTAATATCTTACTTAATTTTTGCAAAATGACACTTGAATTTTAGTTTTTTAGTTAATTTGATAAAATCATCATATTTCATATCCATAATGAACGTTGGAGCTTCATTTGTACTGTCTTTTTGTTTAAAAATTATCATTAGAAACAGAAAAACTGCTTGTTTTTTATTTTAGACGAGAACAACTGTTTTACTTTTACTGTTGAACAGTTACCAGAAACTCTATTCACTGCCACTAGCCACGCTTGCATGCTGACCCTGTGCATGCCAACCACCCCTAACCATGGTATTCATTTTGTTTATCATGCATGCTACCACTCACCATTGAACGTGCTTCCTTTGCAGCAAATGTAAAGCGCCTAGAAAAAGATTGAGTTCTCTCTCTCTCTCTCTCTCTCTCTCTCTCTCTCTCTCTCTCTCTCTGAGGTGCTTTGTCAAGTGTATTATTATTACCACACACGAGCCCAGCTGCACAGTTTTGCAACAGCTGTGAGCATTTTATTGCACAAGCCAGAAGACCTGCATTTAGTGAGTTGCAAAAATGTTACAAATGCGTTGACCAACTTGGCCATGGTATTCTTGTCTAAGCAGGTCTAAATTGTCCAATGGTGCTTAGCTGAAAGTGGGCAGACTTGACTGTGGAGCTGATCTGCTCAGTTTATCAAGTGAAAAGTCATTTTGGAAGAGGTTGCCCCAAACTCGGTAGTGATGGTGTAAGAGATATGCTGGCCGAGCCACTTTGAGGATCAGGCTTTTCAATTTGTTCCTAACATTAGGTTTTCTCATAAATCGGTAGCTGGTTCTATTATCATTCAATTTGAGTAAGTTTGCAGATATTCAATAACAAATGTCAGCAATAAGATGGATGGGAAAGTTTTGAGAGATTTTGCCGTGCTAGAAGGGTAGGTGGGTTCAAAGCACAGGTGCAGCTGCGTGTCGTCTGCATCGAAGTGAAAGCCTGAATTGTACTTCTCGGTTACATCGACAAGGAGCAGGGTATAAACTGTGAAAGGAAGTGGACCGAGTGCAGAACCCGTGGCCCTTACAATAGAGGCATCCCAAAAGACTACCACTTCTTGACATCTCCAGTTGAGGTGGGCATTGTGGCGCAGTGCCAGTGATGCCAGATAGGTGCTCCAGAAGGAGTGGGCGATCACCAATGTCAAACGCTGCCTAGAGATTCAGCTGCCATCCCTAGATAGCGATTCAGCTGCCATCCCTAGATAGAGATCCAGCTGACCACCCACATTTAGAGTGCGTCTACCGAAGTAAGCTATGTACCTCTGCCCACCATAGGCAGACTACAGAAAGTAAGCTAGGACGGACAATATTTGCTAGTCCTATCCATCTGGCTTCTTTCCTGCTCTGCCTACTGTTTCAGCTGTGCCAGCTTTCAGTCGCATCGACCTGCATTTCCTTTCCTTGGCTATGGTTTCCTTGCTCATCACTTGCAGCACTCGAGCGATGAGCTGCCACAGGACGGAGCTGCCTCCACCCTTGAGTCAGTGATCACACTACCCATCGGGGGGGGGGGGAGGCAGGCATCACGCGTCGCTAGCTAATCAAACAGGTTGTTAGCTTCTAGACCTGCGTGCCCACACGGTTAGGCTGAGTTTAGCTAATTGAGCTTGTTGCCATCGTTTAAAGGCTGATCCTGTACTGCCAAGCTGTCATCTGCCTGGCTCAGTACAAGCGTTCATCTCTCTCTGTCTCTCTTTGTCTGTCTGTCTGTCTGTCTCTCTCTCTCCCTGTCTCCCCTTGTCTCTGTCTCTCTCTTTCTCTCTCTTTCTCTCTCTCTCTCTCTCTATCTCTCTCTCTCCGTGTCTCTGTCTTCGTCACTCTATCTCTCCCTGTCTCTCTCCCTCTGTCTGTCTGTCTGTCTCTGTCTCTCTTTGTCTCTGTCTCTCTCTTTGTCTCTCTGTCTTTCCCTCTCTCTCTCTCCGTCTGTCTGTCTGTCTGTCTGTCTCTCTGTCTGTCTGTCTGCCTGCCTGCCTGCCTGCCTGTCTGTCTCTCTCTCTCTCGCTCGGCACCGTGCACGTAGCGCACTCGGCAGCAAGAGCCGAAGAACCTTGATGCTATGGCTCTAGCGCTGGTAGGTGTTTCATCACTCACCAGCTCTTTTTAAACTGGCTGCCACCTGTTTCGTTGTAGCTCAAGAGTGGCCTTTGCTCGCTACACACTGCCAGCGGCCAGGCGGCCTGCTTGCCGTGTGCGCTGTACAAACACTGCAAGGTGAGAAAGCCGACCGACGCTCGTCTGCTCGCTCCGATGACTACAATGCACGGCGGGAAAGCTGACTTGCACTGGCGCTGCTAGCGACTCCCGCCTCTCGGCGCCTTCACTCCTACTTTGCCAACGCCGACAGCTCAGCGCCGCGTGTGGCATGGCCCTGGGATTTGCCTTCGAGCAGCCGGCCGACCCATGGTGATGGCAGTCAAGCTTTTGGACGTAATGATGATTCATATGTTAGCGTCATGCCATTGCCGTTCTAGACCAATGGTGTCGTCACGGGCTGCCGCGCATCTGATCAGCCGTACTGCCCCGTGGACCTGTTTTCAGGGTATCAGCATGCCGTCCCATCTCGCACGTGGGCGCGACTTCTTTGCGCAATGCCTGCTGGCAGCGCAAGCGGGCTCGCCTCACCGCCGCGAGAGCGCCGCCTGCGAACTGGCAGGTCACGTGCCACGGACCAGCTCGGCTGCAGCCGTGTTGAGCCTGCTGTAAACGCGCTGCTCCTAACGCAGGATCGCTTTTCTATGCGCAGGAACCGAAAGAGGATGATTTTCGCTCTGCAAACGTCTATGAAAGATGGTCGCCTAGGCACGAATAGAATGAGAGTGTTCAAGGTGAGCGGGTTCAAGGTCTCGCGCCCACCTTTTGCTCCGACTGGTTACAGTGCTCGCCAGCTTCAGCCTAGCCTTCAGGTGGCTTGCAACTTACTCGTGACCGGTCAATAATTAATTCGTATAGCACTGTACGAGAATTCGATCACTATTCAAGCGTTTTACGACTGCCGCAGGACTCAAGCCTGCGGTCTTAATCGCTAGAGGCGACCTCTGGGCCACAACACAGCAGCACAGCGCGATAGGTCCACGGGTAAGGAAGGCCTTGAGCCCGAACAGCAAGGCGTAAGCAGGTTCGATGTCGAATGAGAGGCTAACTATTGCCTGCTGGATACAAGTGCCATAGATCCCTGGTCGTATTAATCAAATCCATCAGAACTCGGGTCGGAAAGGTCGGTGACGAGGTGGGTACACTGCTGTGTGCTGGTGGACACGGACATGTCGCTGCACGACGGAAAAGTGAACGGCCTGGGGCCTGGAAAGTGTGCATGCATCAATTAGCTCTTCTGTTTTGGACACGTTGCCACGACCCGGAGCCTAGTGACAACGTGTGCGGCCGTCACTCACTTTGTGCTTTCGTACCCGAAGTGCATCAACTGTGCTGCAGACTGCCCGCTTGTGGTATGATGGCAGGCGGCTGGACAAAAGTGCCATCTAGCTGCCATGCTGGTTTAGCCAGTGGTTAATGTGCTCGCCTCAACCAAGACTGACCATGACCCCAGTGGCTCTCGGTAGTTTCCTTGGTGCTACAGGTGGCCAAGTTGTTGCACCGTTCTTCCCTGCTATCTGTGCAACCTTGCAAAGGTCAGTCAGTACAAGGCAGCGTAAGGAGTGGTACACGAAGCATTGCCCGCAGTCAGGCGATCAGGGAAATGCAGAAGGAATTCAGCCAGAGATTCTTGCATCGATTCGGCAGCAGTAGCTCCTAGCGACTGCTTCTATGGGCGTGCAATTAGTAGATTATGCACACGCTCTGCAGCGATCTCGCCAGCGATATATATATATATATATATATATATCGCGTCGATATATATATATATATATATATATATATCCTCGATATATATATATCCTCGATATATATATATCCTCGATATATATATATCCTCGATATATATATATATATATATATATAATTCATTTATATAGCGCCCCAAGAGAACTTAATCTCTATTCTTAATCTCTATTCGCGCTTCACATATGCCCCGGGGCTTGAGCCCACGACCTCAGAGTCAGACCTTGGTCGGGGCGAGCACCTTAACTGCTAGGCCAAACCGCACCAAAGGGCTGCAAATGTCGCTCTTAGGTAGCCAAGTGTCTGGACGATGGACACCTCGTCTGCTCTCTCTCTCTCTCTCTCTCTCTCTCTCTCTCTCTCTCTCTCGTCGTGCCCCACCTCCAGCTCTGCGACTCGTGCTGCCTGGACTGTTTCGAGGCTGCTCCCGAGTTCCCCTAGCGAAAAAGCAGTGGCCGGGCTCTCTGCGTGAGCGCGTGCTGTTGCCGCTTGTGTGTGTGTGTGTGTGAATGTGATTTGAAAGAAGCTGTGCCATCGGGTGGCGGCAGGCAGCTCACCAGCCTGTATGCTCACACTCACGCTTGCACTGAGGAGTGTGTCGGCCGAGCGACATCCGCCAGCCAGACGTTGCCCAGTTTGCAGTGGTTCGTCCAAAGCGTGCTTGCTGGGCACAGTACACCCTCTTCGGTGGATCCCGACGGAGCGCTCACGACGAACGGATCACGACGAACGCCAACGTCTTTTGCGTCGATTGCTCTAGCGGGCTGCCGCGCTTCAGCGTCTTTTGTCACTGCTTCAGCATGTTTCGTCACTGCTTCAGCATGTTTTGCCACTGCCTCAGCATGTTTCGTCACTGCGCCGTCGTTTCGGGCAGCATAAATGCTGCACGTCGGCCTAGTTCTAGCGCGGCTCGGAGTCAGTGTTTCGCGGCAGTGCACGCCTCGGTTTGGCTAGGCCTCGTGAGCGAGCAAGCGCAGGCCGACTATTGCCGCTGGTTGGTAATGTTTGCAGAACGGTGCGTATTTGAGGTTCCCCGGGCAAGAGGCGTGGAGCTCGGAGCGCTACCTGGCGGCCTTGGAGGAGCAGCTGACTCCTTTCTTCGGCTCTGCCACGGGGACGAGGTATGGCGACAGGCCGCAAACAGGTGGCATCTTTGCACCGGCAGTTTGGCCTGCATGCTTGCTGAGAACACTGCTGCCACCGGCCTTTCGTAGATCTATATAGCTGATTCTGTATGCGACCTGAGCACTCCTCCTTCCATTTGCCGAGTAGCCGCACGTCCTGACTATGCAAACTAAGTCGGAATAATAATGTGACCTCTTGTAGTGCTATGTGATGATGACATATTAATGTTGGCAGACTTGGCTGTGGGACATCTAGGTCTACTAGGACTCGTCATCAAGCAAAAAGTCATTTTGGAATAGGACACCCGGACTCCATGCAGGTGCTATAGCACAGGTGCAGCTGAGACCAGTTTAAGGGCAAATTTTTCCAATGTTTTTGGCAAGACCCTTGGTTTGCCTATAACGGCTGGGCTGGTTCTGTTGTCAGCTACTAGCAAAGTGAGATCGTTGGTAATTTAAGCTGAATGGAATTACGGAAAGTCTGCCCTACTAGAGGGCTGAGAAGGATGAAAGCTTCATGATGATGATAAGGATGAGATGATGATAAGGATGAAGCAGATGATAAGGATGAGATGATGATAAGGATGAGATGATGATAAGGATGAGATGATGATAAGGATGAGATGATGATAAGGATGAGATGATGATAAGGATGAGATGATGATAAGGATGAGATGATGATAAGGATGAGATGATGATAAGGATGAGATGATGATAAGGATGAGATGATGATAAGGATGAGATGATGATAAGGATGAGATGATGATAAGGATGAAGCAGATGAGAGCTTCATCTGCTAAGAAATGAAAGACTCCATTATGCTTGGCGATCAACTGCGAAACCTATTAGGAAACCTTGGTGCCAAATGTCAGCAAGCATCAACAGCAGCTCGGGCATGGGATTCAGCATTTCTCATTTCTCTGTGCAACAATGGAGGTCTAGTGGTACCAGCAGCAGCTGCATAAAAAACACTAGAGTGCAGAGAGAATGGGACAGAAAAGATTGAAGAGAGCAGAGAGGGATGGGTGCAGAGGTGTGTTAGGGAGGGGAGAGAGACTGGCAAATGCAAGCAATGAGAAGAGAGAGAGAGATAGAGAGAGAGAGAGAGAGAGAGAGAGAGAGAGAGAGAGAGAGAGAGAGAGAAAGAGAAAGAGAGAGAGAGAGAGACCACTTTGTGGCAGTTTGAAAATAATGGAGCTTATGTCAATGCAAGCTGTTATGTTTGTGTGGGCAGTCACGCACAGATCAAGACAGCTCAGGCAGATGCCGTTTATTTCGGAGACGCGGAACCGGGCCACACGGCCAGCACGTGGGCCTGCAAGCAACTGCTGCAAGTGGGTCCGCCGTCTCGACCGGAAGAGCTCGGTGGGTGGATAAGCCAGGCGGACCCAACACATGCAATTCTTCATTACCTCTTGCGTGCGTGGGAGTCCAGTGCGAGCTGCCTGGACGTGGAAATAGAAATGAGGTTGCTGAATCAGCTACTATTTTACTTCACCTTTATTCAGTGAGCGATCTAAGCACATTTAGGAGAGGCGCACCAATGCAGCAGCCATTCTACAGTCCAGCCGGGCAAGCAGGCGTGGAAATGTCTTTCTCATACTTTTCGGGAAGGCAAATAAGGGTAAAAGGCAACTACAGCACTCAAGTTTTCACGTTTGCAAAAAGTGCCGTCATGCCATGAAGAGTGATTAAGTCTGACTAAGAGGCCGTTACTGGGTTGGTCACTTATGATGTGCTAGATGACAAACTTGCGCACACTCGTTTCGGGTGGGGGAGGTAGACGTGGAAGGATTCTGACGGTATGGAAAGCCTGCTGTTGGCCTGTTTCAATTGTCAGAAATTGTCAATGCAGACAGTCCGACGTTTGTACGCGATTCCCTGGAGTGCTGGACTTGGTTCAGCTGAAGCCATTGAAGAGAACTTCTGAATTTAACACCGTGGATAAGCCCCTCCATTAGCGCTTGCAGCAAAGAAAATCTTATGCATGTACGAATAGCAGCCGCATTTCTCTGTGGTTTTCCGTAATCGTTTTTCCCAATATTCATGTTACAATTCAACTTACCTTATCTGATGAATGGTAATTTTAGGTTGCATCGTTCGAGCGAGTTATTTCAAAGTGCACTGTTGTGGCAAAATGTGCTACTAGCCTCAGTGTATCCAGGTTTACTGGAATTCACTGTGTGCATGCTTGTTTGTCTGTTTTGCATGCTGACCCTGTGCATGTCACCCCTAACCATGTTATTCATTTTGCTTGTTTATCAAGCATGATTTAACTCACCATTCAATTGTATTTCCCTTTGCAGCAAATGTAAAGCGCCTAGAGAGAGATTAAGTTCTCTGAGGGCACTTTATTAAGTGCATTATTATTATTATTATTGTGTGCATGCAAGAGTGTGCACTATCGTTTGGGTGCACGGGCACATGTGTACATACAAGTTAATGTGTCTCCATCTGTAGCTCCACGAAGTCACAAAGACTAAGTGTGTGTTAGAAAGGGCAGTTTTGTGTAGCGCACTTGAAGTCTAAGCGACTTTCGGTGCACATGCGTACGCCAACACATTCCATCTCACGCAGCACAAGAGAGAAAGTGAGAAGCGTAGCTATGAGTGAGAAGGGAAGTCGAGGAAGTGACGTAGCATGGCAATAGCGCTCAGAACGGCTGAAAAGAATGTGCCATAGTCGGCAGCACTGGAATAGACAATGTTGCATATGAATTGCAGAAGTGAGTTCTGCGAAGTCTGTGACATTAAGAGCGAACAGCTTCTGTCGCCTGCTGCTCTTCAAGTGAATGATAGCTGAACCTCTGGGATTCGTTGACTTGCCTTGCTGCCGTATTCATCCCCCAACTGCAGAGGCCTAATGGTTGGTTTTTTTTTACGGTAACCCAGCCAAAATGAAACTGCAGTAAGTAATCCAGCCTAGACAAAACCAGGGAGCAAATTGTTTTCGGGCCACCGTGGTAGCCAGTGCCTAGTCCCAGGAGTCGCGAAGCGCCTCACACTGATAGTGACCTCTTATGTAGTGCACTGCGGAAGCACAAGACCTCAAGCCAGAGTCGTGCCGCGCCTCCTCGAGGAGCCGCGGCTCCCGGCAAATGCTGCCGGCTCGGCGCATTTCGGCTTCGTGCAGACAGCTTCCGTCCCGCTTTTGTCGTAACGTTCAAAGAGAGCTTCGTGCCCGTCCGACAGGTGCGAGGTGCTGCTACAGCTTGTTGTCGACGCCCTGCTGAGTCCGCACGGTGACGGCGGGGCGGATGCCGACGAGAGTGCACTGCCGAGAGCGAAGGCGGCGTCGTTAGGAGTTTGCAGCAGTCCGCGCGACAAGTGCAGCCTGTCGCTGTTTCCTGGCGACGGGGCATCCACAACCGGCGTAACCGGCAGTGATGGCAGCGCCGTTAAGGGGGATGGCTGCAGTGATGCCGGCCTTGATCTGCCGAGGGGCTGCGTGCTGGACGCAGTGCTTACGGCGCAGAGGTTGTGTGGCAACAGCGTGGAGGCGGTCTACCGAGACTGCTACCTGCCACTTGTCGACTACCTGAACCGGAACCCGTCCGTCGCCGAGCGACTCTTCAGCTACGCGCCTCCTTACTGGGACGTTTGGGCGAGCGAGTCACAGTTGCGGGACCTCGACTGTGAAGAGGCAATTGTCGGCCATTTCTTGCAGGTAATCGCTTCGCTATTGGTGTTTATTAAAGAGTGAAACTTTCTAATCTGGAAATTCAAAGATACATACGCACACACACATAGCTCTAGCTTGGTCATATTGGGTTTATTGACACCCTGGTTTGGCCCAGGGGTTAAGTTGCTCACCTGTGACGACCGAGGTCGAAGGAAGGGTAGTTAAAGGAAGGAAGGAAGGAAGGGAAGTTAAAGGAGGAGCACTAACTAGACTAAGAGGTAGGTGCTCTAGGGGCTCTGGTCGCCTCGCTTGCTCGCTTACCCTCCTCCTCCTGGACCTGGTCTTTGAACGAGCTCTTCTCTTTCCGTGCAATTCGTAGTAGCCGTTTCTGCTGCTGCCAACTCGCGGGCACGCCCGAACTTGCCCTTGCTTGGCTGCCTCCCTTTCGTGCTACTTCAACGGCAACCTTTGACCTTTATCAGTCGCTGTCCATAGCTCCCCGGTCCCGCTATTATTTCGCTGTGAGACATGGGCTGCGCTGGTCGCCGACGCTCAGGGGCGCTTGCAAACTCTAACGAACGAAATCTCGTCTGTGCCGAACGCCGGCGCCAGTCCTTGGGCTCCGGGGTGGAGTGGCAAAGTGGCAAGTGCAGACGCACGCGCGAACGCACGTTCAGTTGCCTCTGGGAACGGTCGCTGCCGGTCGCACGCGTCACGATAGCCTGCCGCACGTGGCGTTCGGCCAACGCCCGTCGTGGCAGGAACCGCGCCTTGCAGGATCGCGCGCACTTGCTCCGCCGCGATTCGTGCGAGTGAACTTACGCTGTCCCGTAGGTGCGCAACTTCCTCATCTCGAAGACGGCATCGGACTGCTCTGTCATGATCACCCTGAAGCCGACCGGCTCGGCTGACAGGTGAGCTGTAGCAGCAGCAGCAGCAGCTGCTGCTGCTGCTGCTGCCAACACCACAGCCTCCCAATGCGCGGGCGGGCCGGCGGCTTTTGCCACCGAAGCATCATTACGAAGTCCTTTCAGTTCGAGGGTCGTTTGGCCGCTGCCCTTTCGCAGGGAGGGGCGGGTCGTGCTGGCTGTGTGCTCTGCTAAATTCCCGAATCGATCGGAGGCTGCTGCATGCAGCCAAGCCACCGCCGCTACTCACTGTACCGCTGCCACTTCCGCACGTTTGGGCCGAGGCAGGGCCGGACAAGGGACGAGCGCACCTGGCGTTCTTTGCTGCCGCTTGCGACTCGGTCATTTCTCGGACGGCGGCTTTTGCCGTTTCCGCCCGTCTGCTGCCCGGGCTTCCCGTAGCGCGTGCCATTCGTTAGTGCTCGCCCATTGCGCTTAGGCGCCGCTCTAATCTTGGCCGCGGTTACCTTAGGTTGCCGACAGAAGCCGAGCTGCCGCTCGGCGGCGGGCGTGCGACGACGACGGCGGTGCCCTTGACCGACCCCGCGGGTATGGCGTACCGATGCTCCACTCACGTGATAGACCTTGATCCGAAACCGCTACACAAGCTGCCCGTCTACATGGATGCGTACGAGCAGTGCATGAAAGCATTGTCGGCCGAAGTGAGGAGCACTTGACGTCCGAGCATGCAGCAGAACTCACGACGTTTGAGCCAGCAAGAAGGACAGGGATCGCTGCTGCTTGGCCCGAGTTTTAAGCTTCAAGCCCATCAAGCCCTCTTCTGTGGGAGATGCCACCGTTGGCCGGCCATCGTTGCCTCACCATTCGAGTGTGAGCTATGACAGACGTACTTCGTTGCAGTGGCTCGGCAATAATTAGTGCCTCAGGCGAACTTGCACTGCCCAGTCTGCCGTCAATGGACCATCTGCTGCTGCTGTCGTTTGTGCTTCTAGTGCTGCTGTTTACTACTCGTTGTTTGTCTGAATGCTCGGTTGGCTGCATGTTTGCTGTTCGCTGCAAAGTTGCTATTGGAGCAAAATGACCAAAGCGTTTTCATGGCTTTTTTTTTAGTAGAGAGCTCGATTTTTGCTTGACTGTCGGGAGCCGTGCATGCCGGCAGTCAGCTTCTGCTCAAATGTGTGCTGCTATGGATGCTACTACAGAAGCTGCAGGCGATCTCAGCATAGTCTTGACTTTTGCGATCGACATCAGATACCAGCCGCGATGGACGAATGTCACAGTACGACGAAATCGTGTACCGCACAGCCCTTACCTCGTTAGCAGGTGATGGAATGGTTAGCAGCAGCTGCCAGTCTGATACGATTTAAACGTGCCTCCGACAGTGTTGCTCTAAATTTCAGCTCATCTAGGTTTTAACGTGGAGCTGTCTGGCCAGCAGCTGGCCATGTGGCTAGCATGAAGAATTCCGACCCTAGTTGGACATGTTTTGTGCGCGAGCTTCCTGGTGCTCAGAGCCATGAGAAAAGGCAGCGAAGGGACACGGTCTTAAAATGGCAGCTTTTGTTTGCCTGTATGTAGCAAGCCGTACGTAGCATGATGCTTACCCATGAGTGGCTTGAGGTACTCCAGCTTGTCGAAATCTGCTCGATAAGCACTCGCGTCCCATCAACGAGTGCCTGTTTTTGTAAGAATGGAATTCTAGATAAGTGCCGAATTTGCAATACCAGTTGCGATGTGCTCGGCCCGATGTTTAGCATCGCTCGAATGACGAGATTGCAAGCGACAGTGTCAGGAAGCTTGATGGGCCGACAGACCCTCTCCATCCCAAACGTCACCTCTCGGTCGGTCATTGCTTGAGGATCAAGCGTCCACTACTTTGTTGAGTCGCTCACGTAGACATGCAACAGACGTTGCAGAACCATCGTCATGCGGAATCAAGTGGATAGCTTGCTGGTGTATTATGGTAGTCGTCTGGATTGTTCATCCTTCGGTAGTCAGATGCCAGTCAGATGGTTGCATTCGCCATGGCTGCCGGTAGAATTTTGCCTATTCTCTGCACCCTCATCTATCGGGTGGTAAAATGCTGTGACTGGCGACTTTGGTGCATGCGTTCCACATGCAGAGATCCTGGTGAAGGGAAGTGCCTAAGTTATAGGCTAGAACGCAAAAGCGTCTCACTGCTCAACCCTTTTTCCAGCTGTAGTCAAACCTGTCTTTAATTATTGGCTACCAAATGAGACTGACCAAAAGAAGACATTTATTTACGAATGCTTCTTAACAATTAAAAATGGATTTCCGACGAAAATTAATGCTCAGCCAAAAGAAATGCTCTGAAACCGGAGGAAAGTTAGTAAAGTCACCGCTCGGAAAAATTTTGATTGTACATTTTTTCATGTCGCGGCAACAGAGCTAAGCGATCGAGTCCATAGGGTCCGTTCGTTGAGAATGCTTTGCCTCACGCTTCGGTCCGGTGGAGGTGCTTCATGTGGTAGCTCCGCAAAGTCATAAAGATCATGTGGGTGTTATGCAGGAGAGTTTTGAATTGCGCACTCACAGCCTAAGTGGCTTTCGGTACGCATTTGGTAGCCAACAGACTTCGTCTCACGCAACAACGAGAAAGTGGGAGGTATATATATATATATATATATATATATATATATATATATATATATATATATATATATATATATATATATGTGTGTGTGTATATATATATATATATATGTGTGTATATATATATATATATATGTATGTATATATATATATTATTTATATAGCACCCCAAGAGAACTTAATCTCTATTCAGGCGCTTCACATATGTCTCGGGGCTCGAGCCCACAACCTCAGTCAGACCTTGTTCAGGGCGAGCACCTTAACCGCCAGACCAAACCAGCTCGGTATAGCAGAGTCAGGAGAGCAGTTGAGGTAGTGAGTAGCATGGAAGTAGCAGCTCAGAACCACTGAAAAGGACGAGCCATAGTCGGCAGTAGGAGAGTAGTTGTCGTTGCGTAAGAATCGTGGAAGCGAGTTCCACGTTGCAGCGCTGCCTGCTAAAGCATATTTCGGTTTGAATGCGCGGACCGTGGATTTTTTTAGTCGAGTGAACGATGGGCACACGAGGTTTGCAGCAACAAGCCCATTATGCTGGGTGCATGCTGACATCTGCTGAGTGAGATGGCTGCAACATGGCCGATCTGGTAATGAATACTTGTCCACTGGAAGCTGTGGTTGATGACCATTAAGAATCTTCTGCTGCTATGTAGATCAGGCTGCTTAATCAGCTCACATTTTTTTGTTTACTCTAGCCAGGCAAAGAACTGGGCCGAAAATGGTCTAGGCAAGAGAGCTGAGCTCGGGATGCTTTGGACGCCGTGTGAGATCAGATGGTCCGAGATGGACACCCCATGACTTTTTTGGTCAGGTCGTCGGATCCTTTGTCCTACAAATTGCCGTCCCAATGTATCAAATATGAGCCCAATACAGAGCAGTATGTTGCATGGTCAACTAAAGTAAAAGTGATGCAAGTTTCATGTAATGCAACAATTATAGGAATTGTTACACGAAATTGATGACGCCTTAACATGGCGAAAGGTGTATTTTAATTAGTTCTTTTAAAAATAAAATACCGGTCTGTAGATCACCACGTTCACTAACGTGGATTCAATTGCTTGCAACTTGTTTGACCATTGCCTTGACTTAAATGTGAATCCTTAAATTTAAAGTGGCTTGATTTCCAACGTCTTGCCGAATCTCGTCGAATTTACCACTGAGTGGGCATAAAGTAACCTCTACAGAAAAACTAGATATCGGTGTCAAAAAATTGAAAAGGCCTCCCGAGTTTTGGTTTGGTTGTCGACAATTTTTATTATAAAGATGTGAACGTTGTATACCTTGGTCACTCTTATTGTTCTCCGAGAATTTTTGAATCTATAGATCTCTAGTATCAATTTATTAATATCAATTTGAAAAATTTTTAAGGACAGGAGCTTAAGTGGTGGCTCAGTAGCAGAACGGTTTCATCAGATCTTGCTAGGAAGTTCCATCAGGATAAAGAGCTGATCATTTCACAGAAGCTGGTCTGCTTCGGCTTTAAAATGACCCGAACACTAATGACCAGCATAGGGCCTCACTGCCAGCTTTCCGATACCTCTCAGCAGCATTTGACTGCCAGATTCACCAATACTATAAGAGCAATGCTCGAGGTGCCTAGCTATCACTGGCACAGAGCTTAACTGGGTTAGGTTCAACTTTCGTGAGAAATGTCTGCAGACGCAAATGGCTCTCGGTCATCTGGGGCAAGTTTTTCATTCCTGCGAGTATGGGTGGGATACGTCAGGATCCGGTCTTTGTTTCTGTCTATACTCTCCATCTGGTCGACGTGATGATGAAAAATACAATCGATAATCAAGTCCTTCCTGAGCATCTCGCATGTGCATCAATGGCACTGCATTTCAACGGTTCAGGTCTTATGTCAGTGGGAGACTCCAGAGTGAATGAAGTGAATGGTCAAAGATCATTCGAGGAACCTCTAAAATATGGGTTACCGCAGGAGTCCGGGCTTGGTCCCGTTCTTTTCACGGTTTACACTTTCCCTCTGGCCGATGTGATTGCCAAGCACAATCTAGGCTTTCACTTCTATGAAGATGACACTCAGCTGTGGCTTGGGTTAAATACCACCCAGCCCTCGGGCACGTCGGATTCTCTCAACTCCCTTTGCTGCATGTAGTGATGACATCCACACGTGGATGGCAACAAACTTTCTTAAATTGAATGATTATAAAACCAACTTACTAGCTGTGGGCAAACCATGTGTGATTCAGAACTTGAAAAGGCTTACGTTCAAAATCGGCTCTGCCAGGCACATCTTTTGAATCTGTACGATACCTAGTGTGTTATGGTCCAAAGTGACCTTTTGTTAGACGACCGTATCAGGTCAACAGTCAAGTCTGACTATTTTCAGCTACATAATATTGGTAAAAATCGGGTCTGTTGAAACAGGAATACCACATCGAATTGGTTCATGCATTTGTGACGTCCCGACTTCTCTAAGTCACTGCTTGCTGGTCTACCAGCCTGTGCTATCGAGAGCTTACAGCTGGTGCAAAACTCTGCAGCTAGGCTTGTCTGCCGTGAGCGTCGCAGTTGCCACATCACACCACTTCTCACCGACCTGCATTCGCTCCCAGTCAAGCAACGCATCGACTTCAAGGTTTAGTCACTCACTTTCAGGTCACTTCATTCTTTGGCTTCAACCAACCTATCAGATCTACTGCCCCACCAAGCATCGTATCACCTGCTTTTCGGTATCTAATCATTTACCAAACTCCCACGACGTCATGTCTACGTTACTGCCATTCCATTTATCCTGTACTGCGACCCTAATCACCTGTGCCTAATGCAACAGACTGCAGCTTGCCTGGTCAGTCGACAGCCTACTTGCAACATCGAATCGCATTCAAGCTTCGATGGTTCCTTATAGAGCGTCGGTTCGACTTCGGCATCCTCTCTCTCTCTCTCTCTCGAGCATACTCGAGCTGGGAGCATTTGTATCGGCCGGCCTATCCAACAGCCTTGCACGCCTAATGAGGTCTCAACCACACAGCTCATCTGCTCGGTAATTCCACACATTCAATTGAAATCTTTCGGTGACCGGACCTTCGTCTGCATCAAAAGTCACCACTGGCAGCATCACCACCTGCTTGCTGTCACCACGTGACTCGGTATCGACTTGCGGTCGTCTACTTTCGTGCATTTGCACATGCTTTAGGTCTGAGCATGATGTATCGAGCCGTCACTAAAATCTTCGTCTATTACTTCTCTTACAGCAAGTCATAAAAGGCCTAAATAGAAATTTGACTATCTAGTAGGTTTTGCAAGCGACAACTATTATTATTACCGTAATGACGAAGTCAATGTCACGTGGTACTCCAGAGCATTTTTAACGGAAATGTCAAGAAAATACTAATACAATTTTCCGACAATCGCACGTGTTTAGGGCACCTTTCGAAAGACAAACGTGTTAGAACTGGGAGCGGAAGTTCTGACGACTTCAGCACGAAAGAAAAAATAGTTAAGCCAACCAACGTCTAACCGAATGTTAACCGGAGGCAGCAAATCTACTAATAAAAAATTTACCCATCACTGCATCATATGCGACTTGTATCCCAACGTGTAGAACCTTGGTAGAATTCGATGCATGCTTGAAACTTGTTGAGGTGTGTTCTTGTGAATTTTATGCAGCTTCATTTTCAGGATCGGTTAGTGCCTTGTAAATTCCATAACTCGGCTAATATTTCACGTATCTGAGGAATTTGAAATGCAAGCGAGTGAAATTTGAAATGCAAGTTCTGCTGGTTTCAAACTAAGCAAAAAACATTTCTGATTTCGGCTGGATCCATTTTGCTGCCTAGAATCTAGACATTTTTCAGCCTCAGTTTACTATCTATGATCAGTTCGATTGCTGAAACTGATCTTGGAGGACAGCAGAGACTGCTTGAAAGTGTCGGCCTCTGTGTGGGCATGACCGAGCTGGTGGGTGGGTGAGTAGGGTTCCTCGCATGTTCTGACTGCCCATTGGGGAGGAGGAGGAGGAGGAGGAGGAGGAGGAGGAGGAGGAGGAGGAGGAGGAGGAGGAGGAGGAGGAGGAGGAGGAGGAGGAGGAGGAGGAGGAGGAGGAGGAGGAGGAGCGACCACAGCCCTCCGGGGCAACCACGGTCGGTTCCAGATGTTTTAGAAGCAGCAAGCTGACCAATAAGACAGGGCTCGTGTGTTGGAGCCGAGAAGCACCTAGCAGCGCACGTTGTTTATTTACATCGTCGGTTGCTCCGTGTCTTGGAACGAAACGCGTGGTGCAGGACGCGCGAGCGCAAAAAAAAGAGACGAGTCACTACTGCTAGTCCTTCCTTCCTTTTCCTCTGAATGCTCTGACGGGCAGTCGGCCTGCGATGCTGCCCTCCGAACTCCACAGCAGCCATTTTGCTCGGGGAGCTCTCGGTTGCGACTCGAGGAAGCGCAGAGCTTCGCGTGGCGATTGCTTCGCGCGAGAATCCACGAGAAGCCGACGGCTCGTCACGAAGCCGACAGAGTGCAGCAGTGGTGGCGCCCATGTGGCGGCAAGTGGGCCGGCCGAGCAGAACAGCTGCGGCAGCAGACACGGGGGGGGGGGGGGGAGTAGTCTCTCAAACGAGCGTGGCCGAACCGTTGAGCCCGTTTTCGGGTGGATACCAGGCACTTTCGGAGGAGGCGCTTTCGCTCGAGGGTGCCACCCCTGCACTGCGGTCCGATGGAACTCCCTCACCGTTGAAGCCGCTGCTGCCGGGCATGTACGGTCTGAAACGGTCGTGCCAAGTCCGCCTCCACATCAGCACCCTCGGGCAGCCCAGCAGCACACTTCGACCGAGAGCACAAGTGGGGAACAGAGTGAACCGGCGAGAGCTCAGAATCTCGCCAGCACTCGGCAATCGCCAGAGGTCGGCGATGCAGGAGGCGATCGAGCGGTCGGTCGGCGCGTGGATGGAGGCGACCTCGAGCGCCTTTCGGCCGACAAGCATGCAGCAGCAGCCGCTGCCGGCGCCGAAGCCATCGCTCCACGCTCACCTGTGGCCAGACGCCGCGTGCCAGTGCCTGCCCTGCTGCTCGGGTGGGAGGAAGCTGACCTCCGAGTAAGTCGGGTCGAGTCGCTCGGCCGCCGCTGCTGCCGAGGAGCCGCTCCAGCGCGCAGGCGCTGGCGCCGCAGCGCCGCCGCCCGCGGGCCACTGGCTGGCCGCGGCGGGAGCTCGGTGCTGCTGCTGCTGTGGCGCCGCAGCAGCAGCGCCGACGGCGGACTGCGGTGGCGGCTGCTGCCCGGGGTTGAATGCGGCGAACATGGCGAACGGCGAGGCGGGTCGCGAGTTGCTGCCGCCGTCGTGCGCGCTTCCGCTCGGGCTGGGCACGCGCTGCCTCGCAAAAGGCGGATGCGACGGCAGTGTGTGGAAGCCAGACAGCCAATCGGGCGTCGCCGCCGGGCCGGCGGCAAAGTGCTGCTGCTGCTGTTCGGCACGGCGATGACGCAGCCTCTCGCTGTACTTCAAGTAGTCAGTCATCTCGAAAGGCTTGGACTCCTCGTGGGTCGGCGGAGAAAACGGCGGCTGCCTGACGTCGCCCAGAGCGGCAGCAGCAGCGCCGCCGCCGCTGCCCGCGGAGCCGACCGAGTCGTGACTGTTCGAGCGGCGGACTGTGACGACCCGGGGCACGGCCACCACTGGCTGCGCCCCGGCGGCCGGGTCGTGCTGCGAGTGGGCGCCGTGCTCGCGCACATCGAAGCTGAAGGCGCTCGCAGGCGGAGAGCTGCCGCCCGGAGGGCTGTTCTCCTCCGCGCCAGCGACCGATGCGTCGGCGGAGACGCTCATCAGCGGCGGCATGTGCGAGTACGTGCGGCGAAGCGACGAGACGACGTGTCCCGACGACGTGCTTCCGACGACGCCTCCGCCCCCAGACCAGGTGGCAGTAGCGGCGACTGCGCCGCAGTGGCCTGCCACCTCAGCGCCGGCGGTGGCGGCCCGCTGCGCCGCCCGGGGTATGGCGGCGTTCGGGGGCCGCCCCGCGGCACCGCGACCGTCGACGGAAGACCACGAGCCAGCGTCCAGGAGGACAGCGGCTGCGGCGGCAGGACCGGCGCGGCTCTCTGCGTAGCCGTGCGGTGGCGGCGAGCCACCAGCACGCCGCGGCGGCCGCTCGTCAGCGGCACTGCGCGGTGCCGCCGCTGGCGCCGAGTGAGAGGGCGCGGCCGGCGGGTGCCGGTCCTCCCAGCTGTTTGCAGACGACCTGGAAGACGCTCCGGGAGACGAGCCGCGCGACGGCTCCGAAGGCACGTGCTGTCGGTCGGCGGAGTAGCGATGAGCTAGCTGCTGCTGCTGCTGCGAGCGCAAGACTGCAGCGCCTCGCGATGCGGTCGCTGCAGCCGCCGTCGCTGCCGCCACGGCGGCCAGCGACGCTCCGTAGGACGAGTCCTTGGCGCCGCCGCCAGAGGGCAGAGCTGGCACGTGAGGCAGCATCGACGCAGGGGTGTCCAGGCTCGCACGGACGCTTCGGCGTGAGCGCAGGCCCTTCCTCTCCAGGCTGCCGTACGGATTGTTGGCGTACAGGTCCTTGTTGCGCTGCGACGTGCCGCCGGCGGCCATGCCACCCGCGAGCGCCGAGTAGTGCTGACTCGACTGGTAAATCGGCGGCACCGCGATCGCTGGCACGCCAGCGTAGCCCGCCGCCGCCGCTATATCCGCCGCTGCCGCGAGCGCGCTGCCGCCGGTGGCCGCGGCGGGACCCGCGCTCACGTCCTGGGCGCTGCCCGAGCGCAGCGGCCTTCCGCTCGACACGCTGTACACGTGCGCGTAGGCGAGGCTCGACGTGGAGCCGCTGTCGCTGAGCGTGTGAGGTGACAGCAGCAGACCGCCAATCGGTGGCGTGGCCCTGCGAGGCAGCCCAGGCGGCGACGCGGGACGCGATGACGACGGTGTCGGCGGCAGCAGCGTGGTGCCGCCGATGCTGAAAGCCGGCGGCGGCGCAAGGATCGATCCGCTCAGCTGCGAGGCGCTGCCCTCCATCGACGAGCAGCTGGCGCGCAGCGGGGCCGCCATGGCGGTGGCCGCTGTGAACGACGCCGCACTGCCGATGCTGCTGCCCCCGAGACTCAGCGTGTCGGCCGGAGGCACTTCGGCAGAGGCCAGCGGCGCTGCTGCAGCCAAAGGTGCCGTGTCACGGCGACGACGTGCCGACGGCACGGGGTGGTGAGACACGGCGATCGTGGCAAAATGGCTGCTCGGCAAAGATGGCAGCTGGTCGGCGTCGTCGCACAGCAACCTAAGCAGCAGCAGCAGCAGCACGTGGACGTGTGTGCACGACACGCGCTTCAACGGCGACCAGCGCTGTGCAGTGGCACGCTGTGCAGTGGAATGCCACGCCACCGCCCGGTGCCTACCTGTTGACGTTGGGCTGGCTGGCGCTGGTCGCGCCGCCGACGCCTCCTGAGAGACGCCGACTGCGAGTCGCCTGCGGCGTGGATGCGGGCGACACGGAGCGCCGCGAGCCGAGCGTACGCGACGTTGCCGAGTTCCTTCGCCTCGAGCCCGGCGACCGCTCGAAGGGCTCAAACTGGGAGACGGGAGATAGAAGTGGCACGTCACGTGACATACGAGCACACTCGTCCGGCAGCGTCGGCTGCTCGAGCACGCCGGGCCGAGATGCCGCGGCGCAACAAAGATGGAGACGGCATGAGCGCTTACCGCCACTCCCGAACGAAAGGCTACGCGCATCGGCTGCACAAGGGCACTCGACGGGGCTGGCGCGAGCACGAAATGGTGCGCGCGCGATCCACGGACCATAATGCAGTGATTGCTGAGGCGAGCAGGCGGGCTTCACAACGAAGGCGGCAAACCTCTCACTGAGACCAGGCTTCCCACAAGCTCGGCAGGTGGCCAAAGAAAAAAATAAAAGAAAAAGTCTGCGTCAGGGTGCTGCTGGTAAACTGACCTGCGGAGTTGACGAAACCTTCTTTACGTGTCGGGCGGTGGGGGACGGCATACCGCTGCGCCTCACAGAGGCCGGCGACGAATGAGCGGAGCGCAGGTCGTGATCACCTGAAGATCAAGGTCAAGGCTGCAGCAGCTGCACAAAGAGCACCGAAGCCACTGCCTGGCATCGCCGAGGCAAGGGGCTGCATAGGTATAACTGCCACGTGGCGACAATCTCGTGGCAGAAGCACGCCGTCACGTGTGGGCAGGTCACGTGTGGTGGTGGTCACGCATGGCGGTGCTTCTACGCCAGACAAGCATGCAAGGAATGATACACACGATATGTGGGCTGCAAGTTTGTTTGCTGACTTCACACCTCCAAGCAAAACACGGTGTGCCAGCCACATCGTTCAACCAAGGCCTCCGCGACACAACACAAGGCAACAGCACGCGTGTACAGGCTCGTCATGCAGCAAGCTGGCGAGCAGCAGCAGCAGGCACTGAAGTGGTTTGCGCTGGCATACTTGACAAGGGCTCATCAGAGGCAAAGAAAAAACATAGAGATGCAAGATAAACAAAGAGAAAGAGATGCTCACTAATGCAAGCAACACACAAACACACGTTCACATTTGCACACACACACACACACACACACACACACACACACACACACACACACACACACACACACACACACACACACACACACACACACACACACACACACACACATACACACACACACACACCGAGCAAGTGATGCTCACAGCTTAAGAATGCTGTCCACCAGTCCACCCTATAGAGCACGCACACAGCGAATGCGTGTTAAACTCGGCAGCAGGGCACCATCAAGAACAGGAGTGGCCAACAGGTGACCCTGCCTGGGAGCCGCGATGCATGCACTTAAGCGCATGCACGTAACGCTGCCAGGTCGCAGCAGGGCACCAACAAGCTGGCTGGCACGCCCCATCCTGCTGCTGCTGCTGCACGTCACGGCCGCGTCCCTCACGCACGGCTAGTGCTCGCATGCACGGACCGGGCCTGGGGAGTGATTCGATTCTACGCAACGGACATGAAGTGGCCACCGATGTCGCAGCTCGTCTGCCACGACGCTGCCTCACTGGCCACACAACAACGCCGGGAAACCTGAGCAGCGCGGGTTGCCGTCGTCGCAGGCACCGGCGGCAGCTGCATGGCACGCAGCAACGGGCACCGGCGGTGGTTGCCGGCCGGTGCCCGGCACAGGGAGCAGGCAGCAGCAGCAGCAGGCACCGCACCCACGTCAGGCATCATGCTCGGCGCCACGCACCCGCTAGTCACACCAGAGCAGCAGGTCGAGAACAAGAGCAGGAGGTGGCGGGAGAAAAGGTGACCACCTACCACTGTCATCGGCCAAGGTCTCATCGCTATGTTCTAGAATGAATGCCAAAAAAACCAGATACACATCTTGGCCAGAGAGGCCGAACCAGAAGCCGAGGGAGTTGGGATGCCGAGGATGCACGCGTACACACACGATGCGCGAGGCAACTTCAGCCAGCTTCAGGCTTGGGCTGCCGGACGTGCGTGCACGAGTCTACAGCAAGTCACCACTGCTGTGTGTGTGTGTGTGTGGGGGGGGGGGGTATAACAAGTCACTGCTTCGACCGACAGCTCACCGTTGTTCAGGGGACCGGATAATTCACCACTGCTGAGGATAGCTTACCAATGCTCACAGGAATAACCGACCCATATCGAGGGGGGGGGGAAGGATTAATGCTCTCCTATGGGGAAGGGCTGACACGAAACAGCTCGAGAGGAGCTAATATGCCACAGATAACTCATCACTGCTCGGGTGGGACAACTCGTCACTGATAGGTGTGTGGGGGGATTACTTACCACTACTCAGACTCATGGAGTCGGGTGGTCCCAGGCCGCAGGCGTGGCGTGTCTGTCGCAGTTGCGTCTCGAGCTCTCTGAGCTGCAAGCAGACAGACAGACAGACGGGATGCGGCAGTGCAGCAGAGGGAGGAGCAGGAGCTGCCTACGTGATCTACGGCAATGAGTCAGCAAAAAGGAGGTCAGGCGGCTGACCTGGCAACTTCACTAGATAGTGCTAAAAAACCACTAGGCGATGAGCATTTCATAGAAAGAAAAAAGAGAATGAGCTGTATCTTCGGAAGTTGAACTCACGACCCCCAAAACCAGAGGCAAAAGTGACACCAACCCGCGAGAAGTGGAAGATTAGAAGTTAGTCAAGACAGCCGACTCTATCGGCATGCAGCATGAGACGGCAGATGCTCTAGAACAGGTCTGTTAGGCAGCAGTTTAAAGGCAGCAAATCAATGCTAGCCGAAAGTAGCAAAAGTCCCCTCGCTGTGGCCAGCATAGATCAAGATGTTACTACTGTCGAATGAAACGACTGCTGTCACATAGATAGTGAAGGGTGCAAGCAAGAGCCAACGGTGTCACCCAATGACAATCTCAAAGAATCGGCATCAGAAAACATCACTTTTTGACCTTATACTCCACCTCCACCAAATCAATCTGTCTGTCTGTCTTTCCTAATCTCTCCTAGCACTCCCTCTTCCGTCTCCCTGTCTCTCACTCTCTATCATTTCTGAAGTGAAAGGTAGCAGAAAGGAGCTCCAGATGTCACACACTCGTCTCTCTGTAAAGAGATTTTGCGTTTTGATGTCACCATGAGCGACGTCCTATCAGAGGACGAGATCAAACTAGACCAGCCGCCATTCCCCTGCACACCCGCTGCCTGCTCTATGCAGCTTGGCTGGCCTGAATCGTATTAAACAGGTGCTTCTCAGCTGCCACCGGGCCCGGCTCAAGAATGTGGCAGAGCAGCCGTGGCAGCCGTAGGATCGACTGCAGAGTGAGTGGCATGAGTGCCATCGTAGCCTGCTGCTGCTGCTCCTGACGCAGCTTGAGCTGTGTGCTTGTCAGGAGCCTGCTGTTCAGGCCATGGACCGAGCGAAGCCTTGAGCTCGGTAAGTCTCGGCTCCACCGATCGGTGGAGCCGAGCCAGGCTGCTAGCCGGGGGCTGCGGGTAGGGTAGGGAGAATCCCTAGAGAGAGGGCAAGGCATGCTCCGCCAAAGTGGGTGGGGCGAGCGGAGCGACTTTAGCGAGTGCGATTTAGCGGAGGATGAGGAGGGAGGGAGGGAGGGAGGGAGGGGAGATGGCAGACCAACCGACTTGAGGCCGACCTTCAGCCACTGACCTTCTCGCGCTTCTCGGCGTAGTCTGCCCTGTGCTTCTTTCGAACGCCTTTTGACAGCGTCGCGTCGTTGACCAGGCCGAGCAGTGCGCGCGCGATCTGCCGCTGGATTTCGCACTGCAGCTCCAGCTGCTGGATGTGCGCGCCGACGGCCTGCGAGCGAGCAGAGATGTGGCGCCCACTGCTGCCGATGCAATTGATGCGAGTGCAGGCAGGCGAAGAAAGGAGTGTGAATCTTCCGGCGGAAAGAGGGACGAGAGAAAGAGGAAAGCGGCGGAGGCGCGGATGCAGCTGCTGCCTGGCAATAGCGCAGTGCTGCTCGCAGCCGACGTGCCACCCAGAGGAAAGGAGAGCAAGGGGACACTTGGGAAATGAGTTTCAGTCTATTTTTTTTTTAAATTTTATTTTGACAAGTGTGTCAAGTGTGCCAAGTGACGACAACTCCCACGCCTGGCAGAGGATTGCTCGACAGCAGACTTTCCTAGCCACTCCAGGGGTGCCATGCAGTGCCACCTCTTTCGGGGTCGCTGACCAGTGCCATTACGGTTCACTGGGAACAAAGCAAGACCTACTTCCTAACATAAACGGGCCCTGCTGCTGATCTAGTTGCAAAGCTTTGCTTAGCACCTAATGTCAAGTCCCACAGGTCGGCTTTGCAGTTCCCACGGCCCTGCCGAGCCTGGCATCAACCGCAAGCTGACACGCCCCTTTCAGCCAGATACCTCAGCACCTGCCTGGCTTCAACTCAAGCTAAGCAGCTGCATGGGTGAGCAGGAGTGCAAGCCTAGGTAGGCACGGCCGGATCCTGAGGCCTGGACCGAATGCCTTCTCACGAGTCTCCTGTAGGATGGAGCTGCAGGGTCAAACTGGCCGATGGGCCAGACTGACTTGCCTTGCAGATGCTATGTAGTTGCTACCGAATTGCCAGGAAACAGGAGCCTGGTGATGCCAGGCCCTTGCTGTCAATGCAAAGTCCCAGAGCTCAAAGTCTTGAATGCATATGCCAATGATAAGCCACCACCAGTGGCAGTGACATATTACCAGCTAACTTCGTGGGAAGTACCCGTGTAGTCAGTAACAGGTAAAAAGCCGACGGCCTGCTGAGGCAAATGACTCAAGACCCGTGAGAGCAGGCACCCAATGCTGCTGATTAAAGTGATCTCTCTCTGTCTGTCTGTGTCTCTCTGTCTGTCTCTCTGTCTGTATGTCTGTCTGTCTCTCTCTCTCTCTCTTTCTCTGCGCCGACCCCATTCCTAGCGGTTTTATTTTTAGAAATGACCACCATCGTCAGGTCTGTGGTTAAAAATGAAAAATAGCCCCGACCTCGGGTGGGGCAGCTTCGTCTTGGCCACCATAAGAATTCCCCCCCCCCGTAGGTGGTCCAGAATTCCCCCACCCCTGTAGGCCACAGGGGGGTGGCTTCGAGAGGGAAGCAGCCGAAGACTAGCAACCACGGCTTTGAGCGCAGCAGAAAGACGTGCAGCCCCGGACGCCTGAGCCACTGGGCAACAGCTCGCCGCTCTGATGCGGCCGCTCAAAAGCAGGCAAAAAGGGCGATGAGGGATGCGTGACAGCGGCCAGTGAAACGTCAAAGTCGGCGAATGAAAAACAAAAAAAAAGCGCCCAACTCACGTCAACGTCCGGCTCGATGCGGTCGGGCCCGCCGCCGCCTTCCGCTATCTTGTCAGCAATGGAGAAGGACGTGCCGACGCGGCGCGGCACGGCCGGCGTCCTCTCGCCGGGTGCCAGTGGATACTCGGCGGGCACGTGACCGATGAGCGAGGCCTCCTGCAGGCAGACTGCTCGAAGCTCGAGCAGTCGCTCGTGCACTGATGCCTGCAGGTCGTCGCGGCGTGCCTTGAGCGCTCGGTAGGCCTTGCGCTTCGCTTCCTGCTCCTCGGGCGACAGCACTGCACGAAGAAAACGGGCAGCGGCCGTGCGTGAGCCATGCTGCGCAGCAACCGCTGCGTCGGTTGCAAAACCATCGCTCGGGGAGCGAAGCGAATGCGTCGTCCGGCGAGGTGCTGCCACCCAGCGAGCAAAGGCAGCGGTGGTCACGGGGTCGGGTGGCAAGGCGGCCGGCTCGAGCTGCCCCGGCCTGCCGGAGGCATTGCGATGCAGCCCCGCCCCTCGAGCTCTGCGCTTCTGCATGGTGCTTCCATCCAAGGCCGCAGCCTTGGATGGAAGCACCATGCCAGAGCCTTGGAGGCATGATTGCACACGGCAGCCCGAGCGGCAGGTGCAGTAGGAGCAGCAGCAGCAGCGCAGTCGAGGGCGAGAATCGCGCCCCCGAGGTCTTCTGTGGACAATAAATTAGCTGTTCCATTCCTCCGCTTAAAGACCGTTGGCGACAGAAGCTTCAGCTCTGCAGGTCCTAGACTGTGGAACTCGCTTCCACAATTCTTACGCAACGACAACTACTCTCCGGCTGCCGACTATGGCTCATCCTTTTCAGCGGTCCTGAGCTGCTACTTGCATGCTACTCACTACCTCCACTGCTCTCCTGACTATGCTATGCTTCCCACTTTCTCTTTGTTGCGTGAGACGAAGTCTGTTGGCTACCGAATGCGTACCAAAAGCCGCTTAGGCTGTGAGGGGGCTATTCAAAACTCTCCTGCGTAACACCCACATGGTCTTTATGACTTTGTGGAGTTACAGACGGGGATACATTACATTACATTACATAAGGCACTCACTTCGAAGCTGCCATTCCTGTGGAATGTTGCCAGTGAGTCAGACAGAGCACCATGCACTATTGGAGTGCTTGCATTTCGATACCCACGTGGCAGTCAAGTCTGGCAGCGAGCTATACTCTATAAGCGATCCTCTTCTGCCAGGCTATGCATGTCAGGCGACAGAATCGACTGTTCATAATTTTTTTTTTATCCCCATTCTTTCTGATTCAAATGGCCGAGCTACGGGGCAAAGCAAAATAAAAACAGGTTGATCAACGGCATCGTGTATCGAATGGAGCCGAGGACGAGCCGAGACGACCGACTATAGACACGGCTTGCACTGGACAATACGGAATCGGCTGCTGACGGACTCAAAGCACCCACAACCTGGATCATTAAGAGCCAGCACCCAAGCTTTGGGGGGGGGGTAAGGTACACTGCTCGGCTGTACTGCTCATCCAGGGCGGACTCTTCAGACGGTCATAACCTGTTTGGTGCTGGGCCCCCGAAACTGTCTGCTTGGATGGGCGGATCTGCACGGATGCAGGGCCGGCAGTAGTAGACCACTGCGATGACATTATACTACTCTTGATTTTGTACTCACTACACTATGCTTGATTGGCATTATACTACTATAGTTGGCTGTTCCAACAAGACCTTGGAAAGTCGGCAGTAAAAGGCGGCAGGGGGCCCACGGCCCCCCTGGTGAACCTATTCGAAACTTGCTGCCCATTTGGCCTTGCAATTAACGACTGCCTCGAGCCACATGGAGGTCGGGGGGGGGGGGCCCTCCCGGGTAGCTCAGCCTTTCAATGATTGACCATCCTGCCAAAGTCACGGATTGGCTGCCTAATAGGCTTAATTCTGACTAGGAGTCAGGGGAGCCGACGAGTTTTCGATGGAGCACGAAATCTCGTGAACAGTGGCAACAGGGTACTGCATTCAAGTCTCTTTCATGAGGCGTTGTCTGCAGGCATGGTAGCAGGCCAGGCACGGTCACAAAACAATGTCCACAGCACAGCTGCAGGCTAGGACCATGCTGAATGATTGTAAGCTAAAGCCTGCTGCCTGAGAGAAGCCGGTGCTAAAGCCACTGGTTCACTTGGTCACGCACACATGGTGCGCGCACGCACACACACGAGCACACACACACACACACACACACACACACACACACACACACACACAATGCCTTTCCTCAAACGAATATCCAAGAATGATGATAATTACAATTACAATGTCTGTTGTTAAATGCAATAAGAGAACAAAATCTCTATAAGGCACTTTACAACTCGCTGCAGAAATAGCAATCGCCAAGAGTTAATGATAAGCATCATACCTAGACAAGCATGCAAAAGCACACAAGTATCACGCACGTGTCTTCTTGCATGCTTTTGCATGCAAGACACTCGAGGATGCCGATGGTCAGTAGGACCCTTTGTCAGTACGACTCACGGTTAGTAACATGCACTGAATAACGAACTGAAGTAAGCCCTCAAAGCACTCATTGACATTGATGGGAAACAGTTGCTGAGGTCATTCGGTGGCCAATAGCATCCAATAGACTCCTTGACCTCCCCCCACCCAGCCTTTTGCAATGGACAATGCCATTGTCACACGTATTAGTTAAAAGAAGCAGCCGGTTTTGGCTGCATCGCGTATGCCACTCACTGCATTCACCTGTGACACGAATGCCGAAGAAGCAGATACAAAGGCGACTTCGACAAATGGGAGCAAATGCAGCGGGTGCAAATGCAAACGACACGGGCGAGCAGGACCGGCAAGAGGTGCTGCGTGCCAGCCTGTGCACGGCAGGGCTCAGACGCAGAGGTGGAAGGAACTCACTGTTCACTTTTGCCAGATGTGACGTCAGAGTTCCCACCTCCTTGCCAGTAGAGAGGCTTCGGATGCTCTCGTGAAGCAGGTTGCCACCGCCGGGCACCTTGCCGCCACCGACGGCTGCTGCGTTGGTGGTCTGGCCGGCCGCCATGCTGGCAGCCACATCGGACCGATCCGGAATGCTGGATGCTATCTCGCTGAGGCTTCGAGCCGGTGGCAAATGCGACTGCAACAAAAAACGGAAAGGCTTCTTCTTCAGCTGGCTGACTGGCAAGACGACAGGCTCAGTGCACCGAGCTGCCGGGCACCGAGGTCATCGTAACCGGAAGCTAGTGAATCACGTGGGGGCACCACTGCAGCCTGCATGCGACCATCCCTGCGGACCATGAGGTCTGTCTGACTCCAGCATCGACGACAGAATGCGGCCAAGATCTCGAAGTGGCTACTGTGCAGGATCCATCACAGGAATTTGGTCCAAGGTTGTCAAAGAGCTCCGGGAACATCAAAGGAAGTGTGGGAAGGAGGTCGGTAAAGCAAACGTTGGACCACGAGACATATGAAGCTTTAGGAGCTGACAGGCATCTTCTAACTGGCACGATTGCAGGATGATGGGAGGAGTTCCCCGGTGGCTGCACGAGCTTGAATCTGTCAGCCATGCCACCTCTGGATCAGCAGTGACCCCTCCTTCCCCTAGCATCACCCAGCAGCACTGCAATCATCTCCCTTTGGAGTTACTGGAAGCAGGCACCATGAGGCACAATTAAGGCAATAAATCGGCGATGCTACGGCCATGAACAAGTTTTGAATAGTAACAACAATAAATAGCATCACAAGTCGTTTGTGCATGCTTGCATGATAATAATAATAATAATAATAATAATGCACTTGATACAGTGCCCTCAGAGAACTCAATCTCTTTCTAGGCACTTCTTGCATGCATGCACAAATGACTTGTGGTGTTATTTTTTATTATATTGTTATGTTTTATTGTTATGGGTATGCATCTTGGTATGGAACTACACAAAGCCACACAGACAATGTGTTACGCAGAAGGGTTTTCTACAGTCCACTCAAAGCCTGAGCAGCTTCGGTACGCTTAGCATCATAATAGAAATACATCTGTATTAAGGCGCTTTGACCGCTTTTCTTCGGGTGCCTTTGATCTTCTCGGATGATAGGGGTCAGTTGTCACAGGGGGGGGGGATAAGATCAACCGGCTGGCAGCCAGTCTCCCAGAACTAAACATTATGTGAAATTACCATAGCATTGTGAAGAGCACTCAGGGCTTCGGGCTCGGCCGACGCCTGGCAGCCCTGCTGTGATTGCCTGCCTCTGACGAGGCCTGACCGCAACCGAGTCCTAAACCTGGCTACAGCCACAGTTAAGTCACAACACCTTGCTGCAGCTCATGCCTTCATGCCGAAAAACACTCCCCAAAGGTAAGTGCAGAAATGAAGTTGAAAGCTTAGAAATGGCATACCTGAGACTGGTATCACAAAGCATTCATGCACACGGCTCACTGCTTATTGCAAGGATGACATTGCTTGATGAACTCCAGCTTGCCACATAGCAAACACATGCAGTGCTTTATCGATGTATGACTCACGAGGCAACACGTTCTGCAGGTGAAGCTGGTACCGGTAATACACTATAAAAATATCAATCAGATATCGTATCAACGGTCGACAGAGACCGGACAGTTGCCACAAGCAGCAGCCCAGTGGAGGAACCTGAGCGACAGCCACAAGGGCGACAGCCACAGCTGAAGCCATGCCTACAGAGGTGGGGGGAGGGGGTGGCCAATCAAGCCACAAAAGCCAGAAAGTGGCATCAGACAGCCGAACGGTCAGCGGCCCAGCTAGTCAACATAGGCAACCATGCAGATATGATGCTATGCAAAAATCTCCCGTGCATTTGGGTTGAGCCGGAGGACTCGGCATACGACTGTCCTGCATCCTTCGGCAGCCACGATTGCCACGAGCCAAGCGATGATTTAGGATGACGGATGCCTGCACAGCAGCCACCATTGCACCTTCCCACTGCTGAGGCCGCATTGCTGCCGGAGTGGCCTCGGGCAGCAGTGCGGCCTCAGGCGATGCCCCCCAAGCCTCCACTACCCACTCCTTCCAGACCGACCGCCGGCAAGGACTGAAGGTCGTGCAGCCTGTCAGGCCTGTCTGGCTGTACTGGCCCGCATTCACAAGCTAGGGACCAGCAGCAGCGGCCGCAGAGCTGTACCAGCAGCGCCAGCCTGTCCAGCATCAACTTGTCCTAGCAAGGTCGCTGATCAGGCCATGTCTGTGAAGAGGAACTCAGGGGGCAGGCAAGCCCCGGGGAAGCCAGCTGGCAGTTGATGGAGACAGGATAGAGTCCTCACGGTCGGAAATGACACGAGCCAGCCAGCCTAACAGCAGGCAGCACATTGCCAGACCCTTAACCCTAGGTACCCCACCGGTCCCTGGGCGACAGCTGGCTTACCACCAGCTCTGGCCTAGCTTACGACACAATTAAGAACCGGTGCACAAGGTCACATTGACAAGACAGTCGTTTGGTGGTAGCATGCTGCTTGTCGAGCAGGACAGAGCCACTAGCCCTCTGTCCAGCTTGGCAGTCGCACTCAGCCTTTGTGTCTGCCTGCCATCTACCTACGCACGCCTGACTCTCTTAGCTACCTTGCAGCAGCTTGCGCTGCTGACATTTGCACTTGGATGACGGCAAACTTTGTCAAATGGAATGACGATAACACTTAACTTCCTAGTCACGGACAAGCCTAATTTATGCAAAAGTTAGATTACCTTTCACCAGATGACCGGATCTGTTCCACGGTCAAGTTCCTGGATACAGATTCAGGTCTCTAAGGGCACTATACAAACGAGCTATTATAATCCCTATATTACAAGTCTGCCTACAACAAGCTATGCATGGTGGGACAAATAGGGGCAGCTTAGGCAAGGATACCTCCACGACCTCCACGCATTCGTGCCACTCCGTTTCGTTTTCTGAGCCTCGTCGCTCGAAGGTCTGAGGGATGCGCAAACGGAGGCTTACAATTGGTAAAAAAAAAAGTTCTGCTGCTAGACTGGCTTGTTTCAGATGTCTGTCACAATGCCGATTTATGCCACGTCTCATCGACAAGCACTAGAGTCTCCCATCAAGTAGTGCATATACTGCCACTCACTTTTAGGTCCCTCCCTTCTCTTGCTACCACTACAAATTCAAAATACTTTCCAATCGGGCTTCACATCGAACATGTCCGCTCGGCTGCTTCAAGTCGTCAAGCTGCACCCCAATCAATCCTAAATCCTTCCAATTGTTATGCTCTCCAAGTCTGGTGCTTATTCCACACTGGTGTAGCAGCATTCATGACTTGACGACATTTAAAAACAGAGGCGAAGCCAGGGGAGGGTGACAAGAGCTGCCACCCCTGGCCTGGTAGGTGCTGCCACAGACCCTCCTCCTTTACAGGAGAGCTCTGCGCCCACATTCCCTGTGCCACCCTGGCACTCCAATCCTGGCTTCGCCTCTGTTTAAAAAGACCTGATAAAACCCACCAGTTTGTCATAGCATTCTCTGGGTCCACTTGATTGCTTTAGGTGGCACTGAGGATGTCATCACTAACCAATTGACAAGCTTCATTTCCAGCACGTGTAAAGTGCCTCAAAAGAGATTTAGTTATCTCGTGGCACTAGGCAAGTGCCAAATTATTATTTTCACAGCTGTCCATGACAGGTGGCTGCTGGCTCATGACTTTGGCCTGAAAGCAGGGACTTCGGCTTCAGCAGCCTCAGCCGTACGGCTGCTGCGAACGGCCTGACAGTCACGTTTTTTTTAAATTTTAGTAGCAAGGAACTGGGACGTGCAAGGCCTGCCGAGGGCACCATGCAGTCCTACTTGTACAGGCACTGACTGCCTCGTGGTGCAATGTGGGCAGCAGCAGGGTCACGAAAGGCATGATCAGGATGGCAGCGACCTTATCAGTACATGGATGGCATAGCCGACCGGAGGAGGGTGAGGCTACTAAAACGGTAGTGGGCCTACTGCTCCCAAGGCAGCGAGCCGTCGGCAGCTGGATCTGCCGATTGCAGTTGCTGCAGCTAGCACGAGCAACTAGAAGCCGGCGGCAGTCACGCTGCTCGCCTACCGGCTCGGAATAGCAGCTGCAGAGAGCAAATCAAACGCTGCACCAACATCTGGACTCAGGAGGAGGCTGAAGCAGTGGCACAGGGCTTATCTTACAGATAAAATGCCGGCCACCACGAGCAAAGTGTGTGAGAGAGAGGAGAGGGAGAGAGGAGAGAGGGAGAGAGAGAGAGAGAGAGAGAGAGAGAGAGAGAAGAGAGAGAGAGTGTGTGTGTGTGTGTGTGTGTGTGTGCGCGCGCGAGTGTGTGTGTGTGGGCAAGCCGACACACTAAACTCAAGTCAGGCACGGGCAAACAGAATCAATCCTAAGCAAACAGACTCACAGCAAGCAAGCAAAGCAAGCCAGCAGCCAGCGATTGGTCAGCATTCTAAGCTCTCCACTGTAGACAGGCTGCCATAAAGCTGCTCCCTGCCAGCCGATGCATGTACCGATGCCTGCAGGACGGCAACAGGCATTTGAGGCTGCCACCTAAGAAGCTGGACGATTTAAACGCACAGCCTGTCGAGATCTGGCCTACCAAGAGGCAAGTCAAGCCAGCCGCAAGCATACTGTGAGACACACACAGACACACACACACACACACACACACACACACACACACACACACACACACACACACAAACACGGAAAAACACCTGTCGAATGGGGTCAAGGCGGAGCACCAGCAGCAATGTTCTGTGCAAGCATGCCCCACACAGAGGGAATCCACTAAGGAAAGCAGCGATAACTGTGGTAGTGGCTGATACTAACGCGGGAGCAGAGAGGACAGGCTTACATGGCCGTGGCCTCACATTCCAGGCACACGGGCTGGTTAGCTCACAATCTGGCTGCACCTACCGAGTCGATCTGCCGGTGATCGGCACAGCTCACACCAGGCTTGTACATCCTCATCGGCAGGCCATCGCGGCTTGTATAGCCAGTACAAGGGCTGACCTCATAGAGCATGACGCAGTGAACTGCAGCAGCGTCCTGTATGTGATAAACCCCTGCTTCCGGCAGCAGCCCGGCAAAGCTCCGATGAGTGTGCTGCACGGTTCACTCGGCTAATTGACTACCACTGCCGTTGGCTGTCTAGTCATCCTAGCCGCGATTCGGCTGCTAGCTCCTCCCTCTCTGCCGTGCCGTCCAATAACAAGCTCCGGTGTAGGTCAAGAATCCCAGTCAGGGGGCATGTAATCCCACACTCACCAGAAAATGCAACGTCTGAGACTACCAAAGCCGAGCCAGTGTTAAAGTGATGCAGCTGAACAGGTGCAGCAGCTAGCTGAAGAACTGCAGCGATCTGAGCCTACTTACAAACGAACCTAGGCTTACACCCGATCGACATCAGCCTTGGGGTCAGAGGATCCGGAAGCTGGCTCGGGAGAGATGGGAGAGAAGGAGCCACACAGGGTGCTAGTGCACTGGCAGCTAGCTCACCAGCTGCTGAGAGCAGCTCTTATCACCAGCCTCAATCTTGGCCCAGCAGTTAAGGTGCTAGCCCTGCCCAAGGTCAAGAGGAGACTATATTTGATGACCGAGGTCTTGGGCTCGAGCCCCCCCCCCCAGTGGCATAAGCAAAGCACCTGAAAGGAGATTAAGTTCTATGCGCGCGCACACACACACACACACACACACACACACGTATTACATATAATCCACCCCAACCGGCGGCTGGTTAAACGTAGCTAGCGACCCGAGGGCACGCTGCAGCATTTCTCATCTTTGCAAGTGGCTGAAAGGGGCCACGGGCAAGTGCTTCCTCAGAGACATCGATTGCATTATTTTAAGCTCTTCAGACTTACTCTTTGCCATAGTGCCTTCATGCTAGCAGCATCGTCGGGGATGACGAAGAGCAGGCGAAAGCCGATCGGAAATGTGAGCAAGACTTCTACCTGTGTGGCATTGCAGCCACTGCCGGTTCAAGGGACAGATATTACTGAAGGACCCGTGTAAGTCAACAATCTGACAGGGAAATTCGCCCTTGGGTCTTAGCCCAGGGGTAAGGTTCTCGCTCTTCACGACCCTGGTCGTGGGTTCGAGTCCTGAAGAGGTCGATCCTTTCTTGCCGACTGCAAGCGGCGGCCATAGCCATCAAGGCTCTTCTGCGGCTATACAAATTAGGCTGTTGAATCAGCTGAACTTGTTCTCCCACTATGCAAGAGCCAGTCAGCATCACACGTGCTCACACGTGCCTTATTGAAAGGAGGGAGGGAGTGGATGACCTTGCTGAGGTAGTATTGCATCAACAGGGCAAAACACCGTCAACTAGATCAACAAATGAGACTACATTGCTTGTACATTCCATCGCTGACTGCTCTTTCGCAATGCCTGCACCAGCGAACGCCTGCCTATGGGCCAGGGGTAGTTCGTTTCAAAAAGCCACTACCCAGTGGTTCGAGCGTATCTGATCGTGCCTACAGTTGGTACTCAACGACGCACCCAGGCAGGCAACTTGTCAAGCACAATACGCAGCCGGTCAATGGAGCCGTTGTAGAGCAAACAGTCCGCGCACGGAGGGCAGAGTGTGGCGCATCACATGCCAGCCCGCGCCACCTCGGCTGTGCCCATCAGGGGCGCCGCACGCTAGTCGCCCCCTCGCGAGCCTCGCTCTCATCACATCAGCCTGAGCGAATCCCCTACTTGTCGGTAGCGCTGCCATCTTGCGCGATCGTTGCTGCCGCCTGGAAGGAGCAAGCAGCAAGCGACCGGCGCCGGTCGCTTGCTGCTGCTCACCTGAGGCGGTTGCCCAAGGGCTGCTGCAGCAGCAGCAGCAGCAGCTGCTGCTGCTAAAAGAGAATGTGTAAAGAAGCACCTCTTCCAAGCGCAGGAGGCAGCGCCTGGTCCACATGTGGCCACGATATCGCCACCGGAAGAAAAAGCCGCGCCCATCGCTGGCGATCGCAGCGAGGCGACGCTCGGAACGAGACGGCAGCACAATGCTGGTCCATCGCGACTACGAAGCCCGATCCGGCGATTCGAGCGGTTGCAGTGCACGGTACACTCGGCTGCAGCGGAGCGCTCGGAGCCGAGTGTACCGTGCCGCTGCAAAGTTGCTGCTTGGGCGGGCCATGCTCGAGATCGGATCCTCGGCTGGAGCCGAGGCCGGACTGCGACGCGAGGCTGAGGCTGTTGCCGTGGTCACCCGTCACTGGCCACTGCTGGCTGCTGCAGGCGGCAGGCTGCAAACCTGTCACGGCTGACGGGCAGGCGACTCTGGCTTTGAAAGTAGGATGAAGATTCTTAGGATCCCAGCTAGCAGCCGGTGTATGCATGTTCACTGATTGATCGGACCACTAATAGTGGTAATCCGCCCAGTCAGATTAATACTCATGACTGGCAGCAGCAGGGGGCACTGGGTACTGAGAAGTCGCGACTGGTGATGGATGTAAGGACCGACTGAGTGACTGACTGGGCTGGCATGCATGCCTCCGTGCATGGGCAGCACGTGGCGATTCTAGGCAAGTCGATAGGAGCATCAAGAGCACTGTGGAGGGCAGCCAGCCAAGGTGGTGTGCTGGCGGCTGAGATCAGGCATCGATGACAGTGGATGGACGTGTGAGGCTGGGGGAGGGGTGATCTCAGCTGAAATGTCAGCCAGGCTGTTGGAAAAACTCCCAAATGCCAGCCCGTCACGAGGTGCCCGGTCACGGTTGCACGACAGGGTCGCCCAGCCCAGCACCGCCCAGCAAGCAGCCCTGCCCAGCTGCCCACTGGACAGGCTGCTGCAAACGAGCATATTTCACAGCCGGTCGGCTGAAACAATCTCATCGTGGCTGAGGAGACACGGAGCCAATCGCCGCAAAGGGCCATAAAGGTCAACGACAAACTCGCGCTGCCCTCTTGTCGCTGCTAGGCTCGCGAGCTTCGCTCACATCATGGGCCGCCGGGGGGGGGGGGGCATCCCCTACTTGCCAGCAGTGCTGCCATCCTGCGCGGCAGTTGCCGCCGCCTGGAACGAGCAAGCAGCTATCGACAAGCGAGCAACTGCCATATGCGTACGGAAAAGGTTGGCGAGTGCCTGACCTGGTGCGGCGTGTCGCCCGTTAGAAAGAAACTACAGGGGCCTAGGCAGAGCAGAGTCGCCAATCGGATCTGCAAAGCGAACCTTTGGTCTGAACACATTATACTATGGCATTATAACCTCGAAGGGCGAATTAATTATATTCAACGAATCTAGTCTATTTTTTCTTAGCTCAGAACCAAGATGCACACAAATGCAAAGGTATTTTTGTATGATAGCACACTAGGTAAGGCGGTTGCTTTTCACGACCTCGGTCTCGAGGTCGTGGGTTCGAATGGCGGTGGGCGATCCTTTATTGCAGCTGCAAAGCAGTGGCGACAGCCGTATAGGCTCTCCTGTCGCTTTAAAAAAGGCTGTTGAATCAGCTAGTTTAGCTGGAACAGAGGCCACAATGGCTACCTATTCATCTGCATTTTGAGTAAACATCGAGCATTGCTGTGACAAAAATTATGGGCACTGGTTGAAATACGAAAAAGCAATTTTGCAACTTCCTTTTTTGCCTCGGTCTGCCAGACTTGCCGAGGCATCGTGCCGATCAAGTGCTCGAAAACATCGGTCATTATGATGATAGTACAGCCTCGGTGCAAGTGAAAAAAAGCTGCACCACGTGATGCAAACAGCCAGCTGCCATAGCAATTGCTTCCCTTAATCCTTCATATTCTCGGATGGATTAACGCCCGGTGACTGACTATAGGCCAGTCCATAACTGGCTGAGAGAGGGTAACCAACCAAACTCTAAATTAATTTCTAAGAGAAAATATTTTACTTTGCCGGTGGTGTGTTTTGCATTGGTAGCGTGTTGGAAAATGGAATGGTTTTTGCACAGGTGACACTTTGAAACAAAGCTGCACGAAGCCGTAGGTTTTAAAACGAGTCTTCGGCAGTGGCCACCCCAAGGATTCAAGATGATTTCGTTCACAATTTAAAAGAGCAACTTCCCAGGGCTTCTACATCGGTCGACCACCCTCACCCCCAAAGCCACCACCAGTCGCAGGCACTTCACCCACGTCTACACCCAGCACTGCAGCAGCGAGATCGAGATTTAAACTCGCTGGGTTCAAACGAGGTTCGGACTCATGACCAAGGGTGAAGGGGAATTGGCGCCGGCTCGCTGGCACACACAGGAGGGGCGCTCTTATAGTTTCCCACGATCTAGATGCACATGCACGGCTGCAGCTGCCAGCAGGAAGCAGCCACGTTGCATTTTGGCTGCTGACCGCAACCCATCCCATCCCCTGTGGCTCACAGGAACAGGAGGAACAACTCTGGTCACTTGCTCACGAGCGATGACAGCTGCACCAAACGGCCCGAAGGGCCTGCTACGGTGAAGAAGGCAGAATCGAATCTAATTCGAGGTCGGGCAGCCGGCCGCGCCGCTCGTCCACAATTTGGGCGGGCAGCGTTCCAAGGATATTGTGCGCCTGGGGACGAACTACACAGATGGCACCCATTATCAAGTATTAGGCGCCCAGTATTAGGTGCCCCATTCGAAAGGCCCCTGATCCAGTCGCCTAGGGGACATGCGCTCCCTGCCTGCCGCCAGCCACCCTGCCTTCGGTAGGCCTCTGGCTGTGCCGTCCATCCATTCAGCAGAGGAAAAAGCATATCACAATCGAGCTGGTTAAGCGTGGCCCTTAGCAGCACCAGCAACAGGGCACTCTCAAGCCGACAGTGGGAGTGATGACTCATACAGCAGATAGCCGGCAGAAGGGTGGGTGGAGGGCAGCCTGCTGACTCACAGCCCGGAAGCAAGAGCTGGAACCGGACTGAACCGGTAAAATAAATAAAAGGGAGAAGAAACAGCTGGGTTAGCCAGAGTGGTGGAGGTGGTGGAGGGCCCCCCCCCACACCGAGCCAACGAGCTAATACACGAAATGATAGCAGTAGCAGTTGCTCTCGGCCAGTACCTGTACATTAGCCGGCCTAGCACTACCAGCACCTAGCACCACCAGTACTGCCCCCCCCCCCCGGCATGCATCAAGCTTCAGGCATCTGCAGCTCCTACCTTTTCACCCCTCTGTTTCTTTCAAGACTGTCAGTAAAATAACTACGAGGGCAAGCAGGCAGCGATGATGCATGCATCACAAGATTCTGATTCGGTCAGAATTCTGATGCACACCAGAAGGCAGCGCCAGAGGAGAAAGCGATCGGAGCACGGGAGCAGCTGTGACCAAGAGCCGCCTTCTCATGCCCATCAGAAGGTGGCTCCAAGCCTTGCCGAGCTCCCTGCCGAGTCGCCACAGGTGGCCTGCAGCGACTGTGCGTGCGTGCCTGTGGGGTGATCTGCCAACAAACACCTCGGCAGGCGCGCTCGGTCTGCGTGAGTCAGGTCTTTGCAGCCCGGACCGTCGAAGCGCCGGCCGCTGTCACAGGCACAGGAGCCGCAGGACGACGACGTCAGGCTGCAGGGACCTGACGTCGTCCGGCTGCTTGCTTGCAGTAGAGAGGGCTTGCTCTCTGACCTTGCTCTGCCGCCGGTCCAAGTAGAACTGGTGCTGACAGACGGCCATGGACCAGATGCACTTGGTCAGCTGCGGCTTGCTGGCGAACCAGGCGCACACGGTCACGTTGCTGGGTCCGAACGTTCGTCGGCTCACCGAGATCCTTGAACGGAGAGCGCTTCGGTGCACACGTGACCGGCAGCGGCCAGCCACCATGGCAGTGGCAAGCGGATGGCCACGCTTGCCCAGCAATGATGTCAGCCAGCCGAGCTGCTTGGGGCAGGAGGCTGCAGCCGAGGATTTATTTCCCTCTCGAGTTGCCACTGCCTAGATGACAGGTTAGCACACTGGTGCCAGGGCCAGTGATGATGCCCGGACAGCCGGTGCCAGCAGAGGCTCATTGGGACAAGGGCTCAAGGACTACCAGCCACAGGTGAGTCGCACGACTGGTGCGAGCTGTGTGGTTGGTTGGAGGGCTCATCCACATTCACAAGGCTGGCTGCTGTACGTGCAAACCGGAAGCACCAGCCGCCTGCTGCTGCTGCTGCGCATCCACGCAGCGAATCTGCTCAATGCACGGCGGTTTGCGCAACCATTGTGCCGGAGAAGAAGACATCCAGGTGCCGAGAGTGATCTTGCCAGGGGCACGCGGGCGACGGGCACCTGATCGCCAGCGAGTCGAACAGAACCAGTGCTGCAGCCTCAGGCAACGGGGGGGGGGGGGGGGGGGTGTCGGCACGCTCAATCACTAGCACGACAGGTTGTGGTCATTATGGCAGGCCACCCGCCCAATAGCTGAGGACAGTTGCTTCTAGTGAGTCTGTGCACTGTCAGCATTGTCTGCACTCACAAGTGAACACGGCAGCAGAGACAGGCCACGGCACGGTGCCCACGGAAAAGACAGCGAACATTTCATCTGCCAGCCACGCTTGCTGCCATGCGCGACACGACAGCACATGGCGGCCATCTACCAACAAGAGCAAACGAGACTCAATATCCGCTGAAGCTGCGGCGTCGACTGCCTACAAGGCAGAGTGGCAGCGAGAGGGCTGCTCTAGCGCAGAGGACGGCCACGCCAGGGCGTGTATGCCGAGCCACTGCAAGCGCCCGCCACCGCGGTGCGAGAAGCCTCGCGGTGCAAGAAGCCGCGGTCGGGGCCGGCATGGACCTGCAGCTGTTAGATCCGCAGATGAGAGCTATCCAACTGCCGCCGCCGGCGGCGGGGCCGCAGCACTGAGTCTGCGCGCCGAAGACGGTGGCAGCTGTGGCACACGGCAGGAGGCAGGCTGGATGCGAGAGAGGCGGCCTTTGAGCCAGGCACCTTCCACAGCCTCCCTCTCAGCCGTGCCGCTAGAGCCACCACTCGGGGGTTGGACATGTACCACTTACTGAGTAGTCGGGTGAGAGATGGCGTCAGACAGATCGTCATACTCCTCTGCGGGCTCCCGCAAGGCCTCCTCGTACAGGTTGAAGCCGCTCAACGCGTGCACAACGCTGCAGACGCGCGGGAAAGAGTTAGCGACCGGGCGCGACGACGTTACAACACAATGGCGAAGAGGAGGGGCAGGTGGATAGAGGAGGCACCGTGGTGGCACCACTTCAAGAAACCGTGCGAGCCGTGCGAGACAAGCTGGCAGCAAAAAATCGCGAGCCTCGTGCAATACAGCTGCAAGCAAGCCCTCTGCAACCGCGGCACACAAGCACCGGCGGCTAGCGCCTGCGCTGGTAGCTGCAGTAGCAGCAGCAGTAGCAGCAGTAGCACAGACAAGTGGTAGGCAAATACGATGCATGCCACGAAACTGGCCACCGGAAGAAAACGAAAACCTCACGATGCACAGCCCCACACAAACAACTGCCCAGCCACAAAGGTAAGGCGATAGCGTAGCACAGCCCGGCAAAAGAAACAACGTCCATCCATGCAAATTCTGGCAGCCATGTCGTGAGCTGTGCAATGATATACAGCTACCTAAGGCTGCAATTGCTGTACGCTGTGATACACGTGATAGCAGGTCCCTATGATGGCAGTCAACGAACAAACCACGGTTGTTGTTCAGGTGGCTGCTGGCCGAGGCAGCTGCTGAACAACAACCGTGGTTTACTCATTAACTCAGAGCACATTAATGCTCCTCTGCAGTGGCCACTGCAGAGCAGGGCATGACTGAGCAGGTTAGATCAGTTCTCTTCTCACACAGACACATGCCCGCACACATGGACACACCCAAGGAGACACACAAATAAACACACAAGCACTCACACACACAGAGACAGACATCCACAAACACAGACCGACATTGATACACATATTGACACAATCCCCCTCTCTCTCTCTCTCTCTCTCTCTCTCTCTCTCACTATATATCTGTCTGTTCCTGCTTCTCTGTCTCAGCTTAGCTCTGCCTGTCATCTCAAGGAAGTTGCCAGTTAATGACAGGCATGCTTTAATCATAACCTGTTGTAATCTTCTATGATACATCGAATCTTACGACCGTGCATTTAAAAGAATTAATGTGTAAGATGTGATTTTAACTAACCAGGCTCACCACCTCGAGTGACAAGTTGAGAGCAATGAAAGGGTTTCAGCAGATCAGCTAAAAAGTGTCGAGCTCAGTTGAATGTCAGTTATCTGGTAGGCACCAGAAGTTCAGTCACGACACTGCACTGCTCTGAGGGTAGGTAGCATGCATCGTACAGACCGTGCGACTTAGTACTCAGCCTAGCCGATCTCCTGACTTCGTGAAAGGCCGGAATTCGAAAGGGAGCACACATACATGTCATACGGCATGCTAAAAGCGAGTGCCTACAACACGTCCCACGCCTTGGCTAGTATGCCTCACATACTGACGTGATAGGAACATAATAAAACTTGAGCAATAAGAGCAGCTCTAAGCTCCGTGACATGCGACATGGGCACGGGCACATGACACGAGAACGCCAGTCAGTGTGCCCGAGGAATGCACTCCCGAAGCTAGCTAAGTACTGCTTTGGTCATCAGACTGTGGGTCCATCAGGCCCACGTCAGCACTACTGGGCAGTCGCTTGCATTATGGACAATTTTCTGAAGGTCAAAGTCTAGCACACCAATGTACTATCTCAGATGACCCATTATACAGATCCACTCGAAGGCCACAGAGCATGATCCGGCGGAAGCTACCAGCAATATGGCAAATTCAGCGTGCAGTACAAGTCTCACCGTTTAGGATCTTGCACTTCGATGGAGAATCTCTTGTCTCGGAAATATAGATTCTCCAGTTGCTTCCACGGGAAGACCTGGCACAGAAAAGCAATCGACCGAACTAAGCACTATGCCGAGACTGCCTTGCGAGGCTGGCAGCAGACGTAGAAGTGTGACAGCAGTCGTGGAAGGAGGCACAGCACAAGTCCACACAGAATGTCCGCCCCCATCCTATCAGTATGCCACAGGTAGTCGATGGCCATCAGCCAGCAAATTCCCCGAATGGCAGTTAATGCTGCCTCCCTCTGATTGATAAGGAACATGCCATCAACTGGCGGTTGGCACTGAATTGCAGCTGCATCAATGATCAGCATTAATGGCTTTATCGACACTTGGCACTGCTGACGACACCCAGATGCCTATCAGCCGATCGCGACAATTGTCACTGGACATTGCATCTCACAAAAGTCACCCCCAGGGATAGATCTTGGCCTGTCACATTTTATGAGCTACCAGCTGCTTTCCATAAAAGTCGTCTTTCCGAAAGCGAACGATGAGTTGATCGCCGCTAGCATTGATGAGCCCCCTCAGCAGGAACGATCGGCACACTACAACCACTCGTAGTGTGTGCACATGAGAATGATGGCTGCTGCTCGCACTATCACTAAGTCGTTCCGTAGGCAGCACAAGCCTACGAGACAGCTTTTCTCGTTGGGGCATCGCTTCTGCAGCAACACAACTTTACGATCTAGCATCACAGCTGACCGATCGTCGGTAAGGCAGTTGGCTACAGAACTGTTTATTGATGGCAGACACACAGGGCCCCCTCCTCCTGCGACATGGGTCAGTCGGTAAAATATCAGTCACTCACCGACTGCACTCACTGATTGTGCAGCAGTCACGCACGAACGAACCCGTTGGTCATAGCTAAAGGTGCCCCATTGGCACCATACCCCGGCAGCTCAAACCACGACCCGACTGATGGTCACCACGCAGAGCGTTTCTTTTAATATTGAATTTTTAATCAGCTCTACGATGCTTGACATCAAAGGTCGCCTAGCTGAAGAAGCTAGGCCCCTCGGTCTAACTTCATGCAAGCGTGCACAGCAACACACAGGCTGGCTTGCAGCCGTGCTGCCAACGAGCAGCAACAGCAAGGGGCTCTCCATCTCCTGTGTTGCATGATTTATTTGTGTCAAAAGTAAGGCGCCTAGAATGATATTGAGTTTTCTGAAGGCGCTTTATCAAGTGCATTATTATTATTATTATTATTATTAAAGCTTCACCAGACCAAGCTGACTAGACGACTGTTAGGCTGGAGAATGCATGCTGACAGATTTAAAAGCTTCAGTGACCGGCTGGGCTATCGGCGGTCAGCCGTGCTAATCTAAAGCCGCGTGGAGAAGAAAAGAGATTGCGCAATTGCAGCACGAGAACAGCTGCAAAAGCAAGCACCAGCAAAGACGAAGCCGATGCAAATTGAGTGCCGGAATTAGCAGCAGCAGAATACACACGTGCACACACACACACACATTCACTCGTGCGCGCACACACATACAGCTGCATTGCACAAAAACTGCCGAATCCACTTCTTGCCACCTCAGAGCTCTACTGCACACGCAAGCCTTGCAGCATTGCAGCAACATTCAAGTGAAAGAAAGGGCGAGTAACTCGTCAATACTGAGAGCATCCAACTAGGTCACGGCATTAGAGTGTGCCACTACATTGGTTAGTGGTTCAGTTGAGTACGAAGGCACCAAGACGTGGCGAACTTGGTAGATCAGAGCAGAAAGTCTAGGAGCCTCCTTTAGCATCCAAAGCTGAATTTCTTCAATCCAAGGTCGATCTAGTGGCCTTGCCGATTAGCTAAAGCTTCGCGCAGCTCTTTTGGCAGCTCAGCCAAAAAGGGAACCAAAGCAGCAGCAGCCACGAGCCACACTGAGCTGGCTCTCAGTGTCAGCCGGAGTTTAGCTGGCCCTAATTGTGAGGACACAAGAGGCGTGCCTGTGCTTGCATACATGCCTGCATGTGCACCTGTCACGTGTGCACGCACGAGACAGCGAGCGCACGCACACAAACAATAAAGCTATCTTGTCGAGCTACATTTGTATAATCCAATCAGCAACTGAAAGAGGTCACAGCAGACGAGCTGTTGAGGACGCTCGAGCACCAATGAATTGCCAATTGAAAGCTGCATCTCTAAGGAGAGTTCGCCTTCAGCCTAATTCCATGGAACAAAGTCGGCTGGCGAATCAGGGGATCAAGTATTAGCAAGACCGACGTTTACGTAGAGTTAAAGTTCTTGAGCTGAGCGCTAACGCTGAGCCACTCGGATGACAGGGGAAGGTAAGAATTGCAGACTCATTGAAAGGTCACAAGGTCAAAATCCAGGGCAAGCGTCACCTGTACTCATGTCAGTGCAATGCTGATTGCTCATAAATGCCTCTCGGGTACTTCCGAGTCTGTCGAATGAGTACCACCGCTGTCTGCCGGTGCGAGCGAGCAACTCCTGGCCCTGGCACTTGCACACAGCGCCGGTAGATGCATCGGTGAGCCGTAATGGCACACTAGGTAAGGCGGTTGCTTTTCACGACCACGGGACCGAAGTCGTGGGCTCGAATCCTGCGGTGGGCGATCCTTTAATGCCGTTGCTTTACTGTGGTGAAAGCCGTAAAGGCTCTTTTGTCGCTATATAAAAGAGGCTCTTGAATAAGCTACTATCCCATTTTCTCATTAGCATCGACGAGCATATTTCACATTATTTATGTACAATGTGTATACACTATTATTGTACACGATTACAAGCACAGACAGGCATGCCTCAGCAGAGGCGCTGCCGCAGTCCCTCTGTACAGAAGTCGGTCCTCCTTCAGCAAGCTCGCGTCTGCTCGGCGTGCACAAGCAGTGCCGGTCAGATGCCCCTCCGGACAAGTAGCATTCGAAAAGTTGCATTCGACTGTTGTGAGCATGTGTGTGTGTGTGTGTGTGTGTGTGTGTGTGTGTGTGTGTGTGTGTGTGTGTGTGTGTGTGTGTGTGTGTGTGTGTGTGTGTGTGTGTGTGTGTGTGTGTGTGTGCGTGTATGTGTGCGTGTATTGCTAAACAGCAAACGACTTGGAGCACTCGGAACACAACCGAACTCGACAGTGTTTAGTCGACGATTCTTCTCTGCAGACGTTAATCTAACCGGAGCTTCCATCGTCGTCTGCACCCAGGAACGCTGCGCTCTGATTGCCAGTGCCGTTGCTAGCGCCAGCAGCAGGAGCGCTGCGCCTCGATTGGCCAGTCCAGGTCGGGAGAGCCCCCCCCCCCAGCCTAGAACCAGCAGACAACATCTCGGCATGGCACTGTCGTAGGCTGGCGTATGCATTCTCCATTACGATCTTAACACAACAATCTGCACACTTTCCCATCTTTCACTGCTTCTCTGAGCCTCAACGGAACTAAAAACCACCCTGCTACCGCCCTCTTGGCAAGTCAAGGGTCAGTAAGGAGAATCAGAGACACTTTGCCATTGGAGGGGTGGGCCGTAGCTGCTCCTGGCACCGAAGCCGTGGCCAGACGCTGGCTACTGGCGGCAAGCCGCGATGGCACGCAGCGCTGCCTTTGCAAGGGTCGTCGGCCGTGCAGTCGGACAGCCAGCTCGCCTGCTTCTGGAAGTGACAGCATAAGGTCGCATCGACCTTCACAAGTACGACAGGACGCTGCGCAAATGCTGCCCTGCCTAAGGAAGACTCGCCAAAGAGACGAGAGCACGGCGAAGCCCAGGCGCCAGGCTTGGACGCTGAGAAGATGAGAAGAGACGATAGGCAGTGGTGGCATCCATCAGGGGGAGGGGGAGGAGGGAGGGGAGCAGCAGCCAGGTCAAGGGTCACGCTGACACGGATCATGTCGTCAGACTGGCAGCTGAATTTAATTATACTGTCACATAGGATTTTTTCTACAAACGACTACACGGTTTTCCCCGGTCCGCTCGTTGAGACCAGACCCTTTCCCCATCGCATCAGCAGAATTCCCGAGCTCGGCCCGTGTGCGTGGGTATGGCACGAAGGTAGGGCAAAGTGTGAGGTTTCTTGGCTGCTTTAAATTAAACAGCACCACGGGAACTGACACACTGGCCCGGCATTTGTTTAACTCGAGAGGCACACGCCCGGGCTCACACAGAATGGCATCTCAGCACAATGACAGCGCCAGTTACTAAACGAGTGGCCAGAGCCGGAGTTCTAGCCAAACGCTACAAGATGAAACCCGGCTTGGCCCAGTTGTTAAGGTGCCCCAATCAAGGTCAAGATGAATGTATTGATGGACCAAGGTCGTGGGCTCGACCCCTTGGCATATACAAAGCGCCTGAATAAAGACCAAGTTGTCCCAGGGCGCTATACAAATGAAATACACATAATTTATATATACTATTTGCACATATAATAATAATAACAATAATGCACTTGATAAAGCGCCCTCAGAGAACTCAATCTCTTTCTAGGTGCCTTACATTTGCTGCAAAGGAAACCACGATTGAATGGTGAGTAATATCATGCTTGATAAACAACACGAATAACACGCGCACGCACACACACAAGCAAAAGTCTTATTTTAAATGCTAGAGCTCTGGGTAGGCATGGCGCTAGCGCCGGCGAGTCGCATCTCGGAGCTGAGCTGTGCACGCTATGAGTGTGGAAGCAAAGCAGCTGTCTCACCCAGCAGGTCGTCCTCCTGCTGTGGCTGCTGCTGCTGCCATTGGGGCCGGCAGAAGGGCTTGGATCACGCGAGCACACTTCGAAGACGCGAAGCTCCTTGCATGAACCCGCTTTCACAATTCTTAGGCCGACCGAAAATGGCCCACCAGGGGGTCCAGCTGCTAGCCTTTGACGACCGAGGCTGTGGGCTCGAGCCCTGCGTGACTGACACACGTGAACAGCATGAAGAGTATATACATATTCAGTTCTCTCCGAGCGCTGTACAAGTGAATTATATTGTTAGCCTGTCTTTCACTCGGCGCTGTCATTTTACCTGACCACTCTGCTCGGCCCTACCTATCTCTGCTGCTGCTGCTGCTTCACTGCTTCTTATCCTTCATCGACCTCAGCGTCCTAACTGAACTTCAATGCCTCTCACTGAGGCCCGAGATGAGCAGCTCTATTTGCACAGAGCACGAGCTGCTCAGACTATGAGTCTGGTGGATAGCTACAGGGAGCGCAGCAGCTTGGTAGTCATGGCACCACGGAGTCACGGACTGACATAGATCAACACAGTCGTCTCTCAGAGCAACCAAGCATGGACAGCAGCCACCAACGTTTTAGAGATACAGCAGGCTGTGATTGGATCAAGTAAATGCTACCGCAGTTGAGTCGAACCCTTAACCACAGCCACTTCACCGCACTGCAGTTAACACTTCCACTAGCTGCCTAACTTCACACTAAACAATGGTCTCAGTCTCATTTCTATAGTCTCGCGAAATCCTAAAGTACATTGAATGTATAGGACGTTACATAACCGAGGGCAAAATTGGCATGCCATCTTTTTGCCTCAAGCCTGCTTACTCACTACTGCTACTGTGCTACTGCTACCCACCCTCCCCCATCAGCATCTGATTGCATTCAAACTCTTTTTACTTTCTGTCCGGTGTACCAACCTGCCATTCCATGCGAACTGATGTTCATGCACCCAAGATTTAAGATAGCAGCCAGTGTCGCACATTGACATTGCCAGAAATGACCAATCACTTGAGGCTAAGGGAGCATGACATTCCTCCAGGCAAGCCTGGAGCACGCGCTCCTTCTCGAAACCACTCTGTCCAAAGGAAATGCAAGGGATCTATGAGCCCCTCCCCTGTCCACAGCTCGGCACCACCCTGTGACAAAGTCACCAGTAGCCGGCAGCACACTGCTTAACAGGGACGCTTGCTATGCAGCTTTAACGTCAACAACCTGATACCTGATAGCAATTCCATCGCTCCAGAGCGTGAAAATGCTTACAGCCCCGAGTAGTAAAGTAAAACAGTCGTTTTAAAAAAGCACATCCTAAAAAGCACAATTTTAAGCCAGAAATCATCGTGCAAGTCAAGAATGTTGCCAGCCATCCTAGGCAGCAGCTAGCGCAACCATCAAAGTTGCACAGCCACTGGCCACTTCTTTTACATTTGGTCGTTTACAGTCAAGAGGATGGAACGAAATGTCTGCTGACGTCACAATCGATCATACCCACCACTGCATCAGAAGCAAGCCGGTGGACATGCGTCAGTGGAATGGCAAAAGTTAAAGTGCAACTGCTATTAAGCAACAGAACCAAACTGAACCGAATGCCAAAGCAAGGCCCTTTGATGTCGAGCACCCGCAGAGAGAGTGAGCACCTCCAAGGCACCCTCGAAGGCATCTACCATACCACAGACCGGAAGTTGACCCCAACAGGCGAGACGGCAGCAGCAGCATTGACGAGGGCGGCACGCTCGGCAGCAGCAGCAGCAGCTGCTGCAGCTGCACGGCTTGGCTCCTACCCGACGCGGCGTCCTCTTGTCGGTGTGGTCGTACTGAGCGATCCCTTTATAGCTCAATCCCAGCCACCAGGGTATGCCGCCTTTGTCCTTGACCTCGTAGTAATGAATGCCGTACGTGGGCAGGCTTTCCACTATGCTCATGTAGCTACAAGGAGGAGCGCCGGAGAGCGCTCTCTCGCAGCAGCCTACTAGCGGCGGCTGCGGTCGTTCCGGCTCGGCAAGTGCAGTGCAGAGAGCGGCGACCAGCGAGAGCCCGGCCTCGTTCGAAGCCGAGAAGCAGCAAAGTCGGTGGCAACACGTGCACAAAGAAATAAACAGCGGCGGCAGCAGCAGCCGCTGCGCCGGGGGCTCTCGCGACTGGGCGGCTCCATCTTGCGGCCGATGCAGCAGCCTCGTCCTCCACCCACTGCAACTCATACATCGGCGGCCCGCTGTCGCGCTGCGCAAGCTGCCTGAGCCTTACAGCCGAAATATCGTAAGCCATGCGTGGCGGCGCACAAGGCTGCCACTGCAGGTCGCCGGGATTTCAGCCAGCACGTCAACAATGCTGGCGGCGGCTTGCACGCCAACAAAGACTAGGGGCGCGGAACAAACGAACGGCCGAGGTTGGTCAGACACGGCAGCCGCCCAGTTCTCACGACTTTGCACTGGCTGCGCCCAGGTAAGGACGGAGCTATGCACTGCAGAGCGCGACAGCAGTCGCTGCAACACTCTCGCTTTATTCCTTTAGCCGGCACTGAAAAGCACGAGGCACGAGCAGCCGTGGCGGCTGTCTGCGGTTGCCGGCGAGTGGCGGGGGGGGGGGGGGGGGGGGTGTTGCCAGCGCATGGCGGCCGAGCAGCTCGGTACGCCTGCAGCCTGGTGCTGAGCCGAGCGAGTGATAAACTGATAAAGCAAGTACCCTCACAAAGCGCTAGCAGCCAGCCACAGTAGACATTCAGAGAGATCTACAATGCCAAGAAAGGGAAGGCCAGGATAGAGAAGACCACGAGTAGCTAATAATGACAGACAAATTGACAAGTCACTGAAAGGATCAGACAAGAGAGTCAGACAATCTGGCAGGCGATCAGTGTGCCACCCCCTCAGCTTTCCGAAACAAGCCATTCCCTCCTCCAAAACGACAGTGCAGCCATAGGAAGAAGTGCAGCCAGACCCAAGCCAAGCCGTCCAGGAAGGTGTGAGCGAATGAGTCCACACGTTCACGGCCAGGCACACGCACGAGCGCTCACACACACACACACGCACACGCGCACACACACCCACACACACGATGAACGTTATCCATCAATTGATGTGAGGAGGGTAAAGAGCTACAGTTAGGACCTCCAGACACAAAGCACCATTTAAAGCTTAAAGCTGCATTTTCACAGTCAAACTTTTGCAATACAAGCTAGACCAACTTTCCCCGATGTTCATTGCACTTTCTTATGGTCTTGGCCATTTTTCTAGTTTGCCAGATTGTTTGACCACGTAAAGAGTAGCTTCTAATCATCTCTCACCGGCTCAGCTCTAGAAGATTCTCTGAGCAGACAGGCAGAGCCTTTAATAATTATAACAGTAACAACATCATCAACAACAATAATAATAATACAAGTGGTTTGTATAACACAGTAAGAGTGACAAACCTCTAAGTACTTTATAACTTCTTGCTCGAGTAGCACTAACGGTGAGTTAATTAATGACCAGCATGGTAGCCAGCTTAAATAAGCATGCAAAAGCACACAAGACACCACATCCAGTGCTGCTGGTTAGTAGGAAGGACCCCACTGGCTACATGCACTGAATCATAAACAGATAGGCATGCAAAGCACACAGGAACCAAAAAAAAGACAATCCTGCTGGGGCACAGAGAAAGATGAGAAGAACAGATGCGTCTTTAGCTGAGACATAAAACTAATAGAAAATACTTGAATACACCCACGACAGTCAGTCATGAACAAATTCTGCTTTGCCACACCCATGCATGGGGTAGGGGAGCTTGCGCAGGAAGTCAATCAAACCTTTAGCTGCAGCGGTGAAAACAGAAACGAGCACTACCCGGCCCCAAGAGCAAGTTTTAAAGGCTGAGTTACTACTCATCACGAACAAGGCGTGCACAGTACTGCCGGCTGTCTAATAACAAGGACAACTCTCCTACAGGCAGACCGCAAAAGCTAAAGTTGGCACAGAACACAACTTAGCCAGGGGGGGGGGGGCAATGCACAGCAAAATTCGTCCAAGGTTGTCTCGCTAAATCGAAAGTCTCGCTAAATCGAAACCTCGCGTGAGCATGTGCAGGAGCTCGCAACATATCACACAAGTATAGCTAAAATCAAGGGCTACGCGGCGTCAATTGAGTTCGTGAGCAGGATGAGCAAGCCGGGCTGGCCGGGCGAAGGGCCAAGGCTGCATCGACCAGACAGTGTTGGCTTGGAGTCGAGGCAAAGGTGCCGGGTCGCAGAAATTGACCCAAGATGGAAGGACCAGGCGAACTTACCTATCTGAGCCGACACCGAGCCCCCCTTTTCACCACCCCCGGAACTCTGTCCTACACCGCCCGCCGATAGCCGAGTGGGCTCGAGGGTAAATATTAAAAGTGGGCTTCGTGAAAAAAGAAAGCTAGCTCTAAACCTTTAAAGATTTCGGATCGTCTCTCGTGGCTTCGTTTAGCAAGCCTAGCCAGTCGACTCGAAATTGATGCAAACTCCCTGGCAAAGGAAGTCACCTTCGAGTACTGATACATAGAAAATGGCCGAGACGCCAGGCTGCAAGCGGCAGACATGTTCGGAAGAAGCATGCTGCCACTTGTCCGAGTCCAGCACTTTCGCTGAAAGAGCTGCAGCCGCCGCGGCGGCGGCTGCAGCTCCCTGGGCATGCGCCGGCGGCCACTCACTTGACGATGCTCTGTCCTCGGGTCTGCCCTTGCAGAGTGCGGTAAGCGGAGGCCACGCGATCCTCGCAGTAGTGCATGGACGGGTGCTCGCGAAGCGTCTGAGTCGGAATGAGATCGAACTTTCGCATGCCACCTCGCTGGTACCAATCTCTGCAGACAGAACGACAGCGGCACAGCGGTCGGTTGAAGCAGGCGGAGGAGACGGTGGCAGTCACGCACAGCATGGCGACCAGGAAACTGCGATCAGAAGCCAATTCAAGGTGCTGCACCGATAGAGGCGCACTGCCGCCGCCTCTGCTGCCTGCCTGCCTCGTCACCAGATAACCACATTTGCACACAACATATAGGCACGAGCACCCAGATCAGTCGCAGCAACAAGTTAATCTGCAGCTAGGTAGTAGGTAGTAGGTAGTAGGTAGCGACGAATGCTACGTTAAGCAATCCCCCACAATAACATACAGTGGCAGGGCCAGGATTTTTATCTATGCGGGTGGGGAAAACTTGCAAAATTCGTCTGTCTCTCCTCTCTCTCTCTCTCTCTCTCTCTCTCTCTCTCTCTCTCTCTCTCTCTCTCTCTCTTCTGTCTGTCTCTCCCTCCACCCTCTCCTACTCACTCGGTTCCTCGGTGCCTCTTTTGCCTTTCCGCACCTCTTGCTTTTGTCTTTCTGGATCGTTCTCTCTCTCCCTCCCTTACAAGCTTCTGCAGACTAAGTCATTGCACCAGCAGAAGTCCAAAAACCATAAGCGATCGCATCTTTGATTACTAATTCATAGCTGAATTGCCTATATTTGCATAGGCAAACGATGACACGTCATCGGACAAAGAAAGGGCAGTGAGCTAGCACAGGAGAGACCCGAGAGGCTGTCATCTGCCTCCCAGGTCTCTCCTGCTGCTTGGGCTATATGCAGACACCTACCATACAGGCTTGCCGGTGACCCTGCAGCTGCACTGCAGCAGAAGGCTGCACGTCAGCTCAGCTGGTTGCCGGACGGCCAGCAGAAGGCTGCGCAGCCACTAGCTGAGCTGACAGAGTGCTCGCGTTGGTAGCTTTTGCTGCAATTCGTCTGCTGCGCAGGCCCAGACATCGATGGGCCTGCCGGTCAGGTGACATGGCCCTGCCCTACTGCTCACGGATTCAATGCCTGCGGCTTCATGTCGAGCTAGCTTCGAGGCATCTGTATACAGCCGCAGGTGCTGCAAGCTTTCAACTGCCAGCACATCGCTAGTAACTGCAGCCACGATGCATTTTTCATGATTCGTTCATGAAAAGGCCTCCTCGATGGCAGTCGGAGACCCTCTGGCCATCTGACCCCCTAATTATCGTCAGATTTGATCCTGGCCACATGAGTCTGAGTGTCTAGTAAGCTACTGCTACCTTGGACATGGTTGGAGCTCGGCCTGGCCAGCACGGCTTCCTGGTTCCACGGCTTGGTCTGGAGGGAGGGAGGGAGGGAGGGAGGAAGGGAGGAGCAGGACCCAGCAGACGTGCCCTTCAGCAATGCCACCGGCGCCCTTTGATTGCCCATCATTGTCACCGGAGGAGGCATGCCCTTCGGGAGGGAAGAGGGTCGGGCAACCTCGAAAGTCCTTGCAGCCACTTACTGGTAGCAATCGGCACCTCGATCAAGTGCCTCCACGATTCGGCTCCTTGCAGGCAGCGTGGCTTGACACCTTTGTTCACGGACGCCTTGTAGAGCAGAGAGAGGTAATAAGGCTGCACACAATCTGCATAATGTGGGAAATGAACCTGTATAATAGACAACCCCCCTCAGCCAAGGAAAGGCTTGAAACCAGCGATGGTCATCGAATGGCATCATCCATGTTCTTCAGGCTAATGGTTGATAGTGTAATTACAGTGAGATACACTTTGACCAGTTAGTGCCGGTTAATAGAGTTATCCCAGCACTTCTTATGCCTTGCCCGGCAAACAATTAAAATTAGCCCACTGGTCCAATCACCCATGGCTTTTCAGGTTTCCACATAGCAATCCCTAAAGATTGCAGCTACAGGTAAGAAATGTGCTGAGAGAAGGGTGGATGCCACCCCGGAGATCAAGGGTGTGGTCTTAGCATTTTGCCCCACAATGCTTTGACTTCACTATCGAAACACTTTTGTTTACATGCATAAGTACAGATAATTGGGTGCCTCATTCATGTTACTTGCTCGCTAACGGTAGAGGGCTGGATAGCTTATGCTGATAGTGGGTGCAAGTACGTTTATATGTGGAAATGTAGATGGTTCCTCCAAGGACCAAGGGCTCATCCCCAACAAATTCGGGGCATTCAGACGCCGAATGCTAAACAGAACTTCCATTTCCAAATACAACGTAGCAGTAAAGCCAAAACCGGTGTTACGCCCCGGTGGAGCTCAGCTGTTCTCACACAGGATGCTCGACAAATGCACGGGCAGGTGACCAACATTAGCAGACCACGCGGTGAGCACGCACACTTTACAGCTCACATCAAGACCTGGATTCGATGCCAAAGTTTCTGAATAAAATTGTCATAAGCTCGGTGTGGAGGATTCTGTAAGTTGCTTGAATGTCACTTGATAACGAGTATGCAGCCAGCAGTCTAGTCTCAGCCTCTCTGTCACCTAGCTGGACTACAAATACTAGCACCTAATAAAAGCTCCCTAAATCTTAAACCTCCATAAAACAGAGTTTGAGTTCGGTTTGCCACATTCCGCAACAAAGAGCGGTTTTCGGCGAATCCCTCTCTCATCTCTCGCACAGCCTGTGTCTCGGCACGGCAGATCTTTCAAATGACAGAGCCACACAAGGTCAGCACACTAATGACGGCTGTTAAATGACCGGCCACAATTTTGCAGCCGACCACATGCAGAAATCTATTCAACCTTTACGATAACATTCGGTTTGCAGCAACTGCTGCTGCTGCTGCTGAACACCGATCACGATGCCAAATACGCTCACGCCGCCAGAAGCAGCCCATAGCAGGCCAGGGCCACTGCAGCGGCCAGCATCATGCTACAAGTGGCGTCTCTCTCTGTGTCCCTATCTCTCTCTCTCCTTCTCTGTCTCTACAGCGCAGCGATGTCCAGCTTTCTCTCTACCCTCTCTCTGTCTGTACACGGCAGCAATGTGCAGTGCCAATGCGACTTTGCACTCACTCCGAGAAGTCACCGACGGCGGCTTGCAGCGCATGGCCAGCCAGCTCGAACACTGTGTCGCTGTCGCACTCGACCGTGCCCTGATAAAGACAAACGACACGCATGACCAACTTGACAGGCTGTGCACAACCAGCAAGGCAACTGACATAACCAGGGTGTCACAGCTGTACATCCCAGGGTGCTGTGCCCAATGGATGGCTAGCGGGATAAATCTAGAGTAAGCTTATGCGAAAGACTCGACAGAAATACAAAACACACTTGCAAATCAAATAATGGACAAGGAAGTAGCATGTCCTGTCAACCAAGTGACTCAGAGAGACCGATCATCGGGGTCGTTCGCGAGGAGTTGTGGGAATGGAGCAGGGGAGAGTGGCTCGTACCTGATAGATGGACTGGCACGCTTGATAGTAGAACAACTCGATAGTGATGGTGTCCTGAATGTGCGCTATGCTTTCTGCATAAAACCTAAATAGATTTCGACATCAGCACTAAGCACGGTCTCGAGAGCTGCATAGCGGCTTCAGGTGCTGCGCTGGGGCGCTGGCAGCTGCACTCACTTCGGGAGCAGCAGTAGCAGCAGCTACAAAGAGTGGACTGGAGCACGAGGGCATGCAGCTGTGAAAGACAAGATCGAGGATAAAATATAAATAATTCACTTTTGTATGGCGCCGTAAGAGAACTTAATCTCTATTCAGGCGATCACATATGCTATGGGGCTCGAGCCCACGAACTCGGTCATCATATACATTAACCATGACCTTGGTCAATGCGAGCACCTTAACAACTGGGCTAAACCAGTAAAGCAAAAGTGGAGCAAGATAGATAGCAAGATGTAAAAGAGACAGTGACAGAGACAGAGTGAAAAAGAGAGAGACAGAGTGAAGAAATGGCAAAATAGGGCAAGATAAAGGAGGAGACTTCCAGTAGAAGGATAAGCACACCGAGTAGAAGTGAGCGAATATCAAAGGTAGCCGAGCTTCTCAGGCAATTGCAACAAGCGGCTGGCAGCGGCTGTGCATGTGTCGCGAGCATTACCTCACGGCAAAGTACAACTGGAAAGATCCGTCTTTTGATCGTGGCAGGTCATGCTCAAGAACCTTCCTATCGGCCATCAGCCAATTCGGGTGATTCCTGCATGTTAAGATTGCCATGTGATACTTACCAACCAGTTAATAAAAACATGTGAGCTCGAGACTACTGGCCGACAAGTCATGCCATGTCACTGGAAAACGTCTGCCAGGCCCCCCTCGACGTGCAGCGCAAAGCGGCGATGCCAGCTGCAAAGCGATTGCAGCGTGCGCCTCGACTGGCAAGTGCTCACGTGTCGTCCATGAAGTAAAGACCGAAATATTCCTTCTCTTTGAGATTGAAATGCGAGCTGACGAGGTCGAAGAGGTCCCCAGCATACATGCGCGGCTAAATGGAAGCGTTCGCAATATTACCAAGGGATACAGCCACAAGTGAGCCGGCGAGATGAGGAATCATTAGAAGCCACAGCAGACAACTGTCGCACGCAATTGTGCACAGCAATACACAGAGGCAGAGTCGAACTCACCACCACAGATACAGTGGCACGGCAAAAAGGCACAGCGTAACAATTTAGGCTTTAAGTGACCAGACTACTAATCTATGCTTTTGGAATTGAGCCAAGCAGTGCCAGATAAGTCTGTGCAAGCAACTTTTGAAAGTAAAAGATTGCACAGCAGTTTCACCCACAGGGTTATTCAGGAGAGAACGTTTTAAGGAAACACGTCAGACCACATTCTTCCGGTACCTGCACACGACTAGGCTGGAGCAAGAAAGGCATAGATAGACCCAAGAAAGTAGGGCTAGAGAACACAAGCTCACTGGAGCCTATACCGAGCATCACAGCAAACAAGAATGGCTGCACGAATTTGCACTGAGTCCCAAAGATGCCAAGAAAAAGAAAAACGCGACACGTTCATTATGCCGAGTGACATTCCTTTCGGCTGCACTGCTGCTGCTGCTGCTGCACGGCTGCTTCCAGATTGAGCTTATACTAGTAACCATCAAAATAATACATTTGCATAGCGCCCTCAAAAAAACTTAATGTCTTTCTATGCACTTTACATGTGCTGTCAAGGTAGCATGATCAAATGTCAAGTGGTAGCATGCATAATGTCAACAAGCATAACATGGTTACAGGTAACATGCACATTGCCAACATGTAAATATGGTAAGTGGTAGCAAGCACAGTGTCGGCACTCAAAGTGCACACAGGACAAATCAAAAGGAACTACCCAATGCTATGAGAAACACGCGTTGTAGCTTCTTTTTAAATGTTGTCAAGTCGATGGATGTTGTGACGTCAGTCGAGAGTGAGCACCAGGCTTTGGGATCATACAAACTGAAGACACGTTATCCAAAGGATTTGATGTTGGTTTGTGGCACAGCTAAGCAAAGATTTCAGTCAGAAAAGCAGGTGGTGCATGCCTAGCCTGGTGGGGGGAGTAGTTCTGATAGGTAGGCCGGAGTCAGAGAATGAAGACACCTAAAAGTGAGTGACCGAACCTTAAAAACGATATGCTGCTTGATAAGGAGCCAGTGCAGATCGTCGAGAAGTAGCTTAGCTGTGTGTATGTACAAAGCACATTCGTCCCTTCATGCCACTACGATAAGCTATCACAAACTCTCAACTGGGCGATAATTTGACGTAAAAGCACACCTCTTGAGGGAGTCGGCACACACACTAAGCAACGGGTCAGCTTCCTGCCAGCTAATACGGTGTGTGGCTTCGCATCGATTGGAGCAGCATTCCTGACAGGAGAAAGATCGGTGCCCCTAAGCTACACGATCTCCACACGTCTGCTGTCAGATGGCACACATCTCAACCACGCTATGACAAGCAAAGACCGTAGCCCCTTACGCTGTAGCCCAGAATAACCAAGCACGCCACCAGGCTAGTTCAGCACGTAAAACGCGAATCTATCCCAGTAAGCACCTATTCAAAAGCCACATGTGAGTTCTGAAACAAGTCCAAGAGGGAAGTCTACCACAGAAAACTTATGCTTGCATAATAAATAACATGACAATACAAACAGACTTGCCAATCAGCTCGGAAAAACAAGTTCTATTGGCAAAACGCACGCGGATTCGTTGGAGATGATCAGTTGGCTTCCTGCTGGTACCCATCTCGGCCAAAAATTACACCGATAAGCATTAGAAGAAATAATCCTCAACACCCAGCATGAACAGTTTGTTCAGGTAGATTGCCATGCATATCGAAGTGCGAGGAGTGCGCATAGGTAGATTGGGAATTTCAGGAGTCGAGTCTAGGACAGAACAAAGGGAGCTAGCCAAAGTTTTAGCAACCCACCGTGGTAGACAGACCCTAATCTTAGACAAGGATCGGCTATGCTGGCCAGCAGTGGAGGCAGTCTTCTCCTTCTCAACACATAGAGAATGCACGAGATAGACTTCATCAGGGCAGCCGCTGGGCGCCCAACAATCAAGGATCGAGTGGCAGCGCCTACCTGCACGGAGAAGTCCAGGACCCTGCTGTCCAGAAGAGCGATCTGACATCTTCTGCTTCCAGGCATCGTTGCAGCAGCTGCAGCAGTCATCTATAGATAGCAGAATAAAGGGTGCTCAGCAGTTGCTTGTTGAGAAAATCACTTTAGCGATCGACATGCACCCGACCACGGTAAGAATGCTATTGCAAGTAATAATAATATAATAATAATAATAATAATGCACTTGATAAAGCACCCTCAGAGAACTCAATCTCTCACTAATGGGCCACAGGTTGATGATCGGTAATAAAAGGATGGTAAACAATAAGGATGGCCTGATTCAATCTAACAGCCTGACTTGGACAGGACAAGTCGACTCCCTCACGGCCTCTGACCTGACCTGACCGATTCCATCACGGCCCCTGCCGAGCTGTCATTTGACAAAAGGAGGCTATATCTCGCTGACACAACAAACACTATCCACCTCCAACTGACGGCAAGTTAAGCAGGCTGAACTGAGAAATCAGATACATCCACTTCCTTCCTTCATCTTTCAGCCAAAGACAGCCATTCATGTCACGGAACTTTGCAGCACTTTTAACATCGAATCACAGATGACAGGCACTTATAGGATCCGAAAAGTGGGCCATATGCGACAGGGCACAGCGACAGATGATACTGTCAGTTCTAAAAAGCAGGAAAATGCACAGCATATGAAACCACGAGTGATGTGCTTGCAGTTGGGCTTACAAATCTTTTGCGTATTATTGCTGTTAGTTTTGACCGGGTATCGATTTGAACACGGATTTACATCGCCTGAATTATCTAGTTTTTTTCAGTTTATGACCAAACCGCCGTTCCATCTGGCTGTGAAAATTGCGCACGTCGGCATTGTTTTGACCCCTCGGTTTTTTAGAGCTGGTTCGACTTGTCTCGAAAGCTTACGAGAACGTTGCCGAATGCAGCGACTGATTTTAAGCAGCCACGAGGGCAAGGTCCTCGACCTTGAAGTCTCAGCTCAAGACGCACATGTTCCGGTCAGCTTTTTCTTTGCCCCAGTTAACCTTTGACCTTTTTTGCTTGTTCCGGCGTGCTTTACGTGAGTACCTGTGCAAGTTTCAGAGCTTGCTACTAACCGTGCATCTTACTAACCGGTGGTCACGAGTGTCTTCATGCTATATTTAGCATTTCAGCCTAAACATGATACTCGTTTGGTGTTGTATTCCTGAGAGCCTGCATGTTGCTAACACTTGTACTAACACTTGACTCACTTTCAAAGGGGTGCACAGCTCCTGGATTGAGACTTTCTCTTATTGTTCTTTGCAAACGACATCCGACTTCCCATATAAGAATGTCGGATATAGGAATACTCCGCTTACAAGAATAGTAGTTCTGCATCCCAGATTGTTCTGCATATTTTGTCCACATATGGGCATTCACTGCAAATAAGAATGCCTATTTGCCGGCGCGAGTGTAATCTTATAAGCAGAGTCGACTGCTGTAGTAGTCTTATTACTATTACCACATTCACCAGCAAGAGGTTGACGGCTTCGGCACAGATACTGACAACACGAAACTCGGAAAGTCACAGAATGTCTTGTCCAGACGAATGACTGGCACAATGAATGCAGTCAGAGACACGTGGAACCTGTCCGAGGGATGGGCATTAGGACAGTAGGATAGATGCACGGTCGACATGCCCCGGGCGGCAGCAGCACAGCGACACAACAATCGAGCATATGCAGTCGATCGCGCTGTACTGGGGCAGGCAGACACGAGCAAGACCTACGAGCACCCGCGCACCCACACTGCCAAACCGACTCGATTGATACAAGAAGGTACGTTTGCAGCTGTCTGCTCACATTCAGCAGCAGCAACCCTGCCGACTCAAGCACCTGCCGACGGCAAGCTACTGACCTGCCAGCCAAGCAGAGTGCTGCTGTTACTGATGCTGCACTCTGCCAAGAATGATGTGGCCAGCTCATTTCCGAAAATAATAACACTGCCTAGTCATTCGAGTTAACCACATTCGCCCGAGGCAGACAGGTTTTCTGACTGAGCAGCAACTGCTAATGGCAAAGAGATCCATCCAATCAATTAGAGTGAGATTCAGCCGACCTCGTTGAGACAAACATTGGCAGCCGTGTCAGCAATTGGCGCCTCTCCCTTTCTGAAAGCTCTCTGCTGGCAGCTGCTTCGAATTTAGTGCCGGTGAGCCAGTGCCGGGAAAGTGGTGGGGAAAGGGGAACACAGCTCGGAGCAGCAGGTCTCATATGTGCGCAAGCAGGAGCTGCTCTTAGCAGTGGCAGCTAGCTATGGGTCTGCTTCAAGAACATATGCATGCAATAGACAGCCAGCTCAATTTAGCCTCACAAAAGCACGACCACACGTGAGGAAACCAAGCTAAAAACTTCCGGCCAGGCCGAGGGGCATTGCAACACCAAATGCTGAGTAATCACCCTCCAGTTGCATACATGCAGCCCGGCCTCCTCACCCACTCAATGATGCAATGTTCGGCTGCAAGCTCACTAGTACCATCGATCACAGAGAATGGGGCCCTCAGGCAAATGGACCTGAGACAGCAGCCTCTGAGCCGGCCACCGACAGAGCCGGCAACGATGGCTTGTAGCAGTGGTCACGGTCGACTGACGTTGCCAGGTCTGACAAAATTCAGCAGCCGATAGTACTGAGAGAGAGAGAGAGAGAGAGAGAGAGAGAGAGAGAGAGAGAGAGAGAGAGGGAGAGGGAGGGGAGGGAGGGAGGGAGGGAGGGAGGGAGGGGGAAGGAGGGGGGGAGGGAGGGAGGGAGGGAGAGAGAGAAAGGGAGGGAGGGAGGGAGGGAGGGAGGGAGGGAGGGAGGGAGGGAGGGAGGGAGGGAGGGAGGGAGAGAGAGAGAGAGAGAGAGAGAGAGAGAGAGAGAGAGAGAGAGAGAGAGAGAGAGAGAGAGAGAGAGAGAGAGAGAGAGAGAGAGAGAGAGAGAGAGAGAGAGAGAGAGAAAGAAAGAGAGAGGGAGAGGAAGAGAGCGAGAGAGAGAGAGAAGAAAGAGAGAGGGAGGGAGAGGAAGAGAAAGAGAGAGAAAGGAGGGGGGGGGGGCACAGAATCGATTTATCCGAGATCAAAATCCCAGCAGACATCTTCTGGCTACTTTAGGCCCCCCCCCCCCCCGACAATCGGCCAGCCTGGCCTGCCTCACTAGCCAGCTCAACTCAAAACCAAAAATTATGAAAACAGCTGGCTTGATGCTGGTTAGATATTAGTCAATGTTTATCTACACTGGGACACACACACACACACACACACACACACACACACACACACACACACACACACACACACACACACACACACACACACACACACACACACACACACACACACACACACACACACACACACAAGCATGTGCACAAACAGATGATATATATATATATATATATGCATTAAGTATATATATATATATATATATATATATATATATATTATTTTTTTCTCCTTATATATACATATTTATTTAGCCCTGGCTTTTGTCCATGCATCCCTTGAAAAAGGCTGTTCTAAGGACACAAAGAAGTCTATATACTAGACTAGAGCCTGTTTTGACGGCGAGTCTTACTTCCTACCTGCTTCCTACCTACCTGAGTCGTACTTGGGTCTACCATTTTGTAGGAAGTCTCGCTCCAAGTCTTTCTTCCTTCTCACTACTACCCACTGAGCGTTCACGGGATAGCTGCAGCATTTCACTACGGCCATGCTTCGCTAACGCTATTACCGGAAGAATGAAACCTGTCCACTATAGCCTTTATTGCTCGCCACCTCAAAGTCGGATTTTCGAACTCCGAGCTCAGTGTGTCCCGTAAACAAGGACTCGCATGGAAGGCATCGATGAGTTCACCGGCCAAGACGCGTGCCCCCTCACACTTGCAAAGTCTTGGCTGAAAAAGTAGAGCCGGGTTTGGCTGCTAAGTCTTTGCCAAGTCTTTCCCTAAGTCTAGACCAAACCGACTCACCGTCTAAAGGCCAGGATTGAGAGAACTTGAGCAACTTCCAATGCTCCCTGCTGCCGGCCCTATCCATGAGACAGGAACAAGGAGAGGCAGGCAAGCTAAGCTCTGACATCTAGACATACAACCTAGCACATCCCAGTCGTGATGTGGAGACGCCTATATTACACCATCGTGTCGGTATATTAGTGCCAAACGCATGATGCTCTACCTGCAGGTACAGTCTTTCCTGCAGTCTTTACCTTGCAATCTCTTTGCTAGTCTTTCTGCAAGTCTCTGCTATCCCTCAGTAGCTTCTGACACGGGCTTCTGACATACCACCAGGTGGCTTGTAAAATGAATTATATTGCTGCACTGCAATGATTTAGGTCATAACTCAGTAAAATATATCAGGTGCAAATGTCAACAGCCAACAGTAATCTGGCAGGCCTTTGAAGTCTATGGGTATGCCGGAAATCCGGTAATAACCTGGTTCTAGGCCCACTTCCTTTTATTACATACACTCCCCCCTGTCGTCGATATAATCACAGAGCACAATCTAGGCTTTCATTTCTATGCAGATGACAAACACAGCTAGCTGTACCTGTGCTTTGACCCCTATCTGCTTCCCAGCGCCTCAAATGATCCCAACTCCGGCACAGCCTGCATTTCCCGACATTTGCATTTGAATAGCTGCAAACTTCCTCGAACTGAATGCCACCGTGGGGAAACTGGGGTCGCTCAGTAACAGGAAAGATTGACGACTTGCAAATATCAAAGATTGCTGGGCTAGCATATCCACCATAGCCTCTTCATGAAATGTGTGGTCTGCCCGATTTTAGGTACAAACATTTGAGCTGAGTAGGCAAAGGTATCACGTCCAAGTGGTCAACGCATTTGTGACATGACACCTATCTTATGCAATTCACTCTTTGCAGGTCTTCCGGCATGTGCAGTAGGACACCTACAGTTGGTGCAAAACTCGGCAGGTAGGCAAAGGGTGCTACCACAAAGCACCAGTTCTCATCGAAGTTCTCAGCGACAAGCCTGCGCAGGCCAATCACGAAGTAGAGAGAGCATAGACTTTGAGATCCTGTCACTCACCTCTAGTCACCTCGGAGTTCTCCGTACTCCGGGTTCTCCAGGAGCCAGAACTACTTAGAACTGCTCCTCAGACGGGCCGCTCTTCTGTGGTCTTTCTGCGCTGCGCCTCTAGCCGGACACAAATCCCCTAGAGACCGTGCATTCTGTATTTATGCTCTTAAGCCTCGAACTCACCAACGACTGACACTCCGACTTGACACCCTGACTACAGGACGACCTTTAGAACAAAGCTAATATCTCCTGGTTCCTCAAAGCATTTGCGCTGTGCACGTTAACTACGCCAACTGGTAAATGGCTTATAAAGATGAGTGTCTGAAGACACCATACTCAAAACTCCAATCTTGCTCAGAGAGGAGGATCTGAGAGTAGAAAACGTTTTCTACTGTCGCAATTTAGGTACACCGTCACCCACTGGGCTTGTTCAAATGTAAGTAGATTATCAACTGAAATAATAACAATAATAATGCACTTGATAAAGCGCCCTCAGAGAACTCAATCTCTTTCTAGGCACTTTACATTTGCTGCAAAGGGAAATACAATTAAATGGCGAGTAATATCATGCTTGATAAACAAACAAAATGAATAACATGGTTAGGGGTGACATGCACAGGGACATCATGCAAATGTGGTTAAAGGCAGCATGCACAGTGTCAGCAAGCATAAGCACATCAAGCACGAATCACAGGGACCCACTAAATGCTGTCCTAAAAAGTTGTGTTTTTAAGTTCTTTTTAAATGTGGCCACGTCAGGGGATGTTCTTACGCAGGTCAGGAGGGAGTTCCAAGCTTTGGGAGCATACAAACTAAATGCACGGTCTCCAAAGGATTTGAGGTTTGTACGAGGTATTGGTAGACTGTTGGATTCCGAAAAGCAGGTGGTACGATGCTTGGCCTGATGCGGGAGTAGATCTGAGAGATAGGCAGGGGCCAAAGAACGAAGTGACCTAAAAGTGAGCGACATAACCTTGAAGTCAATCCGTTGCTTGACTGGGAGCCAGTGCAGGTCGGCGAGAAGTGGTGTAATGTGGCAACTGCACTGCTCGCGACAGACAAGCCTAGCTGCAGAGTTTTACACCAGCTGTAAGCGCCTGATCACACATGCTGGTAGGTCATAAAGCTGTGAGTTGCAGAGGTCGAGACGGGATGTCACGAATGCGTGGACCAAGTTGGACATGGTGTCCTTATCTAAACAAACCCGAATTTCAGCAATGTTATGAAGCTGGAAATAGGCAGATTTGACTGTGGAGCTGATGTGGTCGTCTAACGAGGGGTCGCTTTGGAATATGACTCCAAGATTTCGAGCTGATTCAACGGGAGATATGCTGCCAGAGCCAATTTTGAAAGTCAGCCATTCCAGTCTCTGAATCACACTGGGTTTGCCCATAACTAGTAAGTTAGTTATATCATCGTTTAGTTTTAGAAAATTTGCTGCCATCCATGTGCGGATGTCACCAATACATGCAGCAAGTGAGTTGAGAGAATTTGAGGTGCTCGAAGGCAGGGAGGGATCAAAGCAAAGGTACAGCTGAGTGTCATCCGCATAGAAGTGAAAGCCTAGATTGTGCTTGGCAATCACATCAGCAAGAGGCAGAGTATAAACCTTGAAAAGAACCGGGCCTACCACAAAGCCTGAGGTACCTCATATTTGAGAGGTACCTCGGATGATCTTTGTCCATCCACGTCAATACTCGGGAGTCTCCCATTGAGATAGGACCTGAACCATTGTAGAGCAGTGCTAGTGATGCCCAGGCTAGGTGAGGGGCGCTCTAGAAGAACTTTGTGATCGATGGTATCAAAAGCTGCCGAAAGATCGAGCCAAACAAGCAGAGACACTCTACCCATGTCTGCATTCCTAAATAGGTCGTTGCACACCCAAAGCAATGCTGACTCTGTGGAGTGATTAGCTCTAAAGCAAGACTGGAACTTACTAGCATGGTGTGAGGTTTCGATATATGAGTTCAGCTGGTCTGCCAGGACCCGTTCGAGTGTCTTTGATAGGAATGGTAGAAGGGAGACTGGGCGGTAGTTGCTCAAGTTCTCTTGGTCTAGTGTCGCTTTCTTGAGAAGTAGCCTGACTAAAGCTTTTTTGGAAGGTGCTGGGACATGAACTGAGGCTAATGACACATCAATGATGTTAGTTATGCATGGCAGCAGCAGATCAATGCAACCTAGGAGCAGGACAGTGGGAATAGGGTCCAGAGCACATGTTGTCTTCTTTGATTCGGAAACGAACTTCAGGACTAGATCACTAGTGACCTGCTTAAATGTAGACATTGAGGTGCAGCCAGGAATCGAGGAACAGCATTCTAGTGGGGATGTTGTCATCGCAGGGATGGATTCCCTGATCTTGTCTATCTTCTGCACAAAGAATCGAGAGCAGCGATCGGCTAGATCATCACAAGGATCATCATGTATTCTTAAAAAGCCTGGATTAGACACAGAGGTCCTAGCAAACTATCGTCCAGTTTCCCTTCTTCCATTCTTATCAAAGATTCTTGAAAAAATTGTTGCTAAGCAGCTAGTTGAACATATTGAAAATAATGGAATGTCAGAAACATTTCAATCAGGTTTCAAGAGGCAGCACTCTACCGAAACTGCTCTCCTCCGTGTTAACAATGACATTCTATGTGGCAACGACGACGGGAATGTCACTGCCCTAGCTCTGTTAGATCTGTCTGCTGCCTTCGACACCATTGATCACGAAGTTCTGCTTGAACGACTGAGAACAACGATCGGTCTGGCAGACGAAGCACTGGCATGGTTTAAATCACACTTGTCTGATCGTGTTCAATCCGTGTCGTGTGGGGGCCAGGTCTCGATAACGAGAAGAGTCACCTGTGGAGTCCCTTAAGGGTCCATACTCGGCCCCTTGCTGTTCTCTATTTATATACAACCTCTGAGAAAAGTGATAAAGACCCATGGAATAGGATATCACTTTTATGCTGAAGATACTCAGTTGTATTTTTCATTCAAACCGTCGGAATCTGCTGCAGCAACTGAGAAACTGAATGCTTGCCTTGCCGATATTCGATCATGGATGTCGGAAAACTTCCTGAAATTAAATGACGATAAAACCGAACTGCTTCTCATAGGACACCCTAAGCGTGTGGCTGGATTAAAAGGCTTTGCTGTTCTAATAGGCGATGCTATTGTGCGACCTTCACCACTACTCGTAATCTAGGTGTCGTGTTCGACAGCTGCCTCAATTTCAAAAGCTTCATTCAGAAGACTGCCTCTACAGCTAGCCATCACATCCGATCCCTATCCAAGATTAGAAGCTGTCTCCCACAGTGGCTTGTAAAAAATTTAAGTAGCTCTTTAGTTCTGTCTCGGCTTGATTATTGTAATTCCCTTTTGGCTGGGCTACCAAAGAAAGCTATTATGCCACTACAGCGGACTATGAATATGGCTGCAAGGCTGGTCTTCAAGTCTCAGCGGTTTGAGCACGTGTCACCTTTGCTGAAAGAGCTAGGATGGTTGCCGGTTGAGCAAAAGATACAGAGCAAAGTTCTTACGCTGACCCACAAGGCCCGCCACGGCTTGGCTCCTTCGTACCTAGCTGAACTGCTGCATCAGTTTCAGCCTGTTCGCGCCCTCAGGTCCTGTGTGGACAATAAATTAGCTGTCCCATTCCTCCGCTTAAAGACAGTTGGCGACAGAAGCTTTAGCTCTGCAGGTCCTAGACTGTGGAACTCGCTTCCACAATTCTTATGCAACGACATCTACTCCCCAACTGCTGACTATGGCACATCTTTTTCAGCAGTCCTGAACTGCTACTTCTATGTTACTCACTACCTCAACTGCTCTCCTAACTCTGCTATGCTTCCCACTTTCTCTTTGTTGCGTGAGACGAAGTCTGTTGGCTACCGAATGCGTACCAAAAGCCGCTTAGGCTGTGAGTGCGCTATACAAAACTCTCCTGCGTAACACCCACATGGTCTTTATGACTTTGTGGAGTTACTGACGGAGATACATCACATCATCACATCACATGTAAGGAGCTAATCTGGGAGCGGTTGAGATGATTTATCGTCGACATCAGAATTTACGGATTGTGCATCTGTGATTCAACAATGTTTCTATAGAAGCTAGACTTGGCCTTTGCTAGGATTGATTGGTACGAACTACAGTAGTTTTCATATGCCTGTCGATGGACAGTCAGTCCAGATCTTTTGTATGTTTTTTCGAGCTTGTGCTTAGTAGAACTGGCTAACCATAGGCCGTCTGGGCAAGGGCACACGGTGCGCTTTGTCAGAGGTGCAAACTCGTCGAGCGTGTCAGCTACTGTCAGGTTGTAGCTATTTGCCAATGATGACAGATCAGAGGGAGGATTGAGCAGCAGAGGTGAAGCAGATATTCTCGCACGGACAGCATCGATGTAAAGGGTCTTGAGGTTTCGCGATTCACGGGTTATTTTAGAAGAGGAGGTGGGTACAGGCTGTAGATTGAATGAGATCTGCATGTGGTCAGATAAGCAGGATTTGGTAATAATTGGTGATGACAAAGTGCAGTTGTATGAGAAAATCTGGTCGAGTGTGTGACCCTTTATGAGAGTAGGGCCATGCACATGAGCCACAAGAGACAATGAGTCAAGCGATGCACGAAATTCGGTGCTGAAAGCGTCAGATATGTTATCAAAGCGAACGTTGAAATCACCCATACCGAGGAAGGATCGGTTTCTTGCACACAGAATCGAAATGAGATCGGAGAAATCTGAGATAAAGGATGATTTGGTACCTGGTGGGCGATAGACTACTGCCACTATCGGTAGCTTCTTTTCGGATGAGACCAAGACAATTGATTCAAAAGACTGCTTCGAGGGTATTGCAAATGGCTTGAAGTTGAATTTCGAGCCTGCGATAATAGCAACTCCACCTCCAGTTTTGATTGATCTAGGGGTGTGAAAGAACGAGAAACCAGATGGGTAGGCCTTTAATTGTCGGGCAGTTTATCGATTTTAGCCAAGTTTCAGTTAGGGCAAGCAGGTCGATACAATTTTCAGAAATATGTCGCTTATTACCAGAGGTTTATATCACGTTGAGCGAGTATTCCAAAGGCAAGCGTTAAGTCTGGCCGATGGAGTTTCAACAGGCCTGATGACCAGTAAGTTAGAGAGATTTACAGTGACGCATGTGGGGGAGCGTGCTGGGTGGTTCGAGACAATGCTATGAATACCAAACGAGCGCGTACTCAGCTCGCAGTTCCTGCCCAACGAGCAGTGGCTGACCTGGCGGTTCCGGCCACTGCAGCGGCTATGAGGTGCTCTTCTTTTGTTAATGCATAGCTCATGAATCTTAGCAATGAAATGAAATAGAAATGCATTTCTACACAGCATGAATGCATTAGATGAAAATTTACATCTACATTAGATGAACATTTCTACATTTCATGAATTTTATTTCATGAATTTCTACATTTCAGAACTGCAGTTCTACATTTAATTTTATTTCTACATTTCTACACTTCATTTCATTACATGACTCTTAGCAATACATGGAAATGCATTTCTGCATTTGCATCTATATTCGTTCGTTCGGCTCTTTCAAAATGGTCCGCGCTGGCTGGCAAATTAGCAGCGACTTTCTATTTTGAGCCAAAGGTACAAAACTTGCATAATAATAGTAATACATTTGCAATTGTGCCCTCGGAGAAGTCAGTCTCGTTCTAGGCACTTTACATTTTCTGCAAAGGAAGCATGATCGACTGGTTAGTGGACATACATTCCAGGTTATCAAGCTGATTATTATGCACACGCATGCACGCACGCACACACACACATACATGTGTGCATACATAAACTCGAGCACAAAAGTATCGGTGACAACATGTTTGTGAAGAGCAGAAGGCATTCGATGTGAAACGTTGGATCGAAGCACAAAGAACGAATGCACCCACACACCAGTGTACACGATAGAAAATAACGAGATTTAGCATGTTCAATCCTTAATATTCATTTAAAACTGCAGATTTTCCTCATTCAACTGCCTTGAAAATGGCTACAGTGTCCGTTTTTGGAAGTACTCAGACATGCGAAGTAGTGAGGAAACAACAGTGCAGAGGCTGTGCTGATTTTCTAGCCTCAGGCCATCGCCAAAAGCAAGCCTAGGACTGTCCTGTTGACTGCCTTCACGACGGGCTTTGCGCCAAACGGGATTTGGCAGTGCTTGCCATTGCCGTACAATTTCGAATTGGTGAGACTTCGGTGAGACACAACCTGAAGAGGACGGCAACGACCGGTGCCGTCGATAGCGCTAGGCGAACCGGCCACCTAACATGTCACTTTACTAGCTAGGACAGACTGATAATGAGTAAATCTTTTGGCATCATTTCACGGTTGCGAGATTTCATGCTCAAAGCCTGAAGGCGGCTACTAGGAATCTAGCCGTGATGGCACACTAGGTAAGGCGGTTGCCTTTCACGACATCGGCCCCAAGATCGTAGGTTCAAATCCTGCGGTGGGTGATACTTTAGCGCTGCTGCAAGCGGTGGAGATAGCCGTAAAGGCTCTTCTGTCCTACATAAAAGAGGCCGTTGAATCAGCTAGTATTTTTTGTTTAGTTGGTGGTATGTTTGCTCGGAATAAAAAGGTGAAGGCTCCTTCTGTCGGTCAAGCATCAAGCTGCTCGTTTGAAGTGGGCTGCGGCCAGTACGAGCACAGCCAACCCACGAAGACGGGAGAAAAATCGAACGGGGCAATGAGATTACATTTGCCAACTTTGGTAACTGATAATGTATGCATTGCTGCATCGTTGCTCCAGTGAAGGTTTCAATGATAAGTGACATATATGAACAAAAATTTGAAGAATACATTTGGGGGCATCGTGTATAGGAGAATGCTTCTGCCGCACATACGTGGCATTATGAAAAATGCCTATTCACGTGGCTAAGGGTATTCAATGTTTTTCTCAGCTACACTTTTGAATTTAATTTAGGGCAGTTACGCTTAACGCAATCGCCGAGTCAATCTTTAGACCTGAATCCCACTGAGCGTCTCTGGGGTGAAGTATATAGGTAGAGAGCTTAGAGCTCAGTATAACATCCAAAGAATCACCTTTCTCAAGTTTGCCGGCCGTTAGGAGGACGATCAGGCCATGATGCTTCCGAAGGCTTCGTTTGCTCTTCTATGCGCCGAGGTAGCACGGACGTGTTATTGCTTATCAACCGTGGTTTAACTTCATTTTAGGATACAAATTAGCATACTTGCATCAAAACTTTGCTTACATACTCGGTAAACTTATTTAATATACTACACATGATTATAGCTAGGCTGCAATAAGATCCTTTATATCAGCATCAGAATTTCTTTGGTCCGGTGGACATTTTAGTTGGCTTGGCAGATTATTCTGAGCTTGCACAAGTCCATATGTACACGTATAGGTAATGCATAAGTGCATACATATCAAGATATAATACATAAATGCGGTTGGATTTTTCATTCTCACCTTATGATTGAATTCCTCCGCAGTGCCGGTCTCTGTCTAGCCTCCAGGTACACTTGTGTAAAACAGTGGTACCTAAACTTCGACCATCCCTGAAATGCATTCAATGCAGCCACTGTGTTATATTTTTCGAATGACAGGTACTTGTAAAACTTAATATCTAACTTTGCACTGCTGTGAATGTGTGGGGACAAATATTTTTTATATTGGAGCATCTGCTCAAAAAGAAAAACGAAACGAGCTCATTTGCAATGCTTCTCGAATCCGGTCGGCAAATATAGACATGGCAGCACATTATATCTGTTGCAGACGCTGCTTCCACATAATAAAGCTAACTAAATATACTGCTTAAAAATGCTAAATTCGATGTCTACTTTGTTGTCGAGTGTGTAAGGATTATTACTGCACTGATTGCATTGATATATATATATATATATATATATATATATATATATATATATATATATATATATATATGTATATTTATATATATATATATATATATATATATATATATATATATATATGTATATATATATCTATGTATAGATATATATAACATACATACATATATAACATCACATTTGTGACATAATGTCTAGACATCTGTACCTCACTGTGCAATAAATAAAGATGCAGTTTACCGATTTACAGCTAGCATAAAACTCTGCTGCTAGACTTCTCTGTTGTGAGCCACATCTCACCAACGTGCACTGGCATCGAGAAGTAAGTCGACTCAAGGGTTCCACCACTCACTTGACTCAATTCATTCTCTCGCTCTGGCTTATCTAACTGAAATATTTACTAATCAAGATATCTCCTAACGTACCATCCACTCCTCTGATTCAGGTCGTTTAGCTGCACCTGTAAATAACCTCAAATCTGCTTGAGACAGTACCTTCAGTTCATATGCTCCCAAAGCCTTCTGGAATTCACTACGGCCTAACACCAAGACATTCCCTGAGTTAGACATTTAAAAACAAAGCTAAAAATCACCTGCTCCCCAGAGTAGTGCTCAGACCACGTGAATCGTCCGTTAAGTACTTAGGCATGCTGAAATTGTGCATGCTATGTCTTTTCATTTGACTCACTTTCTTTCCAGTACTCTCGGGTCACTAAGTAAGTGTCCTGTTACTATTGCTGTGATAGGCATCTAGCAGAGTATCTTTGGATCCCTGACTATATATGAGGTGACAACTCGGACTTAAGCCAGCCCATCAGCAATCTAGAAGCTCCAAGGCTGGATCTCAGACTCTGTCAATGACAGGAAGGCAAACAATCTACAGCCGAGGCTGCACAGCATCACCCAGCAGCCAGTAGCTCTCAGATGCTCCCCGGGAACTGAGAGCTGCTGCTAGTGCTGCTGACCTTTCGCCGAGTTAAGAGGAAACCAAGCCGGGGCCCAACTGCCCAGCACTCCAGTCAACTTGGCAGTGGCTCATTGAATGGGTTCAGCCGATCCGGGGTCAGAATAGTTTGAGCCTGAAACCTACAGCAGCACGACAGGCTGGACTCATGCAAACCAGGCAGCAAACAGGCCATGCCAGTAACTAGTCTCCCCATGTTGCAAGGGTAGCTGGCTGCTGCAATGCAGGCAGTCGCCCCCCCCCCCTGATCTCATGGACAGGTGGCTGCTGCATTGCAGGCAGGTGCAGGCAGGCAGCTACCGACATCGGACAGGATCAAATTCCTGCAGCACCGATGTATCAAGACTTGTTCACATTCAAAAAATAAACTGAAAACGCATCTATTTATCTCAGCATTTTATTCTTGTAGTCCATTGAGCATGCTACCGCTTCCTTTGCAGCGAATGTAAAGTGCGTAGAAAGAGACTGAGTTCTCCGGGGGTGCTATATCAAATGCATTTTATTATTATTATTATCATTATTGACTTTAGATGGCAACCTCGGGCTCCTGACCGGTTCATAGAGGTACAACTCTGCTACCGGCTGTACTAGCAGTAGGGGAGGGGAGGAGCAGGTCGAGCTGCTCGGTGGAGCCCTCGGAGGTGTAAGAGTAATCTCAAACAGCAGGGCCTTCAGAAGCAAAGAGCTACCTCGGGTCGTGCTATAGGGCAATAACAATAATAATAACAGCAATACATTTAATGAAACGCCCTATGAGAACTCAAGCTCTTTCTAGGCGCTTCACAATTGCTGCAAAGGAAGCACGATCGAATGGTTAGTGGAACCGCCTGAGACAGGTGCCTGACCACGTGGAGGGCCATGTGCCACAGCGTGCTGACCACACTCAAACCACTGCTACCTCTCCGGGAAGATGAGGCGCCACTTTGCATGAAGAACAGTGCCTTTTAATCTTTATTCGTGCGACATTCGTTTGTGCATTTTCACGATGGAAAACCCGACGGCTCATGCTTGGCCACCAATTGCACAACACGTGAAGCTGCATCACAGAATGCAAAGAGACATCGAGTGGGAAGTGCTAGCTCTTTCTGTGTTTTCTCGTCTGTGGCAGATGGGAGGGCTAGCTAGCACCTGCATCCTGCAGCTTTTTATAGTAAGCCCCGAGCTGGGACCAACCAGCACCTCACTGCTTGCCGAGGCACGTCCTCCTCACACTGCCTTTCTGTCAAGGTCACGAATTCTATGAAGCACCTGCAAGCAATAGACGTGCCTGTTCATCTCATCGCATGTCCCACATGGGCAGAGGATCTTTTCTTGGAAGCAGCTAGGCAACGAATGCCATTGGGCAAACCCCCAGCAAGCAGTTGAAAGGCCAGGCTGAGGCCACTCCTTCAGACAGTTTGCAAACAGAAAACATTCGAACAATGTCAAGTGGCACACAGCAGAGCAGACTTGATCCGCCAGGAGCTCCTACTGCTGCTTCGACTGCTACTGCTGCTGCCGTTGAGATGGCAGATTAGCAGCCGGAGTAGTGGCCCCAGGGGAGAGACCAGGCTTCACAGCTGGGCCAGCAGCAGCTGCTGCTGTAGCTGCTGCCATTGTCGACTGCCTGAATAAGGCACTGTTTGGTTTGGATGCACGTGAAAAAATCAATAGAACTAAAAAGACGCCGGACAACAGAGGGGATTGAAGGAGGGGAGAGGGAGAGGCTGGTGCCCAGCGAGGCACCTGCTCCTCGGGGGAAGGGGAATCGGCAGCAGCAGCAGCAGCAGCAGCTAATGCAACATATGGCAACAGCAACATATGGCAACAGCAAAATCTAGCAATAGAAACATCTGGCAATAGAAACATCTGGGAACAGTGAAAGCTGGAAGCAGTAGCAGCTGGAAACAGTAGCAGCTGGCATCACCAACTGGGAGGAAGAACAGTTGAGGCTACAGGCAAACCTCAACCAGCCACGAACAGGACAAGGACAGGTGGTGCAGGAGGTGGGGTATGGCTAGGCCACTAGGACTACAGTCCCGAGACACCTCAACCACAGTGATAGGAAAATGTATGGGCATGAAGAAATAGCACATAGCATACATGGAATCGCCTTTATTTTCTGAGCAGGCATGGCAATATCGAAGCTATGATTTCTGAACACGGTATTGTGTAAATAAGTGCATGCACTTTACCAGACCTGGCTAATTTAAACCTATAATCTATTTATCTCAGTCGACTAGCAGCTCGGTCGGGCAAACGGAAGCCGAGCCAACTTGCTCTAAAAACGTCACCTAGGCATATATAAGTGACATGCAGATGCAATTATACGATTTTTTCGCAATAATATAATCAGAAACTTTGCTATGGCTACTGCCATACAATGAATGCTCGTGCTCAGGGTATTTCTTGCGGTTGGATATTTTTTTCTCACACTCGACCAATAACTAGCTCCTCCTAGCATAGCTTGCAGCCAATGGGTTCATTACATTCACAACATCTTGGTCTATCAAACGAAACTGACACGAGTTCTGTCTAGGCTGGGCAGCACCTTTTGTTTGGCAAACCCCAGTTGCATCATAATGCTGAAATCTGACATTGGCTGAAAGGTGCTTGCTTCAGCCCTCAGGGCAGCAGGAGGCCAGAACAACATGTAGGATTCTAAATAAAAAAAAAAAAAGCAAAAACTGCCACATTACTTGTGGAAGTAAATGACTGCAGGCGCCTAGCCTACTGTGACTGGGCATTCCCGGATCTGCAAATGTTGGCCCAACTCCGACCAACAAGCCTCAAGGCGAGTTGAGATTCAGCTGGCAAAGGGATGAATAGAACAGCTTTGCACCTCATCTGCTGCACAAGTAGGCCAATCGTGCCAAAATGGACTGACTGTGGGAAAGCTATGCATACAGGGCAGATGCCGGCAGTAGTCTCTACAGTGGTCAGTCGAGGGCTGCACTGTACCACACAAAGGATATATGAACACATAGGATGAGATAAACTTTGTCAGGTGTAATTCTTGCCAGTTCCTGGCCGAGGCAGTGCTACAGCATCATGACTAGGTGTACTGGGCCGAGTAGGCTGAACGCCAGAGCCGATATATAAAACAGCTTCGACACACGGCCAGCCAGAGCTCCTGCTGCTGCTTTGCCTGAGGACAGCCACCGGACAGCACAGGCAGCTGATGCAGGGGAGGATTAAAGAGAAGAGAGACAGACAATCTGATAGAGAGGGTGAGAGTGAGGACAGAGAGTAAGAGGGAGAGAGAGAGAGTGAGAGTGAGGACAGAGAGTAAGAGGGAGAGAGAGAGAGAGAGAAGCAAGGCAGAATAGTACAGAAAGCACGTCGATATTGGCTTGGAGCGTCCACAGGAGCTAGACACGTATCTGCCACTGCCTCTGGTTCCATAATACTAGGCAGTTTCAGTGTGGGCGAGGCGACGACCACGATGGTGTTAATGCTGATGAAGCACATGACGAATTGAGAGGGATGGGTAGGTAGCAGCCGGCCAAGCTAGGATCCCTCCTAAAGCACCCCTTCGGCCAGTCTGTGGGGAAGGGATCACACTGTGTATGGCCGCCACACACACACACCACACGCACGCACGAACACACATCTTAAGCCAGGTGGCAGAGGTGGTCACTGGTCACGTGGCACGGGGCCATCGGCAAGGGGCCATCGGCCTGTCTGTAGCACTTGCCCTCTCAGCCAGAACTGCTGCTAACCAATCGTCCTGTGCCAGCAGATCAAGGTCGCCCATTCAGCATGCATGGAGTGTCTGGAGGCAGATTGCCAATATCAGCCAGGCCAACTCGCTCGACTGGAATAAGCATGCGCTGCTTCTTCTAGTGCATTGCACACGACACAGTACACACAGCTGGCGAGCTGTGAAACAGCTCGAAGTCCATGTGCTCGGCTGCTACGATACAGGTGTCCCTCGGCGACTTGCGCACCATTCCTTTGTGCGCATGCATACTAGCAAGACCACATGCTAGCAAGCACACGTATTAGCAGGCATGCACACTGCCATGCGACTGTGATCCCAGCAGCTGTCACGCAACGGCAGAGGCTGAGGGATACCACCCTATTCCTTCACTCCGAGCTGACTTTGCACACCACTGACTGCGCAGGCCGCCGATTTTGCACGCAGCTGCCTGGCACATCCACAGAAGCAGTCAGCACAGCAGCTGTCATCTGCATGGCGTTATGTGCCCGGCCTTTGAACCACTGGCTGCAGCGGCAGCAGCAGCAGTGGCTGCAGCAGCACCAGCAGCAGCAGCTGCCTGCCTGCAAGGAGCACGCAATACGTACAGGCAAGCCACTCTGGCCCATGGCAGCAGCAGCACCAGCAGCAGCCATGCAACTGGCATGGCGAAGCTTACGGCTTACACTGCAGCAGCCGAGAGTTCAAATGTGGCCCCCTGCACTTGCAGACTGATGCCGCATGATGCCGGCTTGTGGTATGAGGCTAGCATAGGCAGTGCAATGAGTTCAGGAACTTCCACGCACAGGCTCCAGCAGAGGCAAGGCAAGGCCAGGGGACCGTGCGGCTGGGCTGAAGGCAGCCTACACAGCGCAGGTTGCTGCACCGAGTGGGAGTCACTTCTACGCGTGTCACTTCTAGCCCAACGCCCTACAGCGCAAGCCGTCAACCTTGTGAACTGGTGAATGGATGGCTAGGCTGGGTGGCAAGGGGAGAGGGAGATAAACTGCAGGCAGCAAACAGTGCCGGCCCATCGGACAGAGCAGGTACTACAGCAGTGAGCTGCCAGAAAGCAACTAACTGCTCACATCCCTGAGTCATCACCAAGGCAACGACGAGTGCATTCACAGTGTGCCAAAGGACTCCAAAGGGGCCATCCAAGTCACTGCTGCCATTTCGACACAATGTTGCCATTGCAGCAAAATGTTGCCTCTACGACACAATGTTGCCCCATTGACATAGTGTCTCCTATAAGAAACAGTGGCACATCTATTACATAATGCTGCATCCACAACACAATATCGCTTCTAGACTCAATGTGGTGTCTACGACACAAGTGGCCTCTATGACATAATTGAGGTGCCATAAATTGTCACCACTATGACAAATTGTCACCTCGGACACAAGGAAATTGTGAAGCAATTATTTTGCTTTGTTGAGGCAGGAAGCTGGGTAAAACTGGGGAATGAGGTGAGACAAATTCAGACAGCCCAAGGGCATGAAGGACCTAACACCTGGCAAGAGGTAAAGCATATGCTCTTCTTGACCCAGGTCGTGGGTTCAAATCCTGCAGTTGGGCAATCCTTTATTGCCAACTGCAAGAGGTGGTGACAGCCGACAAGTCTCGTCTGTCGCTATACAAATGAGGCTGTTAAATCAGCTAAGATTTTTTTATTTTTAAGAAATACCACCGACCCAGCCTCTTTTTAAGGGGGGGCTGCCCTACCTTGGGTGCTAGGCGCACGAGGACCTCTTTTTAGGGGGGGGGCTGCCCTACCTTGGGTGCTAGGCTCACGAGGACACTCGTTGGGTGCTTTCTGGGGGGGGGGGGGCAGCTGAGAGTGTTGCAGCAACGAAGCGTTCTGCTTGTGCATTAATTAGCTCGTCCCAGGCTTATAATCACAGGAAGCCGCACGTGACACAGCCCCGGCCCTTGCCAGGCCTGCAGGCAGCAGAGGACAGCAGCTAGAGGCTGGAGCTGAACTTATTGGCTGCACAGCAGCAGCAACAGCATGAGCATACCTGAGCACCAACAGCAGCATGAGCAGCAGCAGCAGTTTATAATGGTACCGCTCGGGTCACAGCGCTAGACAATGCACTTGCAGTTTCCAGCTCATAGCTCTGAGTAACTCTATCAGTAGCCCCCTGGCAGAAACCATGCGGTTGAGATATCGTTCGCTAGGCACCTCCCCTCATTAGCAGCCAGTTCGTGATTCAATACTACTGCTGCCGTGAGTCAGGCACACACCCACTCACACACGCATGCGATGGCCGAGAGCTCCGTGCCGCTCTGCAGCGACTAAGCTCATTCGACAAGCGTTGGTGGCCGCATCTACGACTATCGCAGTCCGGTCAGCTTAAGTTCAGTGGAGCACGATGCAGCGGTCGGTTTGTCGGCAGCTGAGACACTCGGCACCACCAATTGGCTGCAGCGACCGAGCTGCATCGAGCGTCATCTGAAAGCTATCGTTGGGGATAAGCCGTCGCCATTAGACAAAATTTCCTCTCCACTTGCACGCGCGAGCGAACGCACGAGCGTGTGGGCAGACGCTGTCGGTTCGACAGAATGCAACAGCTGGGGACGAGAACTCGGGAGGGTCTCGCTGCCGCCAGGCACTAGCGATCAGACAAGGCGGCGGTCAAAATTATACGAATTCCAGTAAACTCAAGAAAGCTGCAAGCAAAATGACAGAAGTGGGCCGACGCGCCGGTCAAAGGGGTGGCGAAATTCTTTTATAAACTCTGCATGGCCGGCTGCGAGCTTGCTGCGACCGGCGGCGAAGAACGCCCCGGACACGTCCGGACGCAATGACGGACCGCTACGTTCAGCCGAGCCGCCGCCGTCGCCGCGGCCATCTCCAGGGAAATTGCCAGCTGGCGGCAAGCGAGCGACGCGTCGCCGCTGCTGCGTCCTCTGCCCAGCGACCCGAGCCTGCGGCCCTCTCGCGGGCCAGATCGCGCGGCAAGCCCTGCCGCCGGCTGAGCCACTTACCCTGCGCGAGCACCGGCGTCGTCGTCGTCACGGTAAACCTCAAGCCTACCTAGGCCATGGCAAAGACTCTCAGAGTCACGAGCGGGCGTACGAGCTCGAACGGCATTGCAGAGTAAGCTCCAGGTCTGGGCAGAAAATGAAATCGCTATAGGCGTCGGGGTCAGGGCGTCGGAGGCGGTATGACGTCATATCCGCCAGGGCGCCAGTTACGAGTTCTCGTGGAGCTAGCTTGCTGGCTGGCGAGCGCGCGTGTCGGCTCCCGCGCGGCGGTGCGACGAACGATTACTGCAAGGATAGTGGTGATGCTGCGTGGTTTTTTCTTTGGTCAGCCTGTGTTCGGTAAGTTTCTTAGAGCATCTAGTTTGACCGAGCTGCGTTCGGTCTTAGCGTCAGTGGCGTTGCTCGGCTCGCCTAGCTAGCGAAGTGGACGAACTTCTATAGTGCAATCTGCGTCCGAACGCTCGGAAAGCAGCGCTGGTGCCGTGTGCGGCGTTCTCTTATCGTTCCTTATCTCAGCGCTAGAGCGTTGGTGCGTGCTCAGCTGTCTGTAGCTGCTCGCGCCCATCACCGTGCATGCTAAGGACCACGGGCCGACTTTCGTTTCCCTGCGTTTTGCGACTAGGACAGCGTTGAGATATTCTGGCCTTTACGCCTTGCGGGTCTCGGTCGCATCGGCTGACGGCTAAGCTTTCTGTCTCGCAGCGGCTCCCAGATCACTCACCGGGTTCAAGCCAGGTAACTGCTTGCCGATATCGTTTTATCTCCGGGATTGCCACCTCAGACGCAGTGTGACAGAGCGATCGAGACCCATCCTGCACCTCATACCACAGTTTGGCCTGTGGGCTGCATGTGCTGTAGTTCGTTGCACATAGGATGCCTAGTCCTCGTTTGATCGGGATGCCAATTCCAGATGGCATAGCATTCTATCACGGGCTGCCTCGATATTCGTGGCATCAATGGTGTAACCCATCGTAGCCTTCCAACGTTCTTCGCCTGTGGATTTCGACGTGCCTGGCAAACTCGGTCAGCATTATATTGCGCATGCAAGTTGCAGCTATCGCGAAGAACTTGCTGCAAGACGATCTCGCTAGCTTATATCGTAGCCGCTATGCTCTTCTGACTCTGATTCACGCTCTGCTTCGAGCACAGGATCTCTATCCTGCTGAATGCTTCTATCATCATCCTGAGAGTTAAGGCACTCAGATTAGAGAACCGGTGGAGGGCTGAAGACTCTACCCCCTCCCTGCTCGGTATGTGGCCATGTTTGCTTCTATAAGGAGGCTTTTATTAAATGCAATCCATTCGATAGAACCTTTGTCCTGAGGTCACATTTGGACTTAAACGGTGAGTCACTTCCATTCTCATATCTGCATGTAAGGAACAGTAAGGAAGTAGGATCCCTGCAGAGACATACGAGGATGTGCAGCAAACCAACACAAGCAATGTCTCGAACGGGTCGTGCCGCCTAACTCAGTATGACACCGATCGCCCAGGAGCTTGTGCATACCTGTTTACCCATGTAATTGTATACTTATGAATCTATGGGCATGGACATATCTACCTGTAGCACCACACAGCCTTGAGAATTCAGTTGGCTACGATGTAGTGTTTTGATTGTGCTGTCGAGGAGGCCTGAATATATTTTCTATCCACTATCGGTAGCTAACGGAGGACATCTGGAGTAATAAACCAAATGTGTGATGCATAGCTCAGAGAGAGAGAGAGAGAGAGAGAGAGAGAGAGAGAGAGAGAGAGAGAGAGAGAGAGAAAGAGAGAGAGAGAGAGAGGCAGTGAAGGCAGATATACAGAGCAAGACTGAATTTAATGCTAGTGCTTTGCACTTTCAGATTGGGCAGCCAACACCTTTTAGGTTGGTTAATTTATCGCTATTAACTGGGTGTGTGGTTGCATCTCACAACCGATCATTTGAACGATTCGTTTGATAGAATCAGAAATGGTAACAGAATGAAGCAAGTAAACTTAAAAGTGCATGGTATTCTCCAAACCCTAATAAGAAATAACAATTATTTTCTCTCTCTCTCTCTCTCTCTCTCTCTCTCTCTCTCTCTCTCTCTCTCTCTCTCTCTCTCTCTGTCACTAGTACATGAGCATGAGTTTGCAGCTGGCTTTGATTATCTTAAGTTCACTTTTAGTGAGCCCAACTAAGGCTGACTAGTAGTCTTGGTCAGCCGTGTGGGCATCTGACGACTGTAGTTTCATTCTGATTGTTGTCTGCTTTTTTAGACTCTTCGCCGATACACAGTGTAGCAAACAGCAGGCGTTGATCACAATGGGAAAGACAAAGAAGCAACTGGTAAGTTGACCATGGGGTCCCCTGATTGGCCAAGTGATTAATGTCATTAATTCCTGACTTGGTGTAGAGGGGGTGGAGGGTTGAATTCTTCTTCATTCCAGTGATGCAGCAGTAGCACAGCTGAGGAGCAGTCCAGCATGTCTGCTAGGTAGCTATTTGCAGCAGGTCAGCAGCTTGAAGTATGCACACATGCTAGATCCTAGAGCTGGCACTCTGGTTAGGACCTTGCACAATCAGGCCTGTATGTGAACTTTCTTGTCTGAGCGCATTTGTTTCCCTATAAATGGTGCAGTAAGCTGTCCTAAAAGCCAGCGGTAGGAACCTTACATACATCCATTTTGCTGATGCCTTTTTTTTTAGCACCCTTTATACTAAGTGGCAATAAGATCCCCCAGCAAATGCAGCGAATCCTGTTAGAAAACATGTGTTCCGAAATTCATTGGAACTTCTGATTGGGTTTAACGTTAGAGCCAATATGCCTTATTCTTCACACCGTAGGCCCTCAGTGCAAAACATCTTTCTTTTACCTAAAGCCTGCTGGCGTCAGCTTTTGCTCACGATAGCAAAAGCACCTACATAGTCCTCGTGGCTTTGTGGAGTTACAGAGTTATGGGCTTAATAGAAATACATCTTGAACACTATATGTGCGTGTGCGTGTGCATGCGTGCGTGCGTGTGTGTGTGTGTGTGTGTGTGCACATACACACATGAGCAATAAGAGAAGCAATAAGAGTATATGTATATATATATACATATATATATATATATATATATATATATATATATATATATATATATATATATATATATATATATATACATATATATATATATATGTATATGCACTCTTGGTTATTGTTATTGCTTCTTTTGCTGTAAATGACCTATTCTTATTTTTCTTACGTCAGCTCGAATGCTTTGTATAACTCAAGACCCTAGCCTTCATGGTACTGTGGATTACAGGTACTATGTTGAGTGCATATGTTTGTAAGTATGCACAGCTCTTTGCCTCTATATGTGGATTCCTTCTATAGAATAAGCAAGTCTGAAGCCCCAACCACCTGCAATTCATCTGCAAAGCCGATGGCCCGATTGAGTTACCTCTGTATTAACTTTTTGATGATCATAACCCTAACCTTAATGTGCATGGACTTTAAAAACACCAAGTTAATTATCATATGAAGCTCTACCACTCGCATTGTGTGATATTGTTATCTAAGTATGTCATTCTTTTGTCACGAAAGTAGGTGATGTAAACGCTATTTATAAATGTAATACATATCTTATGTTGCACGATTACGATTTATTTGGATATATTTGTATGTAAGAAGTTGCGGTGTGGAATAAATAAATAAATATGTAGTGTGACATAGTAGAGTGTACACTAGCTGATTTAACAGCCTGTTTTATAGCGACAGAAGAGCCTTTACGGCTATCACTACCACTTGCAGTGGTGATAAGGAATCGCCCACCGCAGGATTCGAACCCACGACGTCGGGACCGAGGTCGTGAAAAGCAACCGCCTTACCTAGTGCGCTAGCAGTTTAAGTATCCATGTATATGTAGTCGAGGTTATATAATGTATATATATTACGAAAGTTGCATGCATACATGTGCGTGCGTGTGTGTATTTATATACATGCAGTTGATGTTTGTGTGTATACGTACGATGTGCTTGAAAAATCCCAGAAAACACTTAACTTTGATTTGGAAGTTAAGCTTGAGTGTCAGCTGGCCTAGCTGGTAGCCTTCCCTGCTAAAGCAATCTTGCAGTCCTTTCTTATTGTAACCCAGTCTTGATACAGAAAACAAAAATATTTTGCTGTTAGCGTATAGGGAATGTATTTCCTCCCGTCTGTAATTCTGCTAAGCCACAACGACTAAGTGGGTGTTAAGCAGGAGAGTCTCTTATAGCGCAATTAAAGCATAAGCAGCCTATAGCCAACACACTTCATCTCACGAAACAAAGAGAAAGTTAGTAGCATAGTTGAGTCAGGAGAGTAGTCGAGGTAGTGAGTACCATGGAAGCAGCAGGTCAGGACGGCTGACAAGGATGTGCCACAGTCGGCAGCTGGAGAGAAGATGTTGCTGCATAAGAATTGTTGAAGTGAGCTCTACAGTCTGGGACCTGCACAGCATTAGCTGCTGCCTTTAGTCGTAGGAATGGAACGGCTTATTTATTGTGCATGTAGGACCTGAGGGCACGATGAGACAGAGACTGGTGCAGCAGTCCAGCTAGGTATGAATGAGCCAAGCCATGGTGGGCCTTTTGGGTAAGCGTAAGAACTTTACTCTGTATCCACTGATCAGCAGGCAGCCAGCAAAGCTCCTTCAGCAAAACTACGTGTGGCTGAACCTTTTAGATTTGTCTACTCGCCATGCAACCCTATTCATTTCATCCCCAGCTGTACACTGCACACTGCTTGGCTGCACATTCAGAGTCTTGCTGTAGTTGAGTTTGACAAAAATCATACTGTCCTCGAGTTTATCAATGCAAAGCTGAGCGGCTCCTTCTGCTTTTCGTTTTCTTAATTTTGTCCGCGATTAGTTACCGGTATACTACTACTGTTTCGAATCAATGGCTGTCAAAGTTAGGTGCTTTTTCGCACTAGCTAATTTCTCACTTTCGATCTTTTTTCCATTAGATTTAATTTTCAGCAAAGAGGGTGCATGTTGCTATTTGCATTTATATATGCAAGGGCTCTCTCTCTCCCCCTCCCCTCTGTCTGTCTGTCTGTCTGTCTGTCTCTCTCTCTGTGTGCGCGTGCGCGTCTGTGGATATGTGTGTGAGTGTGCTTGCGTCTTCTCATTGGTCAGTGCTGCTAGTGTATCAAGATCGACTTCTGTTAGAGAGGATCATCAACCTCAATGAAGTATTGTATGTATATCCATTTTGGGTTTGCTTTCGCGTGGAGGCCCGGCATTGCACCATTCTGAGCAGTGGTTAATTCGGTCGAGCCTGCATTCCTCACCTGGAGTGTAGTTTTTGTCATTATGCAAGCTAGTTTTTAAGAAAGAGCTGAAGTCTATCGAAACAATGCTTGACGTGCATTCCAGCTTCTATGCTGCTTCGGTTGCAGCCATGGCATAGAATGCAGTATGCCGTAATGATTAATTACTAGCTAGCTCCCGATGATCCGGTCATATAAATTTAGATTATGAGCATGCAATTTTGAGAGCGTTCCTGAACCAGGAAGAGACATGCCACCAGGCCTGACCTTTGATTTGCCGATCACATAATTTTGAGGGCTTTCCTGAACCAGAAAGAGGCACGCGACCAGGACTGTCCTACGATTTGACCGACTTGGATACGATTAAGGTCTCCACCTCCAACAAATGAGTTCTCGCCGGGGGGGGGGGTAAGATGCTCGCACTTTAGTTGCCCCGGTCATCGGTTTTAGTCCTACATCCAACTATCCTTTATTGCCTGCTGTGAGCAAAGTGAAAGCCACTGGGGTTCTTCTGCCACTATATATATGAGGCTGTTGATTCAGCCGACCTTAACTAGGGAAAGGGGTCAGGCCCTGACCTTTTGAGAGGCTACCAATTACAGGAAAGCTCCAGGGAGCAAGCCACCTAGAGCATACTTCTGACTAGGTCCAAGGGGCAGCCCTGTTGGCCCCTCCCTTTCGTATGGCCCTTCAGCAGCCTCATTTGTATAGCAGCTAACAGAAGAGCCTCAACGGCTATCGCAACACCACTTGTAATAAAGGTGAAGGCCTTTTGGCGGATGCGCCAAAACCGTCGACCTTCGGGTCGTGACTCATGAGCGCCGTGCCCCTGGGCTAAGACTGGGGGAGAGCAATGCTCGCTCCCGCCAACTCTAAAGCTTCTATCAACACCCGATAAGCATGAAAGGTGGGAAAATGCGCACCATTTTGAGTCTTATTTGAGCTCGTTGTGATAGTGCTGTGCTGGATCGTATTTTTTGAAGTTATCCGACTTGAAAAAATATTAGCTGATTTAACAGCCTCTGTTTGTATAGCAGCAAAAGAGCCTTTACGGCTATCACCACCACTTGCAGCGGCGATAAAGAATTGTGCACAACAGGTTTCTAACCCACGACCTCGGCCCAAGGTCGTGAAAAGCAACCACCTTATTTTACCATCACAGCTCACAGTAACCAAGGGTTAACGACCGGAATGGTATCATGCACAGACAAGCTAACAAAAGTACACACGTGCTATGCTACGACCAGCATGCAAATGCACACACAAGAAGACACTCAACGAATCTGAATACACCCTGGTTAGTAGCATGCACCGAATCAGGCGGAGGTAAGCATGCAAAGCAAGCACGTAAAAATACCAAGTTTGCTTGAGATCTAAGAAAGCTGAGCAGAACAGATACATCTTGAGCTGTGACCTAAGGCCAATGCGATTCTTCATAGGGAGCCAGTGAAGTTCAGTCTTGAGTTATGTGATGTGGTAGCTACACCATTGACAATAGACTAGATCATCTGCTGAGTTTTGCGGCAGTTATAGGCAATAAAGGGCATAGATCGTAATCCTGGATGAAGGGATACAGAGTAATCTAGATAAGATATCGCAAACGAGGGTGCTAGTTTGGCTGTCATACTCTCACCTAAGCCGGTCATAAGGATGCCAATGTTTCTCAGCTGAAAGTAGGACTGGGGTGTTGTGCTCATCTTATGACAGGTCGTTATAGAATAGTGTGCCCTGATTTTGATTACTGCTAGCAAATGTCACCGGAGTGATGCCAGGTGAATTCATCTTGAGGTTACAATTCCAATGGGAGTGTGACACTAAGCATATCCATGGCTATTAGGTTTGTCTTGTTGTAGTGAAGCTTCACCAAGTTAGTGACCAAGTTCAAACGTCGTTGATGCATGAAGCAAGAGAATTGTTTGAGTCTGATACGAAGCAAGGCTTAGAAAGGTCGAGGGATATGTAGAGCTGAGTATCATTGGGTCAGGAATGAAAGCCAAAATGTGTGTTTGGCGATGACATCGGCCAGAGGGAGAGCATAGATAGTGAAAAGAAAGGGGCCCTAGACAGAATTATGCGATGTCCCCCCCCCCCATGTGATCAGCACCCATTTGCATTTATCCTCGGACATCTCTCACTGAGGCAAGACGTAACCCAGTTTAGTAACCGGTAAACCTAGTCGTTTCGAAAGACGCACCAGAAGAAATGACGAAGGTTTATAATGAAAATACTAATAGTGCAAAGCATAGTGGGTACACAACATTAAAATTAAAATTATACACCCTGCAAATAGGCGTGCAAAGGCCCCCCGCCAAAATGACTAACCGAACGGCAGACCTTCGCTAAGACTGACCGCCTCGGTCAGCCTATTTGTTCCACTGATAGATAATCGCCACGGCGTTTAAATACATAATTAAATAATGCACTTATTAAAAGTCGGCTTATCGCTTTAAGACTATAAATATCACATCGAGTACATCGGAAGTGTGACGTCGTTAACTTGAGTTTTTGGACGGTTGCACTCAGATTCAAAATTAAATAGGCTGATGGATATGAACGGTGCTGTGAGAGAACCAAATCTGTGTGTGTGTGTGTGTGTGTGTGTGTGTGTGTGCGTGCCTGCGTGTGTGCGTGTGGTGTGCCTCTGTCTTGTCTATCTGTCTGTCTCTTCGTGTCGGCACTACACCTATGCTAGACAGGAATCATACTGATCTGATCAGTGACAATAACATATCATGAATAACAATTCCTGCACGTAAAAGCTCATGAAGGACAATTCTCAAGGATAGACCAAATGCTTTGAGATGGAGGTGGGTTTTTAGCTGTGTTCAAACAAATATCAGCTCAGGGATTTTGTTATGTCACTATGTAGCAAGTTCGAGGCTATGGGAGCAGAAAAACGGAAAGCCTTGATCAGGGCTTGAGGTTCGTTAGAGCATGGCTAGACGACACGAGTCATAAGAGCCGTTTGTACGATGGGTTGCCTGATTAGTGAGCATTTCAGATAGGCTATCCGGACCTGGATAATGGAGTGAACCGTGTACACCATGTACACACTGCCCTGTCAAAAAAAGGGAGCCTTGTTCATACCTGCTGCAAAGTCATACGGTCGTATCTTGTCAACCCCAGATACTAGTCGTAGGCAAAGGGCAAAGGAACTGCTCACTCTGTCTCTCTCTCTCTCTCTCTCTCTCTCTCTCTCTCTCTCTCTCTCTCTCTCTCTCTCTCTCTCTCTCTCTCTCTCTCTCTCTCTCTCTCTTCTCTGTTTGTCTGTCTCTCACTCTGTAGAAGAGTGATCCAAGCAGGATATAGACACTGTTGGAGTGGGTCAAATTTGTAAGATGCCACTCGATTCACAACAGTCAGACAAGAAGAGTGCTGCTCGTGTTGCCCTTCATTAATAAAAGAAACATATGTGCTCTCTGCTGTGCTTGTATTTGGTGATCACGTCACCAGTTTGCTGACTAGTGATTTGATCACTGGCTGAAATGTTGATGACGATAATGATTCGACTGATTTATATTTTTTCAGATTTCTGGCTCTTCTAACCAGCCGACCCTCTCATCTTACTTTAACAGACAGGTATGTTTATCTAAGAGTGCGAAAGGCATTTTCAGCATGTCTAAACCTTGACCTGTACACGTCGAAAACTGCTGAGCTCTAGCAGTCTGTCATTCACTCTCTTGCCAGTTGATGCTGTTAATATTCCCATATGCCCCTGAGATTAGTGTAACAACCTCTTTATCTTAAGCTGGTCCCTTTTCTGTCTGCCCGTCCGTCTGTCTGTCTCTCTTAATGTTGCCATAGGCAAGTTTCTCTTGTCACTGCTAGAGGGCTGCATTCGGGATGATTGAATTGTATCACAGAGGAATTGCTGTAATATGAAGCCTCTCGTATGACTGGTAAGACAGCTTGCTTTAGCCACGCTAGCAATGTCGAAGAGATCCATATGTTCACCTTAGTTGTGGCATAGCAGTGGTGAGCCGATCAACCGGATAAGCTGCGTCACGAAACCAGATTATTTAATATGGCCGACCTGCTGGCGACAATTCATCCAAAGTTATGCTGTTGCCTTGATGTTCACTTGGCCAAGAAATCCGCGACTTCGAAAGTTCCGGCTAGCCAATGGGGCAGGGCAAGCATTCGAATTGGTTTAATCCTCATAGCCGTAGTGTCGTAGCACTATCATGGCTTTAATACTGCTCTACCGGCAGCCAGCACCAGCAACTATATCTGGAGTAGACAATGTCCTTGCTTGCTGTGCCAGTTCGAGAGGCTACTTATTCAGACGACTGGGCACTGACACTGCAGCCGTGGCCGAAAAACAGCCAGCTCTTTGACGAACATGTTCTGCCTGTCTTTCTGTCCATTTATTGCTAACTATTTATCCTATCAACCTTAAGTCTCCCTCCATCCTTCCCTCCCTCCCTCTCTGTCTCTGTTTCTCTGTCTGTCTTTCTCCGTCTCTCTCCCTGTCTCTCATTTCCTCTCTGCCTCTGTTTCTCTGTCTGTCTGTTTCTCTGTCTCTCTCTCTGTCTCTCATTCTGTCTGTCTGTCTGCCTCTCTCTCTCTCTCTCTCTCTCTCTCTCTCTCTCTCTCTCTCTCTCTCACAGTCTATCTGTCTGTCTGTCTGTCTCTCTCAGTCTGTTTCTCTCTCAGTCTGTCTGTCTCTCTCGCTCTCTCTCTGTCTCTCTCCCTCTCTCTCTGTCTCTTCCCTCCATCCATCCATCCCTTCCTCCCTCCCTCTCTTTCTCCATCTATTTATCTTACATGTACACTCACACACTCACTCACTGGCAGTAGTATGACCTTTCAAAAGCTTGAGCAAGCCTGATTTTCTCAGATTTGTCTTGCTCGAGTTTTTTATCTAAGGGCTGCATGCCATGCTGCCTTATTTCAGCAGGGGTTTTGTCGTTTGCACCAGAAAACCTTAATCCTGGACTAGGACCAGCATATGCTTTCAGCTGGGAAGCTATCTGCCGATGCAGTGATTCATGGGCTGATCATCTGAGGGGTGAGGGCAAGCCTTGATGGCTTAGTTCCTCCTGTATAGCTCATCTGCCATTGACTAGTGAGCCTCGATGTCGACTTGGCTGTAACTCGGCGGAGACGGCACCACTGGCCTCGCGTACTTAGCCCTCAAGCCCTCGAATCCAATATTCAATAGACATCCTGCACCTGATTTGTACGCTGCAGCAGCTTTGCCATCTGGCGCTGCTTTGAACTGCCGCCCCACAATGTGAGTGCTTCCGGTTCTTTGACCCGGTTGCCTGTATTCTCCGAACGGTTTCACTGGGCCAGGCAACGCTAGCTGCCTTGTTCGAAAGTCTGTGCATGCTGGTCGGCATGAATGTGGCAGGTCGAACACCCTTGCAAGAGTTGATCTGATTCCCATTGTGTTCGTCTGGTTTATATGCATTTTTCAAGAGGATTTAGGCATCGTGCCAAAATCGTGTGTGACGTATGCGCCCGCTGAGGCGTGTGTCGGCAGGATATGACAGCTAGAGTGGTTTCTTGCACTCATAACCACCTGACTCGAGCTGGCGTGCTCTGTGCGCACTGCTCCCTGCTCTCATCTGCTTCCTGTTCATGCTGACATGCCTGTAATCCGGTTGCATAATTCGACGAGCCGATGCAGAAGTAGCTGCGCATTCAGCTGTCACCTTGACCGAGTGAACTTAACTCAAGTGAGCGTGCACAGCAGCAGCAGATTCCTCCCGACGGGGCTTTCGGATATCCTGTGTTGGGTTTTTGATCGGATAGCTGACTCGGCTATTTTTTTTGGATCACAGAAGCCGGTGCGAGAAAGTTGGTGTCTGCTGCTAAGGGGGAGGAGGAGGGCCACAGGCATTCGTCTCGATGGCATTCGTCTATTGGCTTACGCTTCGTTGCCACACTTCCTTTGCATTGCACTTCCCGTCACCATTCTCTGAAACAGGTACCATCGAGGTACGAGGGCCGAAGAAGTGGCCGTGCGCTCTTCCTTAGCTGTAGTCCATCTATTGAGTGCGAGCTTTTTCGCCTGCTAGCGTGCTGCTGCTGCTTGCTGGCTCCGTCTTTTGCAGCATGCTTCTACCTCGGTCGCCGCTTTCACTGCTTGCAGCCGCCGAGCAGAGGCAAGAACCTCTTCACTCTCGTCGTGGACCAGCGAGCCGCCGTCGCTCCTCTGCGAGACAGCATCAACCGTTCGGCCGCCGGCGCAGCAGACGCGGCCACCGACGCCGGCCGGCCTCTTGTCAGAGGCCGGCCGGCGTCGGCGGCGAGCGCCTGCAGTCCGGCTGCCGCTGCCTCCGCTACCGGCCTACTCGTCGGCCGAGGCGTCGAGCCGCGAGGCGCAGCCGATGGCAAGCGAATCGACGTCGAGCGGACCGCATGCGCGGCAGAGGTGGCCGCCCAGCCTCACGACACTGCCGAATTCGTGCTCGACGACGACTACGAGACCGTGGAGATGATCGCTCCCACGCCCGAGCGGCCGCTGAAGAAGTCGTTCGCGCGCAGCTTCCTCCGCTCAGGCCAGGCCGCTAGCGGCGCTGCAGCAGCAGCCGCCGCGCCGAGTCCCGTGACGGCGCGCACGACCAGGCCTCACGTCGCCGCCGCCGCTGCTGCTGCGGCGGCGGCTAGGCCGTGCAGCATTGGCAGCTTGCGGTTGGCCACCGGCGGCATCGGTTCTTTGCCGAGCGCAGGCAGCAGAGGTGGCGGCAGCAGCAGCACGGGTGACGGTGGCAACTGCCGCGACGGCAGCGTGATGGCGCTCCGTCTCGACGACACCCACAGTGGACGGCTGAGTGACGAGAACGTTGCGCCGCCGTTCGGCTCCGTCGAGCAGCAGGCCACCGCGAGCAGCAGCCTCGGCGGCTGCTCGGCGACTGCTGTCCCGGCGGCGGCCCTGAGCAAGAGAGCCGCCGATAAAGGGTGCTCTCCGCGGGCCAAAAAGACTGCCGGAACCGGTGAGGCTAACGGTCACTCCGCCGACTCGCCAGGGCTGAACGGCCACGATGGCAGCAGCAGAGCTGCTCGGCCGGCCGACCGCGACCAGGTCAAGAGAACCATGCTGAAGTTGGCGCCGACGGGCGGCTGCAGCCGGCGATCCTTGTCAGCCGAAATGATCGCTGCGGTCAAAGGTCGCGCACAGCAGGCCGTTGAGGCCAACGACGACGGCGTTCACTTGAACGACGCGCTGAGGGAGCTGTGTGGGACTTCATTGCCCGTCGGCAGCCGGCAGAGGTCGATCGCTGAACCCAGCATCAACGCAGTCGCATCGACTGCCAATCGCTCGGGCGTCTGCGCGCAAGACGGAAGTGGAGCCGACACCACTTCGGCTGCTCCGGCTCAAGCACTGCTGCGTGCAAGCGACGATGTAGAGGTCGGCGATAGAGACGACGACGACAAGTTCCTGTGCGCCATCATATCGGATCTGCACGCCGCCTCTTTTGACCATCGACAACCTTCCAGCATTAGCAGCAGCGCATCGGCTGCCGCGTCGAGGCGGCAAACTGCTCGTAACGTAGACCTTGCACTTCACAGCGAGCTCGAGGAATTTACATCTTTGGCGCCGGACGAGCAGCGTTCAGCCACGGCTGCCGCGGCGGTGGCTAGCGCCGACTCGACAGGCTGCGCCAAGCAGCCGGCCAGTCAAGCGTGTGCAAGCCACCTAAGCCAGGCCGACCGAGTCCACTCGACTTCCTGCTCGCACGACGACAATTCTCGGCGCCGTCCCGCTGCGGTCGATTACGGCACCAGGCTGAGGCTGCCGAGCCGGGCAGCTTCGTGCGGCCCACACCAGCCCGCGAGTGCCGCGGACGAACGTTGCAGCAGCAAAGTGTCATCGCTTGTACCGGACTTGCCACTGCTGCAGCCCTCCACCTCCTGTAGACAGGCGAGTGCGGCTTACGTCGGAGATGCTGCGCTGGCCAAGCCTGCACCACCACCGCCGCTGGGTGTCGCTAGCAGTCCAATCGCCTGCATCGACTACGGCAGACACGTGGTGCACGACCGGCAGGAGAGCGGGTGGGTGAGCTGAGCTGCCGCCGCGACCTTGGCCGCCACCCGGTGCCCCTGCTCCTCCCATGCTCGACTGGCTGGCACAGAGGCGATCTCGGCAAATGTTCGCTCCTGTGACCTGTCTGACCCATGCGCCCGGCCGACCCCTCTGGAGCCGTGCGTCGGCCGGCGTCCTCTGGCATCAGTTCAGCACTCACGCTGGCCGTGCACGATTGTTGCGTTTCAGCTCGGGCGACGTCCTTCTGCTGCTGCTGAGGAGCAGTGGTTGCAGCATCGACGCGGAGGCGCACGAAGGCGTGAAGCGATGCGTATTGCGAGGCACCTGGTGCGTTGCGAGCGTCCAGGCGGCAGCGTCCGGCGATGATCGAGTGCTCGGCTCTGGTCCAGTCCCTTGGCTTGCTGCCGGCACTAGTCAGTCACGTGACGACCGCTGGCGCCAAGCAAACTGCCGCTGACTGGCCGCTCTTTGCAGGTCGGACACGTTGGTCCAACCGGGCGACGTTGTCAATGTCGTCGGTTCATTTGATCGCGACACTGGTACTTGTGTCGTCGACGACCGGAACAATTTCATCGTCGTCCATCCCGATCATCTAATGTCGGGAACAAGTGTCGTGTCGGCCGTCGGCTGCTTGCGACGGTGCGATCCCTTCTCAGTTGTGTGCTCCAGAGCGGCAGTCTGCAGCTTTCTAGAGAAGTGCTGCACGCAG